>VIBL01000050.1:2415000-2815914 GCA_008271625.1 Lutraria rhynchaena
AGCTCTAATGGCCCCTAAAAGGGGCCAACCATATTTATTTGAGCAAACTTGAGAAAGGACCACATAAGGATGCTACAGACCAAGTTTGGTGATGATCCATCCATTGGTTCATGAGAAGATGATTAAAGGTTTTTCTATTTTTAGCTCTAGTGACCCCTAAAAGGGGTCAACTGGTACAATATAAGCAAATTGCAGTTAGAAAGTCAAAAGGCTTCTGCACAGCAAATTTGAAGTAAATCCGATTGGTAGTTTCTGAGGAGAAGACCATTGTTGACGCCAGACGACAGACGCCGGAGCATCCACCTACCCATTCTAACAGTTAGCTCACCCTGAACCTTCAGTTCTGGTGAGCTAAAAAAAACATAAAAAATATTTTAAGTTATTTACAAAGATTAAATATTATACTTTTATACAGTCAAACTTATGTACGAAGGACACCCTGCAGAAAATGCCAAAGTGTCCTTTGTAGACAGGTGTCCTTTGTTCCCAGGTGCAATGAAGTAGAGTATAAAATACAAAGTTCTCACTAAGAATAATATTAGTCTACTGCTTCCTGGAATGCTAATCAATATCTTACAAAATAGTATACTTGTGTTGACACATTCTTTTGGGGAAAAATACCAAACAAACTAAATGTTAATACATTTTATCATTTGATTCACATAATAAGCCCCTTTTTAAATTCAATGTTTGATGCATGGGCTGCTAGTTGCATTAAAAAGCATGACAAATCCAGCCCTATTCCTTAACCAGATACATTTCATGAACATATACACGAGATATATCCGAAAATGAACAATCCGAAATTGGTTCACTTTTTTAAGTTTTAATTTCAATAAATTCATCTGATACATATGGACATCAATTTTATAAATGAAGTCACTTGATATAATGTTTAAAAAATCATAGAGGGCTGAAAATTGTGAGTATAAGCCACGATGCTACTATACGCTTGAAATTCCATAAATTGGTCTTGACAAGGGAAGTTACCCTGATTTTATGAACAAAACGTTCATTTGAGGCATGTTTGCATTGAATCAAGTTCTACATAGAAAGGTATTGACATGAATGTTTTTAAAACTGGAAAATTGTAAGATAAAACGTTAATGGCAGGCCTAATGATAGACTAATTGTCCATGGATATCCTTAATTTTCGCACCCTTTTTGGTAATAATCAATTGAGCAAGTCAAACATCCACACCTTGTCTCCTTCGAATGGCAACTTTATTGTCTCAAGATACAATTCAATAAACAATCAATTAAACCTAGGATGCCAAATTTACAAGTGTCATGATCAAATGAAGCAATCAATATCTTAGCATCAATTAGTTGTATCACATGTCCGTTGTCCAAGGTCAAAATGCCGATTTAGGAAATGATTTTGGTGTCTGCTGTCTGCGGTCGACAGGTGTCCGGTATATAAGGCCGTTTAAAGAGTGTTTTTGTTGGGGGGGGGGGGGGGGAATTACAGTGTCTGTTGTAGACAAGTGTCCGTTGTTCACGGATGTTCGTTAGCACAGGTTAGACTCATTATCCAACAAAAAAATCTAACCAAACATGCAAAAATAGTGTTTTCTTATGATAAACACTGTTACCCATCATCAACTTCTCTTTATCAGCGACTATCATTTAGGAGACAGTGCTGTTGGGGGGGGGGGGGCTCCATAAGGTACAAGTTAGTATCAATACATTAATTTGTATCACTAGCATAATATTGACTTAGGAGGTTAAAATTGATAATGTTTACTGAAATTTATCTATTCCATTTCATCTATTCATTTATGTTTAAGTACATTTTAATGCAATATTTATTACTACAGAATATTTAAATTGCCAGTATGTTAATTAATACTGTCAGGTTTATATTTCATTGACATAATCAATAAACCAATTTCATTTTAATGTAACCTTTAATTAAAACAAGAGGGCCTAGATGGCCCTTTTTCGCTCACCTGAGTAAAGATTGCAACATCTATGGTTTTCCTGTGATTTGACCTGGTTACCTAGTTTTTAACCAGAGTTGACCAATGTTCAAACCTGTTCATGATATCATTAATACAAACATTCTGACAAAGTTTAAAGAAGATCCAATCAAAATTGTGACCTCTAGAGCATTAACAAGGTTTTCTGATGCAATAACCTAGTGAACTAGTTTTTGACTGGAGATGACCCATATTCATACAATTTTACAATATCATTAATACAAACATTCTGACAAAGTTTCATGAAGATCCAATCAAATGTGTGAATTCTAGAGCATTAACAAAATTTCCATTCTCTTTGACCTGGTGAACTAGTTTTTGACTGGATATGACCCATATTCGAACTTGTCAAAGATATCATTGAGACAAACATTCTGACCAGGTCTGATGAAGTTTCGCTCAAAAGTTTGACCACTAGAGAGTTAACAACCCCCAGGTGTGGTCGCCGGACACCGGAGTAGACTGACTGATCACTATGGCTCACATGCTCAGGTAAGCTAAATATGTGGCCTCTAGAATTTCAGCAAGGCTTTTCTTCCATTTGACCAAGTGACCTAGTTGATGACCCCAAATAGCCCTTTTTCAAACTTTTACAAGATATCATGAAGACTAAGCCACTGACCAATTTTCATAACCCTTTAACCAAAAATGTAACCTCTAGAGTGTTAACAAGGTGAATGCTGACGCCGCTCGACCCCGGACATAGACCCATCAGTATAAAAATGTGACTTCTAGAGTGTTCACAAGGTTTTTCTTCATTTTGACTCGGTGACCTAGTTAATGACCACACACACCTTTTCAATCTCTTCTTAAGATATTATCAAGGCAAAGGGGAACTCAAATTCATGTGTCTTTGTGTAATATGTTCAATTGAATTCATGTCTGAATGAGTTTGCAATTAAAGAAATGACTGAAATTAGTTTAAATGAATTTGTAATTAAATAATGATTAAGAAGTTTCAATAGGTTAGTTTTCATTTTTTTTGCCATTTCCATGACTACATTAATAATATATTTTGTCCAATGAAAAAATCAAAATGACATGTATAATCTCCATAATGTCCTCTATCCACATACCAAGTATCATCAACCTAGCATAAGTAATTTTTGAGTTATCACAGGATCCCACTTATATCTGATTTCCATCCTTTCATCTTTTCTGTAACCATAACAATGACATTTTGTCTAATGAAAATAAAATAAAATGAAGTGCATAATCTCCATATAGTCCTCTATCCACATACCAAGTATCATCAACCTAGTATTTGTACTTTCTGAGTTATGGCAGAATCCAGATTTCTTTGATTGGATGGATGGAGGGTAAACCTATTGTCCCTGCCAGTGAGACCTATAGGGACTAACGATTGCAGCTTAATAATAACAATGCCAAGTATAATGTACAGATTTTTCTTGTTTGTGACTGCATATTCAAATATTCAGAAGGACAACTGAATACTGAAATTGGTCTTTGTTGCCATCCTTACAAAATACCTTTTTTCCATTTCCTTTTTCCTTTCAATCTCTTCCTCTCTTTGGCGTTGTTTCATTGCTATTTCATTGAGTTTAGCTTCTCTCTCCTGGTATTCTCTTTTGTCCTGCTCTATCTTCTCCTGTTCTAAACGCTTCTCCTCTTCACGCTCTATAACCACAATGTTAAGTATCATCAGACTAACTAACTTACAGGGTAAATCAGCATAAAATTGCAAAATTTTAAGTTGCTATGGGTTAAGTACTTTTCCAACAGATAGTAACAATAACTTCCTATGAATGCAACTACCTCACTGTGTCGTAACTATCTGTACTTAGCATAACCCATATACTTAAGTTCGATTATCAGTAGTTCTGTTCAATATAGAAAATTATTTATAAACATAGAACAAGTCCAGTATGGACTAGATAACCCTGAAGTCAGAAATTAAAATTCAAATTAAGACAATATTGAGCTTTTTTTACCTCTTTTCAAGGCCTCATCTCTAGCCCTCTGTTCTGCCTCTTCCTTTTCTTGAAGCCATTTTTGTTGTCTTTCTAATTTCCTTTCTTCCTTCCTTTTAGCAAGACGGGATTTTCTTTCCTCAATAATTTTCTTTTCAAAACTAGAAACTTTTTCCTATCAATTTACCAAATTTCAAATCAGAAAGAAAATCAACAAAATAATAAGATAAATGTAAAATATTCTTACAATGAAAAATAACATGTTTTTACTTGCACTGCTGACATAAATTTTGAAGTCTTTCACTTAAAAATTCTTAAGCTAATGCCGACTAGAGGATTCACAAGTATAAGACTAGTTCTAATTGTTTATTGAAATGTCAGGAAAAATCAGAGAAGGAAGAATTTGGGGATTGAGACCGACCAAAGGGTTTTTTCTCAGCATTTTGGGAACATGACCCGACCCCCAGCATTGGGAATTTACGCGACTTTTTGGACACTTGGGAAAAAGTCACACTGTATTAAAAAACTTTAAATAATCAAATAAAACTAAAAAATAACAAATATAAATTCATTTTTGTTTCTAGATATTGATAACTTTGTTATTTGAATGATTCAGACATTTATTAAAAATTAAACTGCTGTAAATTAAATTTTGTTTCGTTTTTTTTTATCATTGAATTGGGACTTTTTGCCTTGCAACCGGGAAAAAATGCTTTTTGCCATTGGGAATGCAACCAAATATTGGGCGTCAAAACGCCCCCCCCCCCAAAAAAAAACCTGCAACATAATGCAGGAAACGATGCATGCCATAATAACAAAAAATAATACACAACTTAAGAGTACAAAGACCACTTTGACTTCATATATTATGAAAACAGTTTAAATAATAAAGATACCTGAGCAATGTAAGAATTAGGAACCTACTTTGTACTGTTTTTTTCTTTTATCTTTAAGTTGTGCAAGGAAATCAGTAGCATCTTTCTTCATTCTTCTCATTCTATCTCTAGTAGCAAGTTCCAACTGATGATCTTCAGCTTGTTTCTGAATCTGTTTAACACATTGTCAACCATGATATTTAGAAATAAGAGGGTCATGATGGCCCTTTTTCGCTCATCTGAGTAAAGATTCTAACTTTTACTGTTTTCCTGTGATTTGACCTGATTTCCCAATTTTTAACCCCAGATGACCCATGCTTAAACTTGTTCAAGATATCAATAATACAAACATTTTGAAAAGGTTTGCCAAACATCCAATCAAAACTATGACCTGTAAAATGATGAAGATTCAATCTAAGGTGTGACCTCTGGAGTGTTAACAACGACGCTGCATGCCGGAGACTGACTGATCGCTATAGCTCACTGAGCACTATGTTCAAAAAGAAATCTGAGGAAACATCCTTTAAGGTTATTTAATGTAGCATAACTAGATTCATTATGTGAAAAACTTATACAAGCATGTTAAGTTATTTACAGTAATTAAATATTATGCTCTAACAAATGCGCAAAAATAGTGTTTTATTGTTATCAAAACTCTACCCCCATATCAACTTTAATTTTGTCAGCAAGAACAAAGTACTGGCAGCCCTGTAAAGGGCACCATAAGTACAAATTAGTATCAATTGATATATGACTTGGGATTGCTTGCATAATACATTGACCTTAGTGATTAAATTTGTATGTTAAATTATATTTATCAAATTAATTATGTTTCAAATACATTTTAACATGATTTGTAGAACTACAGCATAATTAAATTGCCAGTATATTAACACAGTAAATCTTAGAAAATGAATATTACTGTTTCAATATTGCACAGACATAATCAATAAACTAATTTCATTTCAATGTGACATTTTAATTCAAACAAATCTGTACATATTTGTTAAAATACCAAAATACACCAAACAAACAATAGTAGTATAATCAAGAGGGTCAGATGACCCATGTTAAAAATTTTTCAACATGTTATGAAGACAAACATTCTTGTTTTCCAGTGATTTGACTTGGTGACCCCGGATGACCCATAATCGATCTTGACCAAGATATCATTAGCACACATTCTGACAAGGATTGACGAAGATCCAATCAAATCTATGACCTATAAAGTGTTCACAAGGTTTTCCAATGATTTGACACAATGACCTAGTTACTGACCCGACATAGCCCCTTTTTGAACTCGTCCGAGATGTCATCAAGACTAAGCCTGAGTGTTCACATGTGTTCACAAGGTGAATGCCAATGCTGCACAAATCACAAAACCGGACATAGACCCATCAACATATATAACCATAGGGACACGATGGCCCTGCATCACTCAGCAGAATAAATGTTAGTTAACTTGCTACTAAAAAGGTAATTAAGGTACACTTGTGAGCAAATAATGAGAAACAATAATAAACTAGATAAAGGACCATCGAAGGATACTACAAAGGAATATTCGCGATGACTGAAGGATGCCATGGAACAAATTTGGTAATGATCTAACCACTGATAAATGAAAACAAGTCATTTTAAGGTATTTCTATTTTTAGCTCTAGCAGCCCCTAATTGGGGCCAACCATTTCTATTTTTAGCTCTAGTGGCCCCTAATAGGGGCCAACCATTTTTTTCAGCAAATCTGACAGACCTCTATCTAAAGATGCTAAAAACCAAGTTTGGTAATAATCCATCCATAGAATCATGAGAAAAAGTCATTTTAAGGTATTTCTATTTTTAGCTCTAGTGGCCCCTAAAAGGGGCCGACCAAATTTATTTGAGCAAGCTTGAGAGAGGACCGACTAAGGATGCTACAGGTCAAGTTTGGTGATCATCTATCCATTGGTTCATGAGAAGAAGACGTTTAAAGGTATTTCTATTTTTAGCTCTTGCGGCCCCCAATAGGGGCCAACCATATTTCTTTTCAGCACATCTGATAGAACACTATTTACAAATGCTAAATACCAAGTTTGGTAATAATCAGTCCATAGAATCATGAGAAAAAGTCATTATAAGGTATTTCTATTTTTAGCTCTAGCGGCCCCTAAAAGGGGCCGACCAAATTTATTTGAGCAAACTTGAGAGAGGACCATCTCAGAACGCTACAGACAAATTTGGTGATGATCCATCCATTGGTTCATGAGAAGAAGATGATTAAAGGTTTTTCTATTTTTACCTCTAGCGGCCCCTAATAGGGGCCAACCATTTCTATTTGAGGAAATCAGATAAAAGTCCATCTAAGGATGCTACAGACCAAGTTTGGTGATAATCCATCCATTGGTTCATGAGAAGATGATTAATTTTTTTTTTTATTTTTAGCTCTAGTGACCCCTAAAAGGGGCCAACTGGTATAATATGAGCAAATTGCGTTTGAACGTCAAAAGGCTTCTACACAGCAAATTTGAAGTAAATCTGACTGGTACTTTCCAAGGAGAAGACCATTGCTGACGCCAGACGCCGAAGCATCTGCCTGCCCATCCTAATAGCTCACCCTGAACCTTTGGTTCTGGTCAGCTAAAAAGAAACTCCATTTGATATCCTACTCTATTATGTCCATAAACCAAATTGATTGACCTGCGACATATTGCAGAGAGTCTAAGCTGTAAAATGAGCCATATTCCAATACTGTATCATTTTGTCCCGGGTCTGGCAAAAATTTGCAATAACATGACAGGACTATAGAGTAGAAATCTTTGCAAACAAGTAACTGTTGTTGTCTGCAACACATAATGTCTCCTACCAGCTCTGCCTTGACTCAATATGGTAATTAATCTGTATAACTGTCACGCATGTATTAAATACAACACCATCAAACAATCAATACAGAATTACATTCACATGGCCTGAATAAAGTTTGTTATTGCAGTATCGAGATTTTGCAACATATTCTTTACTATTAACATTACCATAGCAACCAGAATTGTAACCCTGGGAGACAACAAAATAGTGTACATAATCTCAACATTGTCACTTATTCACATACTTATGTGCACTGCAAGTCATCCCCATGCGATACTATAACTATCACATAGAGTGATATTGCATCATAGCCCCGATTATACACATTCCCAATGAAAACTTCAAAACATTATATAAATAAAGTTAAAATACTGCTGCAAATTATCTCCAAGATAAACACAATGTTATTTAATAATATTATTTAATAAAATATTACTAACTCAAATACCAAATTTCATGCACCTATCTTGAACAGTGAAAAAGTTATGACAGAATCAATACTTTTGTGGATATTTTTACTATTTCCGTTACCATAGCGACAACAATTTTACCCATAGGAGAAAACAAAATGTTCTGCATAATCTTCACATTGCCACCTATTCACATACCAACTTTCATCATCCTAGGTTGTTTAGTTATTGAGTTACCAGACATTTTGGCCACATTTTTACTAATTCCATTACCTTAGCAACTACAATTTTCTTGCGATGGAAAAAACAAAATGACATGCATAATCTACACATTGCCGCCTATTCACTTATCAACTTTCATCATCCTAGGTTATTTAGTTATTGAGTTATTGCAGGATCCAGAAGTTCTGGCCACATTTTTACTAATTCTGTTACCATAGCAACCACAATTCTTTCGGGTTGGAGAAAACAAAATGACATGCATAACCTACATACCTATCCACATACCAACTTTCCTCAAGCTAGCCAGTTTAGAAATTGAGTTATTGCGGGATCCAGTTTTGAGCAGACAGACGGACAGATGGACAGACGGAGCACAATCCTATAGTTCCCTCTAGTGTGAACACCGGTAGGGGACTAAAAACTATGTAAATTGCATTTAATATGGGTTAATAGAAAAATTAATCAAAAATGACATCTGTTTTAAGTAACTTGCAAAGGAATAAGCATAGTGGGCTTATTTGTATACACAAACATTAGTTTGGTTTTTAAATCCAATAATTGTAAAAACTTGATGTAAACTCACACGAGCAACTTCCTGTTGTTCCCAGAATTCCTTACTGCGAACACGTTCTTCTTCATACTGTTTTTCCAGGAGAGGTATTTCCTTAGATCTCTTTGCTCTGGCCATATGATCAATCTGTACCACAAAATAACACAATACATCCTGTTCTTATTATGATCTCCCATAAATAAATACCTCATCCAAAGGATGTTACATGAGTACTCTTTGACATTAATATAGATTTCCTTTTTTAAACACTTCACTTTTACTGTTATTCATTCCTTTCTAAGAAAAATCCTGAATAGTAGTATTCTGTAGAAATTTATGATATCATTGTCCATTAAGAACATTTGAGGGTAAGGACACCTAATTTAGATTAGTATTTACCAGTTGCATAAAAATGTATAAATGAAATCACCTTCTTCTCCTGATTACGAAGCCTTTCATTCAATTCCTTCTTCTCCCTCTCAAGCTGTTCTACTTGTTTTGCCATGATATCATCTACATCCATCTTGGCAAGATCCTAGTAATACAAGAGAAAGCATTGAAATGCAGCTCATACAAAATAAGTTGGTCAGTAGATGCATTTACCAAAACTACAATATTTTATGATGGATAAATATTAAGTCCAGGTCATTTTGAACTTCTACTTATAGTTTCAAAGAAACTTTTCAAGTTTTCTACACATGCTAATAACTAATTTCAATATGGAGCTTAAAATTTGAACACAAACAAACTGACATATTCAGAAGTAGTTCTAGAATCACAAGTTGTAACAATTTTAATGAGCTAAAAACTATGTAGTAGTGTAGAAGCAAAAAAACCTCTTCATCAATATTCTGTACAACTCTAGCACCAAGTTCAGACTTCTTCAGCTGTTCAATCCTTTCTAGAGCATGTTTCTTTTGTATATCTCTCTGTTCAGCAAGAATTCTTTGACGTTCACGTTCCTTAGCTTCCCGTTCAAGTCTTGCCATCTCAGCTTCCATTGCTTTTCTTCTTGTCTCCTCCTGCTGTTCATATTCTTCTCTTTCCTACATCACACAAATGATATCAATATATATACACCATAGGGCACAAGTCTCATTGCACTGAAGAAATTTTGTCTCTTTTTTCCCTCAACAAAGGCATTTTTATCACATTAGACCTGAGTGTATTTCATTGCCTTTTGCAGCTTTATAAATATATATATACACACACACAATGTGTATTAAAGGCAAACTAAACCTTAAATATCTACATAACCAAGACAAATACATTCAGAATTGCTCAAATGACCACATGCAAAAAAAATGTCCAATAAACTTAAGTGATACAGCAAAAATTTTCCTTCCATTCATTTATGCTCTATGAATCAGTTCTATTAAATGAACATTGTTCCAACGTGACCTGTCACTAGATATTTTTGGCAAAATCATCATTAAGCAATTGTTAAAACAACCATTAACATCTGAGCCAACTATCTAATGATTGATCTTTTGTGTTCAACAAACCCACAAAATAGTTACTGATAACTGTCCTGTTAATTGCCAGTTCATTAATTCCTTTATTTTAAGTGCAAGATATCATATACAACTAAAACATCTTTAAAACACACCCTCACTTTAACGAATAAATGACCATAAATCAATGATATGACAATTCACAAAGCTGTACTTTTAGGGCTGTTACAGAAACTATTCATCTACACAATTTGCATACTTCCTGAATACTCAAATGTAGACCTTCAATTTTTCATCCTTTTCTTCAAAAAGTTACAAGTTAAAATTTTGGAATTTATTACTTAGAGCTATCTTGAAAATGCAACAGGTGTTGACTTAGGACAAGCATATTCATGTCAATTTTTACTGTAAATTAATTTCTGTTTATGATACGTATTGAACTAACTATTTACAACTGATCATAGAGCCAATTAACTATATTTTTAAGGAAAATGCCCACGTGTCAAATATGTGTCCAATTAATGATCAAATCAATCAATGAAAGTTGAAAGATGTTAACTTAATGGTTAAGAATAAAGATTAAAATGAAACTTAATCTTGTTTTACTACTTTGCTACATTGAAGTAATGATTTTGATGTTTTGGGTATTGATAACAAAATCTAGACATACTCTTTCTATAATACAGAAATGTACACTTTTGTACTGAAACACATTTCAGTTTGAGATAATTAACATCTTTGTAACTACAAGGGATTTGGAATGATCTATTCATTGAGTGCATGTTAGATATTGAAATTATGTTGTTATAATTAAAAATAAACCTTAAGATATATAAAACACAATTTATAATGATTCAACAAAATGCACTTGCTCATAGGTTGTTCTATAAAACACAAACTCGTTCTGAATTTGTATTCAGAGACAGTTCTATTAAGAGATAACTTTCAGCTCATCCCAGCAGTGGTCTCTAGATACAAGTTGGACAGTACACAAAAATCTCTTACTCTCTGGTCATTCATATGTTCTAACTGTTCTTTCCTCTGCTCAATGGTAATCTTTCTCTGTAGTATACGTGAGTGCTCCTTCTTGGCTGTTAGTTTATAATTATTCATGATCTGGGATTTCATTTCTTCTTTCTGTGCTTGAAGCTGAGCCAACATGTGCTGCATTTGAAAACATTTATAATGACTTTGACTACTAACACATCAATTAAACCTTAATCCCACTAAAAATGAGAGTTTTTAATATAAAATCAGTTATCTGGATTTAGAATACAGAATATTTATCTCAAAAACGGCCCCAGGAAGATTAAATCCGCGGAATTCTGCGGAAAATTGGCAGCCCTGGGTTTTAGGGCCGCAGCCGTGGTCCAGTGGTTAGTGCGCTGGACTTGTAACCCAGAGATCAGGGTTGGAATCCTGGTCGCTGCAGGTTATACCCTTCTATACAAATTTGACAAAAATGTCAATTTTCCTCCATATGTGGAAAAGTTGCCGGCTCCTTGTGGAAGGGTAAGATAGTACTGATTAGTATACAGTCGAGGAAAACTGGTTAGGAGAACCGGTTGCCGTATATAACTGAAAATCTTTGCAGAGAATCTCTAGACAATATTTTACGCACAAATTATCCCAAGTTAGTAGGCCGTATGGTTTTGACCAAATATTTTACAGTTTTTCCCCTAAGTGTCACCTAGGACCCTTCAAATTTAAACCCTAGTGGCATAATTTGAACAATCTCCGCAAAGAACCTACAGAAAATGCAAAGCATTTAACAACTAAGGAAGGTTTCCAAAAAAGTAGAGAATTCCACATAGTTTAACAAGTATAATAGCTTTTTGTCACTGATTAAAGAAAGGGCAATAACTCAAAAATAGGTATGGTTACTGTCTCAAATGGTTTTGGAGCTATACTCCTGACAAAATTTTTCACACAAATTAAACACAAGGCAAAAACTCAAAATATAAATATGACAGAGTAATAAATCAAGTGCTCTGTACTTGTACTCATTGCCATATAGATTTTTTAAGTTTCATTCAAGTATATTAAACGATTTTGGAGTTATGATCCAGGCAAAATTTATTACCAAAAAAAAAAAAATAAATAAAAAATACAGTAAGATTATGGGTCTAACTCTGCACTTTGTCTTATTGGCCACAAAATTTAATTAATGTTACAAGTATACATTTTATTTCTTGGAGTAATGCTCTTCACAAACATTCAGCAATATTCAAACCTGTTCATGATATTACTTATACAAACGTTCTGACAAAGTTTGGGGCAGATCTGATCAAAACTGTGACTTCTAGAGTGCTAACAAGGTTTTCCAGAGATTTGACCTGGTGACCTATTTTGCGACCCCTGTTGACTCATGTTCAAACTTGTCCAAGATATTATTAAGACAAACATTCAGACTAAGTTTAATGAAGATAGGACCTCTAGAGTGTTAACAGGTTTTCTAGAGATTTGACCTGGTGACCCCCAGATGGTCCATCTTCAAAATGTCCAAGATATAACTGAGACAAACATTCTGACCAGGCCTGATGATGACTCAATCAAAAGTATGACCTCTAGAGTGTTAACAAGATTGCCTAGTCCTGTGACCTGGTGACTTAGTTTTCATGAAGATCCGATCAAAACTGTGACCTCTAGAACTTAAACACGAATTTTCTATGATTTGACCTGGTGACCTAGCTTTAGACCCCAGGTAACATATGTTTGAACCGGTCAAAGATATTATTAAAACAAACATTCTGGCAATGAAGATTCAATCAAAATTGCAACCTCTAGAGCATTAACAAGGTTTTCTGGTGTGATGACCTATAGACCTAGTTTTTGACCGGAGATGACCCATATTTTCACAACTTTAAAAGATCATTAATACAAACATTCTGACGAAGATTCATGAAGATCCAATCAAATGTGTGACTTCTAGAGCACAAAATTTCCATTCTATTTGACCTGGTGACCTAGTTTGTGACCCCAGATGACCCATGTTCAAACTTGTCCAAGATATCATTGAGACAAACATTCTGACCAGGTCTGATGAAGATTCACTCAAAAGTGTTACCACTAGAGCATTACACCCCCCCCCCCCCCCGTGTCGACGACGGACACAGGCAAGCTAAAACACACAAAAAAATAAAAATTTCCACAATCTAGGTAGAGGATTACAATACAATTCAACACTGTATCTTTTACTTCTTCATCATGGGTTAACATCGCACCCACAGCCATCATGTGACTTTTCCTGCTTTAACAGAGGAGATTTTAAAGGTTTACAACAAGTGACCCCCAGAGCCAGGCCAACTTCGACACCAGGGGCATCATAAAATCTAGGCAGAGGACAATTCCAGTCTCATTCCCATGTAGTTTGACTGATATGGGCTTGCTGATCTCATTTGAAACAATAGATGACACATAATGACAGATGACGGCAATCATTATAGCTCAGGTGAGCTAAAAATATCAAGAAACTACAAGTTCAAATAAAATGGATTACAGGAAATGAGGCTGTCAACTTACGTTTGCATCTCTTGGTTGTAATGTCTTCACAGCCTGTTGTAGAGCAGACGCAAGATGAGTCAACTGCATCCGAATCACCTCACTGGGCATCCGTTGTATGTAAGGACCTTCCGGTACCTCCTCTTTCTGACTCACACCTAGGTCTGTACCAAAACTTAGCGAATGTTCACGGTGATCTATACGAACCTGCATGATGGAAATAATTCAAACTAGAACTATCACTAAAGGTGATAAAAAAAATCCTGCAGAGCCCTTTTTTAAAAACCATAATAACTTAGAACAAGCCATTTAAGAGCAGAGGTGCACACAAGATTTTGTCTATAAAAAAAATTAAAAAAGGGGCATTACTCTGTAATAAATACATGAATTAATAATTTTATACAATATGTGGAAGGAGATCTAATGCCTAATGTGCTGGTAAAGTTTCATAAACGTCCAACAAGCAGTCTTCCAAGGTTTTCCAACAATTTGACCAGGAGACCTAGTTTTTGACCCCAGATGACCCATGTTGGATAAGGTATCATTAAGACAAACATTCTGACAAGATTTGGTGAAGATCCAATCAACACTGTGACCACAAGAAAGTAAAGTTTTCCAGTGTTTTGACCCAGTGACCTAGTTTTTGATCCCAGATAACTCATTTTCGATCTTGTCCAAGATTGTTGACCTCATTTTTTCGAACTCATCAATGATATCACCAAGACTAAGTGACAGACCAATTTTCATGACCCTTCGACCAAAAATGTGATCTCTAGAGTGTTTACAAGGTGAATATCGACGCCACCAGACATAGACCCATCAATATATAAAAGCAATGATTAGTAATTAGTGGACATTGTAACTATGTAATAAGCAATATTTTACAATGAAATGACAAGGGTTATATTAAATTTGTATGTCAATGAATACAATGATTGCTAAATTGAATTGCCCATTCATAGACACATGCACTAGATACTACTTTGTTAAATCTTTTGTAGTTTACAACAGATAGATTGTCATAACTTCAAAACTTAGTGCAGAATGAGTTATACTATTTTGACACCAAAGCCTTTTAATGGGATGTTATTTGATGATATAATAATGATTTTGAAAATGAAACACCAGCGAAATTGAACTGCCCATTGGACACAATTTAATATAATTTGTGAACCATTTTATATTACATTCACATAGAACAACCAATGGTACTGACTCTTCACTGGGGTTTAACATCACACGAACAGCCTAGGTCATCACAATGGTATTGAGTTTAAGCAACTGATGTTCAGTAGAAGTAATAACACATTCATAAAACACTTGTTAACAAGCAAATTCAATGAATTTATATCCCCCCCAAACATACAAACAAAAGGAAGTGCTATATATCGCATGAAATAGAGTGTGAAAAGTGATAAAACCATTGAATTGTTTGGTTATGCGCGGAAATGGATTTTACTTTATATACACAGTACAACAGTAATCATGGGCCATAACTCAGTCTTAAATTGTTGGACTGTGACACGATGACAACATGTGCATCTCCACTTGGTACTGAAGGTTCTCACCAAGTTTCATTGAAATCCAATAAGTAGTTGCCGAAAAATAACGTGGAAATGGATTTTACTTTATATACATAGTACAGTAGTAATCATGGACCATAACTCAGTGTTAAATCGATGGACCGTGACACGATGATGACATGCGCATCTCCACTTAGTACTGAAGGTTCTCATCAAGTTTCGTCCAAATCCAATTAGTAGTTGCCGAGAAATAGCACGGAACGAAATTTGGACGGACGGAATGATGGAAAACTGAACATATCTACTGGTCCCATGGGTGTTCAGTATTCAGAAGTTGCCCTGTAATTCATTGAACATTTCATTACTCAACCACTCTACATGAAATGACATGAAAGAAGTTGATACAGAAGTAAGAGTACGAATATCTACAGGAATAAATGAAATATTTACTTGAAGTTCTAGTTGCCTAGCAGCATTAACAATCAATCTCTCCAGTCTGAATGGTGTAGTGAATGGTACTAATGCAGCAAACCTTGACATCTCAATACTTTGATATACTTGAGAAACCTACAAAAAACATCATTTTTAATACAGGATTTACTTCCACCTTATTAATAGCAATTATCAGATAGGATAACCTACAAAGGAAAACCAAGTGTATCTATTACAGATAATATAGCATATGCCATCTTGGAGTGTGTAGGGCAATTATATACAGTTGACTCTTTATGGCGACATCGGTTAAAACAAATTTTCCGTTATGGCGAAGTATTTGTTAAGTCCCAATTTTTTCCTTCTGAGAGTATATAAAATTCTGTCAGTTAAGACGAATTTTGCACTCAAAATTTTCGTAATGTCAAACTAATTTTTAAGTCCAAATGAACAATTTTGCGCCTAATTTGCATTGTTCATTACAAAGTCAGACAATATTATGCACTTGCCCCAAATGTTTTTCACACCTCGTTGAGCGTACAACAAGTTCGATTTAATTTTTAGTCAAAAACAATAGGTAGATTAGTATTGTTTATTCTTAAATGCAAACATATCATCATATGTAACTTAATAGCGGACAAAACGCTTGGATTTGTATAACATGCCATAATGAGTGATATTTGTAGTTTAGTATATTTTTACATAAATCATCATACATAAAGTACATATCATTTACAATGTATTTATTCATTTATATCTTTATTTATTTAATTGTAAATAAAATAATGAAATATCACAAATAAGTAATTCTTACAACCCACACCAATTATCATGAACTAGTGATTCTAACAGCGGCCAAAATGTCAGATGCAATAACAGTATTAAGTTGAATTTTCGTTAAGATGAAGTATTTTTTCAGGCCAGAAAAATCAACATAACGTGAATTGACTGTATACACATGGGTATAATGTGTTAAAACACTACAAAGCTTCATTGTCGCCATTCACCGCCAGCAACATATATAATTAACCAGATTTGACCATTTCTTCCCTTACACCGCCTGCTTTAAGCCAATCAGACAGGAGAATTTAATACCACATGATCAAAAAATGGCAGACAAAAAGACCTCAAAAGGGGCGCCTATGGGGGGTACATCATCTGCCATGTATTTGTCAGGTTATCTGTATGTATAATTGACATACTGTTTATAATGTATGAAGCTCAAAACCAGTTTGTAGGCTCCTGCGGGGTAAACAATATTTCAAATATTTCACTCCAAAACATTGGCTTTTATTGTTCAGAAACAAGTCTATTTCTACAAAAAAGGAGGATTTTATTAGATGAATATTTAGATATGAATGCTAGTTTTCATGAAATCCTTTGTTTCCTCTGAATAGTTTAATGCATCATGAAATCCTTTGTTTCCTCTGAATGCGATTCTTTGATATTTTAGTTACGTGTTTTAGAAATACTCTTTTGGGGCATCTTTATATCGTTTTTTTTTAACATATGCTTTTTCGGGGCAGTATTATATAGTCGGAAATGGAATGTGTAACAAAATCTCAACAAGAAATGAAACCAGAAATGAAATCTTTAGGAGATCTTTATACAATATTCTATTCTTAGCTCTTTACTTGGCTGAACGGCAATTCCAAGCTTTTTTGGAAATGCTAATACTTGTTAGAATAAGTCATTTCAAAGTAACCCAGTTTTTGACCTGAGATGACCAATGATCATACTTATCCATGATATCATTAAGACAAACATTCTGACAAAGTTTGGCAAACATACAATCAAAATGTGACCTCAACAGTGTTAATAATGTTGTCCTGTGATTTGACCCATCAAAAATTTTTGGTCCCTGATAACCTTTGTTTGAACTTGTCCAAAATATCTTTCAGACAAACATTCTGACAAAGTTCAGTGAAGATCCAATTAAAACTGTGACCTCTGGAGTGTTAACAAGGTTTTCCAGTGAGCCATGTTAAACATTTCCTAGATATTATTAAGACAAAAATTCTGACCAGGTTTGGTGAATATCAAATCAAAACTATGACCTCTAGAGTGTTAACAAAGGTTTTTCTTCCACTTGACACAGTGACCTAGTTAATGGCCCTACATAGCCCTTTATCGAAATCCTCTGAGATATCAAGACTATGCTACTGACCAATTATCAAGACCCTTTGACCAAAAATGTGGCCTCTAGAGTGTTCACAAGGATTTTGTTCCACTTGACCCAGTGACCTAGTTAATGACCCTACATAGCCCCATCATCAAGACTAAGTCACTGACCAATTTTCATAATCCTTTGACCAAAAATATGACCTCTAGAATGTTCACAAGATGAATGCCGATGGCATAGGATGCCGGACACAGCCCCATCAATATAGCTCTGAGCACTTTGTGCTCAGGTGAGCAAAACATGGTCAAATCAGAAACAATGACAATATGCACTGGGACACTTGGTGATGTTAATTATGTGACTATTTCATCGAAATCTCTTGAGAAATGTAGGGATTGTGTGTAGAAGAAATTGTGGATGCCCACCTGCCAACATTCGCCAATCTGATAACCAGTTTTTGAATCTGGTCGTCCAAATTTTGTTCTACTACATATCTACTATTGAATATGAAAAAATGTTTTTTAGTAGTCCTGAATATTGGGTAAATTGTGTATGTTACAGACTGTTAAGATAGAAAAAGAAAATGTATTACTTGTTTTAGTATACGAGTAACAATAATGTCTTCAAGAGCAGGTATATACTGAGCTAAGTCATCAGTCTCCATAATAAAGTCCATGCAAGGTCTTATTTTTTCATACAATTTAAGTGGATGGAAATCGACCTCCAAGATGTTATACAAGTCCTTCATTTCTGGATAAACATACTGCATTACATTATACTTGGCCTGTAAAAGGAAAATAGATGACAACAGTAACTATGGACTATTACATAGGTTTTTATGCTGGTTTGACCTACTTCAAATACAATTAATTATACACCCTGACAGTATTAACTGCATTGTTGATGCAATAAAATCTACAATAAAATCAAGTCTATAGCCAGTAAACAGACAAATCATCCATCATAAGACCAGAAAATCCAACTATGCAAACTTAGAATGGTTTATTTCACAACAAATCATTGACAACACTACGTTACTAGGAAGACTTTAATAAATTCAATCCAACATTCACTTAGAATGCTCAATTTCCTTTAAGTAGATTGTTTGCAAGTATTGTAAAACATCAGAATTAATTCACTTATTTAGGTTCTTTAAAGAATCAAGTTTTATAAAGGAGGACATTTAGAAATTTGATTCAATTATATACAATCAATTATGCCTACCAGATCAGTAACAAGTCCCTGTCTTTTTGGGGGACTTGTAAGCATAAGCAGACCAGCGAGACGTCTTTGCTTTTCAGCAGTCTCCTCACCCATCTCCAGTAAAGTATCAATAGCATTTCTAGCTGCTGGTATAGGTATAGCAAGAGTTGCACATAACACTCGAGATGCCATTCTGTAGGAAAGTATAGTAACAAGAGGGCTATGATGGCCCTGCATCCCTCACCAGAATAAATGTAAGTTAACTCATTGCTAAAAATGTAATAAATATACACTTCTGGGCAGATAATGGGGAACCATAATAAATGCAATAAAGGACCATCAAAGGATACTTCAAAGAAATACTCAAGATGACTGGTTGCAACAGACCAAATTTGGTGATGATACAACCTTTGGTTTATGAAAAGAAGTCATTTTAAGGTATTTCTATTTTAGCCCTAGAAGCCCTTAAAGGGGGCCAACCAAATTTATTTGAACAAACACGCCCGAGGACCATCTAAGGATGCTACAAACCAAGTTCAGGGATGATCAATACATTGGTTCATGAGAAGAAGACGTTTAAAGGTATTTATATTTTTAGCTATAAGGGCCAACCATTTTTATGTCAGCAAATTTGATAAAAGACTATCTATGAATGCTACAGACCAAGTTTGGTGATGATCCATCCATTGGTTCATGAAAAGATGTTTTTCTATTTTAGCTCAGGTGACCCCTAATATGGGTCAACTTGTATAATATGCGCAAATTGCAGTCAGAATGTCAAAAGGATTATACGCAGTAGATCTGACCAGTAGTTTCTGAGGAGAAGACCATTGTTGACGCCAGACAACGGACGATGCAGCATCCACCCACCCATCCTAATAGCTCACCCTGAACCTTTGGTTATGGTGAGCTGACAATGGTTAATTTAGAAACTTACATCAATAAATACACAATAGATACAAATCATCAGCTCTGTTTTTAGTTAACAATACCCATAATATATAGGCAAAGCATCCATAATGTATTTATCATATTTAGATAATAATAGACAGAGTAGACAATAAATATGGCAGATATTGTCACAGTCACAGTCATTGAAGTACTAGTATAAAATACTGTGAATTTATACACATTTCTTCACAGACCAGATTTCAGTAATTTATCATTATTTATTCAAACAAAATAAATAAAATTTCAGAATCAAAACATTTTCTTTAAGAGTGATGTACACGAATTTCCAGTAACAATTGTGAAGTGTGTACAAGTGTGTAGAAAATTCTGCACTTCCTTAATATGTTCATTACATCCAAGATGCTCCATACACTTACTTCTGTAGTTCTTCCTGTGACAGATTTTTCCTCTGATCCTTGGATAAATGGAACAATTTTGTCAGAGTTGATGCATGGAATAAATGGTTTCCTGATTTCCAGAACACAAGTCCAAGTTTGGTGTAATAGTTGGCCATCAAAGATGGTCTAGGATTCTTTTTTGATAGACAAATTAGACCATGGATATCTTCAACAGCTTTGAAAGCTTCCTGAAAAGCAAAAATACATTTCAGCAGATATATTTCAGCTCTGATTTCTAAGGGGTGAGATTTAAGCCCAAGTCAGAATCTGGGGGCCACTGGAAATCATAGAGGGCCATACAATAAAACTGAACTTGGGCATCTATAACAAACAATAGAGCCATGATGGTTCTTTTTCACTGGCCTGAGTAAAGATTGCAACATCTATGGTTTTCCTGTGATCTAACCTGGTAAACTAGTTTTTAATCTGAGTTGACCCATGTTCAAAACTTTTCACAATACCATTAATACAAACATTTTGACATAGTTTCGGGAAGATCCAATCAAAACTGTGACATCTGGAGTGTTAACAGAGTTTTCATGAGATTTGACCCGGTGACCTAGTTTGTGACCCAGTTTTTGACACAGTTTCACAAAGATCCAATCAAAATTATGAGTGTCCACAAGGTATTCCAGTGATTTGACCTGGCGAACTACTTTTTAACCACCCCACATGACCCATGTTTAAGCTTGTCCAAGATATTGCTAAAACAATCCTGACAAGGTTTAGTGAAGATTCAATCAATACAGTGGCCTCTATAGGGCTAAGAAGGTTTTTCAATGATTTGACCTGGTGACCTAGTTTTGGACCCCAGATGACCCATGTTCGAACTTGTCCAGGATATCATAGAGGCAAACATTCTGACCAGGTCTGATGAAAATTCGCTCAAAAGTGTGACTACTAGAGCATTAACAACCCCCAAGTGTGGACGATGGACACCGGACGACGGACGCCAGAGTAGACTGACTGATGACTATAGCTCACCGAGCACTACATGCTCAGGTGAGCTAAAAATACCCACACCGTTTGCTGTTTTTCCGCAGACAATATTTTCTAAGTTCAGGGAGGAGACCTTCCAATGCACCACTCTGCACAAGGAAATAAGCCATGCAAGTGTTTACATTGTTGAAATCATTTAAGACAGAGCCGCCAATCGTTTTTAATAATTTATCTGTGATTGAAGGATGTTTAATTTGGGTACATGGATGCAGAGGGCAGCTAAATATTGCATGCATATTCCTAATTTTACATGGTTATGCACATTTTTGTGTGAATGGAAATATTGCCAGTTCATGACTAATGATATGCATTTTCACATATAGAGTGCATTTGAAATAGATTTATCATTCGGCTGTACACAAATGATGTATGTACATGAATGATCAGCTGTACATGATTGAATAACACTGATGACTACATCCTAAACTGGACATGTGGCAATTTGATTTTTCCAGTATTTTATTCAAGAGATATGATTGGTTGGTGCTGAATGAAATGCAATCACTGATTAGTTAGCAGAAGTTCTGTTGAATATCGAATAATATTTTGTCTTTGCCAAATAATATTTTATGTACTATCGAATAATATTTTATCATTGTTGTCTCGAGTCAGTTGGACCCCACCCCTAAAAAAATTTTCAATGGATTTACATCAATCTCAAAAACGGCCCCAGAAGGATTAAATCTGTGGAAATCGTGGAAAATTGGCAGCCCTGTGTGACAAGGTTTGATGAATATTCAATCAAAACTATGACCACTCGAGTGTAAACACAGTTATTCAATGATTTGGCTGGATGAACTAGTTTTAGTTGAGAAGACCCATGTTGAAAAATTTTCAAGCAAGAGATGTTTGTGAAACATGTATGCCCACCTAACATCAACCAAATATCATTTTCCACATACTAATTAACAACTAAATCTATGGGCAGCAAGCCAGACAAAGTGTTCCCTAGTTATCAGTCAGACAAGTTTTCAGTGGTCTGGGTTAAGCTAACCTAGACCTGTTGACCTCAAAATCAAATCAGGTCATCTACTGGTCATGACAAACACCCATACAAATTCTGTGGATTGTACGCCAAGGCATTCTCTTCTTATGGATTGGACAAGCTTTCTGTTGTTAAGGTTATATAACCTTGACCAGTCATTATAAACTTGACAATAGACTCAGTCACCTTAAAATCAAAAGGGGTTATTTGCTGGTCCAGACAAACATCCATACCAAATCAAAGGAATGTAGGCCAAAGCATTCTCCAGATTTTGATCGGTAAGCCACAGCCGTGGTCCAGTGGTTAGTGCACTGGACTTGCAGCCCGGAGATCCGGGTTCGAATACCGGTCGCGGCAAGTCGTACCCTTCCATGAAAATTTGACAAAAATCTCGATTTTCATCCATATGTGGAGAAGTTGCTGGCTCCTTGTGGAAGGGTAAGTTAGTACTGGTTAGTATACAGTCCGGAAAACTGGTTAGGTGAACCGGCCGCCGTATATAACTGAAAAATTGTTGAAAAATGGCGTTAAACCCCAATACAACAACAACAACAAAAAAGATTTTGATCAGACAAGCTTTAAGTGGTCAAGGACACTGTGACCTTGAACTTCGACCAAATGACTACAAAATCTTAAGGGTCATCTACGAGACACAACTGACCTCCATGCCAAATCTCTGGGTTGTATGCCGAAGCGTTCTCTAGGGATTGATTGGACAAGCTTTTAGTGGTCAATGACACAGTGACTGACCGACCAACATGAAGGTCATTAGGACAAACATTCTGACAATGTTTGATAAAGATCAAATCAAAACTGTGACCTCTGAAGTGTTAACAAGGTTTTCTAATGATCTGACCTGGTGACATATTTTTTGTCCCAAGATGACCCATGTTAGAACTTGCCCAAGATATCATTAAGACAAACATTCAGACATGTTTGATGATTTTTTGATGTGACTTATTGTCACTGGGGTTTAACACCATTTTTTCAACAATTTTTCAGTCATATACGGGACCGGTTCACCTAACCAGTTTTCCTGGACTGTATACTAACCAGTTCTAACTTACCCTTCCACAAGGAACTGCCAACTTGTCGCTGTTATTCTAAAATGTCGTATGTCGATTTTGTCTGTTTTCGGGAAACATATAAAAAATTGACCTGTAATTATACAACAAAAAGTCACATGACATAACTGTGTTAGCTGATTAACCTGGTTAGAGAATCAGAATCCTTCACAAAAGACGTATAATGAGTTACTCTATACGAAGAACAAAAAAAATTTCGCGCCAAAAATGATATACATCATTTTAGAATAACGCCGACGAACTTCTCCACATATGGAGGAAAATTGACAGTATTGTCAAATTTTCATAGAAGGGTATGACCTGCCACGATTGGGATTTGAACCCGGATCTTTGGGTTTCAAGTCCAGCGCACTAACCACAGGATCACGGCCGTGGCCATACATGTTTGATGATGATCCAATCAAAACTGTGCCCAATGAAGAGTTCACAAGGTTTTCCAGTGACTTGACCTGGTGACCTAGTTTTTGACCATAGATAACTCATGTTCTAAGTTGTCCAAGATATCATTAGGGCAAACATTCTGACAAGTTTTGTACAGATCCCATCAAAACTGTGACCAATAGAGTGTTAACCGTAGTTTTTGACCCCACATAGACCTTTTTTCAAACCTGTCCAAGATATCATCTTGGACGCCATCAACCAATTTTCAAGACCCTTTAATGAAAGATGTGTTCACAAGGTCAATACCGACACCACACGACAACAGACGCTGGAAGTTTGAAATGATCTTGTGTGCTTTCAAAACTGGACAATGATCATGTGCATGGCTTTTTTATAGATGTAAACTCTTGGCAAGAAGTTTTGGTTGGAAGATTTCTATGACCTTATACTCCTTCAAGTGTAGATGATAATTGGCAGTTTGGAGTACCCACATCAGTTATGAAAACACAACATTGTGTAAGTTGCATTACCGACAGGGATGAATGGTCTTTTGTTAAATTGTTGATTGTTTGTAACTTTGAGTAACTCTACTGAATGTTTGGCAACAAACAGGGTTAATTAACTGTGTTTTCAGAGGGGACAATTAAATGGTTGTTTGGAAATTGACCCCATCAAGTCCAGGTATAATCCTTATGTACAATTTTTTAATTGGTGCAGAAGTTTTACTCAATCTCTTTGTGTCATTTTCCTAGTATTTGTGCAACAGTAAACATGTCTGAACCCTCATCTAGACCTAACTAATTCGACAGAATATTCAATCTTATTGTAACAATATTATTCATGATTTCCATAATTTATGTGTGATTATGTTTACGAAGATTCAGTCATTAAAGAGGCAATATCATGTTAATATGGTTGGATAATAACTGACAAAGAAAACCTTGATTAAAAAAAAAAGGGGTAGGATCACTTAGGCAAAAAAATCTTAATATTCTGACAAAACAAATGTTTGAATGTTTTGTCAATAAAAATGAGTTCAAAAGTCCATATGATAGTATATGGTGACTATTGTGATCAAACATTTTTATTCAATGGTTGCTATGGAAATGCGGAAATCATGCCACTGCAGGGTTTTAAATCAGTTTACAGACAAGTATCAATTGAAATAATTTTATAGCTTTATTACTATTACTGAACAATCGCACAAAAAAAATCTAAATAATGAATAAATTTACTTAAAGTAACATATGAAATCTCTTTCACCAAAGTAAAGCCTTGAAATAGTCTATTTGAATAATTAGTATATCCAGTTATTATATACGTTGGTAACAGATGCAGCGTTCAATACAGCATATTTAGATACAGATGATCCATGTTTTATTTTGTGTGAATTATAATTGAACATCGAATTAGTACCTTCGATCGAGCGAGTATGAATAATATTTCTTTGGCTTTTTTATGTGTTAACGATGCACGACTACTAGGCTTATGGTAAAACTGCTGTCTGTTTATCAAACATGTCATTCACTTTGAGGCTTGATGACGTATATTTTGATGAAGTAATTTGATAGTTTCTCATCACTTAATTAAAATTTGTGTCGAGTATTATTATTTGTGAACATTATACATACATTTAATGTCCGTTACAATGATTCTCTTGTATTTAATCTATGTACTTTGGGATATATTTGTGACTCAAGACTTGATGTCTATTGTTTATGTTTAAGAGGTGTGTGTAGACTATGTATTATGTTTTGGGAATACTCAGAAGTTTAGCAGCTAGCATCACCAATCACCACTCTGAAGGCATTAGTTAACTTGAGTTAAATTTTCTGTACTGATTGTAGTTCAATGTATCTATTCTCGTTTATTTACATGAAATCTGCCTTTTATCCCAGTAAATATTAATAAATGAAGAATATTACCTGCTTTCAGATTCTTGATGAAGATTTTGTCAAGATGTATGCAGTATCATAATGTACAAAGATATATAAAGGTGCTTTCAGGCCTTCAGAATGGTTTACTAGTAAGTATTATCAAACCAATTATGCTTCTCAGGCACATGAAATATACCTTATCATAATCATAGTAAAACTTTTCCAAGAACAACTTTCAAGCAACTAAATTGTGAGTGGTGTTTTATGTCAGTGAGTTGAAGTACTTGCATCCTCTTTTGTCTGTCTGTTTATGAGTACCGGTATGAATGTTTTACTGATATTCATCATGCATAATATCTGTATGATTGACTTTGCAAATCAAATTATGTGAAATTTTTATTGAAATTAATATTCTTCTTCTTTATACTTTAAACCCAATCAATAACTATCCTGTATATAAATTTGATGCAAAAATGCTTATATTTGCTATTAATTACTTGTAACTTATTGATTTCTCCAGTGTTTTGAAGCCACATCAAGACTAACAGTTGATCAGTTATACAAAGTCTTGCACCTAGGATGTTGCCATGAACATTTCTCTTCATATTTAGAGTGTAATGCTACATGAATGAATTGCATCATTCAGCACAAGTCTAGCTGATGTAAGTGATAAATCTTTCACTGATGTTTAATGCATTACTTATTATCAGGGCATGGAAAATTTTGAAATCTCAATCGGTCCAGGTGGACGCTTCCCCCAAAAAATTAAATTTACCCCCCCCCCCCAGTTTCTGAAAACAGCAAATATTTGTTCATAGTTACACTACTTTAAACAGTAAAAACGAAACAGAAAAGGAATTAAAATTTCAACCAGATACTACTAAAATCACAAACACGTACTTGACAGAAATAACTAATATCAAAGGAAGTCCAATTTACCAATTTACATGTTTTTTTCCTAGACACAATTATAAATATCAATCCACAATTTTTTAATCCTTTGACATCATCAACGATGACGTATCACACAAATGCAATAAATGACATATTTCTTAGTCACATGACCGCTAAACCAAAGGAGCTATTAAATTGTAAACATTTGAGAAGGCTTTGATATCGACAAGCTTCCTTTTTGATGTTACTAAATTTTCTTTAATACTGTTTTCTGTTATGACTTCTATAACAATTCACCGCGATTGATTAAACCGAAACAATACAAATTTAAAAATAATGACAGTATTTAATTCTCTTACGGAATGACGTTTGAAGTCTTTACTCAAATATTAATACATGCAGCAAACACATCTCTTAACACAATTGATCAATGCATTAATTGTTTTCAATCATCTACCATGTTTTTGGATTAATTACAAGCGACCCCTATTGACAAGACATCCATTGATCGGATTAGATGATCGCTCCAGGCTATTGATTATCATGACATATTTATTGAGGTATTGAGATTCGTGCAAACAACAAATGGTAAGTTTTGTGACATTTTGCACGTAATTAACAATTTCTGACCAAAATTTATAGTACGTTTATGGACCGATTTTTTAACCAATTTTCATAAATAAAATCGGTCTGGGAACTTGAAATTCGGTCTGGACTGGCAGATTTTCGGTTTTTCAGCACCCTGCTTATTATATATATATTCCTCTTTATTGTATATCTTATTTAATGTTACACGTTTTGTGTCAAATTGATACATGTACATTTTCATTATGTTCTTTTCTGAGAAATGATATTAAATAATACTTACCAATCAGTGCATTATTTATTTGCTATATTAATTTGAAATGTGTGATTTTAGCAACTGATTCTTTATGATAGTTCAGAATGTTATTGTATTACTTATTTGATGTTTCATGTAACAAGTGTAATGCATATATCTAATTAATATGTGCTTTCAGAGTTAGTTCTTTGTACTTAGTTTGTCATTTTAAATTTCATTTTAGAATCCTTAATACATCGAATAATCTGTGATGAAAATTGTAACACATTTTGAAAGTTTTTATCACCAATTGAAAAAATGTCATTTTTGTATGTTTTCAGAATACAATTTCTATCATTTGTTCCCATGACAACTTTTTTGCACTATTGGTATGGATATTTAATGTGAAATTATTACTTATTTTCAAAACAATTACTTATTTGTATTATTTTAGTACACCGAAATCAATATATGGTACTTTTACTTTCTCTTTCAGTTACCATATCAACCACCATTTTATTAAAACTGTCTGATTTAGTCAATTATTCATTACAACTAAACTATCTGAAATGTTCACTTAAACAAAAATGTCTGTTTATATTTTGTTCAAAAACAAATTATTACAATAACAAATGTGTTTTAAAATGTACTTAGAGGAGAATGTTTCTGTTACCATGGAAACAAAATAATACAGAAAAATGCCTCGTCCTTTATTTGTACACTATGTGAAAATTTAAGAGATTAGTATGCGTTTTGCATGACAACTTACAAAATTAGTTTTTGAATAAAATGAACTATGTTATCATGACAACCAACAGAATACTGGAATAAAAATGGTCAGTTCCATTTCTTAATCTCTTCTAATGCAAGATCATTTACATTTTATTCAATCAATACGAGAAAACAAACATTTTTCCAATTTCTAGCAAAATATTCTTTTTGTTGCCATGGTAACAGTTTTGATAATATCGCTTTGTTATTACGAGCATCGATATCATGAACACTGACTTATCTCAAGGGGATCTAGAAGTCACGTCATTTTTCATTCTTAGTTGCATATAAATTTCCAAGTTTATTATGAGTATCGTTATCTTGTGCACAAATCATGGTCCCTTGACTCATTTTTAAGCATAATTACCTTAATTACTGTGGTTTCATTTTTGTTTGCACAGGACGAATTTTTGCTTTGATCTCAGACACACTTTATTTAAATACAGTGACAATTAACAAGCAGTTACCGGTCACAGTTGTCATATTGCATATTGATCATGGTAACAAAGGGCGCCACTGTAATTAACATGTACATGGTCCAGTGATGACATGTGCTGTAGCGAAAAACGGCATGATTTGCTTCAGCGTCTGGATTTTTTAATTTTGTTTTCTAAAATTCAAAATGCGCGAATTTACAACTGCGTGAATCTTTCTCTTTTGCATTTGCGCAAAATTTCATGCCAGTGAAATTAAATGATACCACAGTATCTCAAAGGGTGTCATTTTTAATAATTGTTTGCACCTGCTGGTCAACAATCGCCGTGTTATCAACACATCTGTGTCTTATTGTGTACTTTGTAATTCACATGTAGTGACTTAAAATGACAATCAAACATGTATTTGTTTGTTGCAGTGAAATTTTAAGATCAAAGATATATGTTTTAAAAGTTAATAACTATTGACTGCAAATGATGTGGATTTGTGAACTATTTTTTTGCAATGATTGCAGCTTTTTATATGTTATCATGCAAATAATAAAGTTTGAATGTCATTGTTTTTGTTTTTGGTTTTTTTTTGCTACAGACATAAAATATGTAACTTTCCCAATTGGTTACTTGGACATTTCACCGCATGTCAAAAAAAGATTTTCGGACATGACATTGTACAATTGAAAACATGAAAATATTCGTGGGTAAAGAACTTATTTAAGCAATCAACATATATGTCAACAATCAACAAATATCCATCTTAGACACCATAAAGTACAATTTTGGTGAGCATTTTGTGTTGTTATTGTAAATACGACCATTTACGGGCATGATGTGCAGTTTATTTTTCAGTCAGCAAACAAAAACCTTGTTATTACGAGCACCCGGTTTATGTAGAGCATTTCGTCAGTTCCGTTGACTCCTCGAGATAACAAAGATACTGCATAGTAGACAGCAAATATATAATGAAAGTTTCGAAAGACTGACACAA
This sequence comes from Lutraria rhynchaena, assembly GCA_008271625.1. Taxonomy (NCBI): domain Eukaryota; kingdom Metazoa; phylum Mollusca; class Bivalvia; order Venerida; family Mactridae; genus Lutraria; species Lutraria rhynchaena. The sequence goes on from VIBL01000050.1 coordinate 2,444,624, forward strand.
GGCCATTTTTAGGCTCAAGCGATCCTACCCCTTTTACTAACAAAGCAAAATGTATTGGGGAGCTGGCATAAAAATCGTTGATAATGATGATTAGTATAGTCAACGTCGAATAAGGAAGGATATGAGAGTTGTGAATATATGCATGATTTTGACTTGGCTTCAGAAAATCTTGGAAAACTGGAACCCTGAGAAAACCAAACATTTGGTCCAGGCCAGTAGTGGTTTTGTTTTCCCAGGTTTCAATGTAAAATGATTAAGATCTGACTTTATTTCTCTCTGAAAAGTACAGCTTAAGTTACAAGTATGCTCACTGAGCACTATGTGCTCAGGTGAGCAAAAAATGTATTTGAATTTCAACCTCTGTGATACTTTTTCCTCATTTTCTATACTCTACCATATACTGATCTTGATCAGAGCAATACAATCTAAACCTAAGCCTTCATAAACCTTAGGCTTTTCAACATAGTTAAAGATCTGGTGAAACAGTATCTAAGCACTAACATTATTACTGGATATAAACTATTACAAACCATTACCTGCCAAAGTTCCATCTGTATAGCACTATCAAGCTGAGCAAGTCTTGTTTCTAAATGCATAGCCTGTGAGTCAGGATTGTTCAGGTTGATAGCAGTCTGTTGGTGTTGATGCTTGTGTACATGACCAAGATGAGTTCTCAACTAGAAAAAAGTAGCAGAATTTAAACTCACATAGGAGCACAGATATTTAAAATTAATGTGTTTAAAAGCACATCTTGCTCAAAAAGAATCTTTATATCTTAGTATTTGAAAAATTTGGGAGTTAAAAATCATTTTAAATTTTTTCATGCTGGCTGACAGGTAAAAAATATGAAGTACATCATTTATAAAATATCTGGTAAACCTAGAACTATCACTGATGGTGATTAAATACCTCCCACAGAGCCCTTTTTAAGCTTAATAACTTAGAACAAGCCATTTAGGAAAAGAGACGCTCACAAGATTTTGTCTACAGACAAATAAACAGGAGGGCTAAGATGGCCCTTTTACGCTCACCTGAGTAAAGATTGCAAACATCAATGGTTTACCTGTGACTTGACCTGGTGACCTAGTTTTTAACCTGAGTCGACCTATGTTCAACCTGGTCATGATATCATAAATACAAACATTCCGACCCCTAGAGTCTTAACAAGGTTTTTCTATGATTTGACCTATTGACCTAGTTTGTGACCCCAGATGATCAATGTTCAAACCTGTCTAACACATCATGAAAACAAACATTTTAACACAATCTAACAAATTTAACGTCACTTTCACGAAAATCACATGCAGTATGAAAACTGTGGCCACTTGAGTGTTAACAAGGTTTTTCATTGATTTGACCTGGTGACCTAGTTCTTTGGCCCCAGATGACCCATGTTCGAACCTAACCAAGATATCATTAATACAAGCATTTTGACGTGGTTTGGTAAACCTCCAATCAAAACTGTGACACCTAAAACAAACATTTTGACACAGTTTCACAAAGATCCAATCAAAACTGTGACTTCTGGAGTGTTAACAAAGTTTTCCAGTGATTTGACCTGGTGACCTAGTTTTTGACCCCCCAGATGACCTATGTTTGCACTTGTCCAAGATATTATTAAAACAAACGTTCTGACAAAATTTGATGAAGATCCAATCAAAACAGTGACCTCTTAGAGTATTAACAAAATTTCCATTCTATTTGACCTGGTGACCTAGTTTTTGACCCTAGATGACCCATGTTCGCAGAATTTTACAAGATCATTAATTCCAACATTCTGACAAAGTTTCATGAAGATCCAATCAAAACAGTGACTTCTAGAGTATTAACAAAATTTCCATTTTATTTGACCTGGTGACTTAGTTTTTGACCCTAGATGACCCATGTTTGAACTTGTCCAAGAGATCATTTAGATGAACACTCTGACTAGGTCTGATGAAGATTTACTCAAAAGATTTACACAACCCCGAAGTGTGGACGCTGAACGCCGGAATAGACTGACTGATCACTATAGCTCACTCAGCACTACCTGCTAAGGTGGGCTAAAAAGCACATAACTCCATACAAATAAATCCAATTTTTTCAAAAAAATATATGCGCAAGAAGACCTAACGCCTAATGTACTGGTAAAGTTTTATAAACATCTAAAAAGCTGTTTTGGAGAAGAAGTGCACACAAGATTTCATCTACGGACGGACAGACAGAAGGAAGGACAACCAGAAACCAGTATACCCTGCACAACTTTGTTGTGTGGGGGGTATAAATAGTAACTCTTGAGCAAAAACTATAGCACAATTATTAAAAGTAATAAATTGCTGTAAACTCACATTGTCACACAACTTCCTGAACTCAGTCTTTCTAGCATACTTCAAACAGAACTTGAATGCTGAAAATTAGAAGTCATGCTATCATTTCTTTCTTTAGACCAAATATAAACTCAATTTTAATGCAGTTTGTAAAAAAATCCTGGAGTACAGAATTTACAACTAACCGATATTTTTCATATCCTTCTTGTATTTTGTGTCGATGGTTATAAGAACTCAATCAATACAATTTCTTTATAAATATACGTCTCATTTCAGTTCTTTTCAAATCATACTAAATATACTGAGAGAAAAGTTTAACAAGTTTTTTACACATTTGGTTTTCGTCTATAAATCAATGTCACTGAAATGTTTGTGTATTGAACAATTGTGCCATTCATTGACAGCATGATTTCACTTGTTTTAGTACACAAGACCATTACGTAATCGTGAATCATCACTTTCACTAAAATCGCATGCAGTATGTGCACAGCGAATCAGATGATCCTCCGCGGGTCACAAAGTACACAGTTCGTGAGCTTTCTTATTGTAAGTGCATAAATGGGAAATCTTTGAAAATCAATGATGGGACGTCTGCCTGGAATGCATTTGAGCAACGTGAGAGGGCCATAAGTATGCTTACTGCTGGTATGTCGGCAAGAGACGTTGCTCGAAATTTCCATCGCCACGAATCGACAATAAGTCAACTGCTGTAGAGATTTCAGCAAACTGGGAACGTCGCAGACCGGCCCATATCAGGCAGACCTAATAAAAGCACGTCACAGGAAGACTGATTTCTCACCAGGTTATCATGACGCAATAGATTTCTTTCTAGTCTAAAGTTGGGTCATTTGCTGAGGAATGCTACTGGCACAAGAGTCTGCGACAGGACGGTTAGAAATAAGCTACGTGCCACTGTATTGACAGCATGCCGTCCCTACGTTGGCATTCCGCCGACGTTGCGACACCATCAATCAAGACGTCAATGGGCCAGGATTGGACTCGCAGGCAATGGCACGACATTCTGTTTTCGGACGAATCTAGGTTTAACGTGTCATTTACTCATGGCAGGGTTCGAACTTGGAGGAGACAAGGGGAGTAACTGGACCAAGATAATGTTGTGGAACTTGACCGTTTTGAGGGTGGTAGCATGATGGTTTGGGCGGGCATACATCATGATGGGAAGATCTCGCCATAGTGCCTAGAAATCTCACTGCTCAAAGGTACTGTGATAAAATCATCGAGCCTGTTGTTGTATCGTATTTGCAACAACGTTATGTTGGGATTTTCCAACATGATAATACCCGTTCACACACTGCAAGGCATACCCAGAACATTTTAAGTATCCATAATGTCAATGTGTTGGAGTGGCCAGTAAGATCACATCTCTCTCCCATTGAACAATTATGGGACCACTTAGGCCGTCAGGTGAGAAAGCGCCATGACATCAACAACGTCCGTGATCTTGAAAGTGCCCTGCAAGCTGAATGGGTCAGGACCTGACTGCAGGTCATTAGAAAACTGATTTGCAGCACGCAACGTCGTTGTCTGGCAGTCTTGACTGCAAATGGTGGGCACACAAGGTATTGAACTGTGTCCGAACTTTTACACCTGACTCCCTAGTTCATTTCATGTACACTAGAGACTAAACACCTCAAAATCATGGAATAACATTGATGCGAATCATTGGTGATAAGAATCAAATATCTGAAAATGTATTTGGTTTTACGATTTCGTACCTACCCTTTCCCCAGGAGTCAATCCTTTCTGAACTAGCTAAACTTTTTTCAATCAGTATATTTAATGTATGGCAACATTCAAATAAAATAACCAGTAATAAGGAAGAGTAACAGAACCCACTTGGAACAATTATGATGAACTAACCTTGCTGTGCTATCTCCTGATAAAGTTTTTCCACCTTTGAGTTATTTCGCAACAAATCAAGACACTGTCGATAGGACTCCCAAAGAAATTTCACCCATGGTGTTAGTATGGCTCTATCAGTCCTGTCCTGTGTATCTTCACCACTTACAGCTTTCAGCAGTAAACTTAAATTAACACATCAGTAAGAACAGTTTATAAATACCAGATGGACACAATTATTGCAAGTGTACACAAATTCAATCCAGTAAGACTTAAAAACAAGACATCCAATGATGGTTCATTTCTGCCCTGAGTAAAGATAACAACTTCTATTGTTTTCCTGTGATTTGACCTGGTGACCTAGTTTTTGACTCGAGTTTACCCATGTTAAACACCATTCGATATTATTAAAACAAACATTCTGACAAAGTTTGGGAAAATTCCAATCAAAACTGTGACTTCTAGAGTGTTAACAAAGAGATCTGACATGGTGACCTAGTGTTTGACCCCTGATGATCTATGTTCAATCTAGTCAAAGATATAATGAAGACAAACATTGTGACAAGGTTTGACACAGATCCAATCAAAACTGTGACCTGTCCAGTGTTAACAAGATTTCCATTTGATTTGATCTTTTGACATATTTTTTACCTCAAATGACCAATTTTCAAACTTGTCAATTCATCAAACCGATTTTTTAACAATTGAGTTAAACCTGTCAAAAACCCCTAAAATGTTTTTCCTGCACTGAATAAATCCTAGTAAAGTTATGCACACATCAAAACCTAACATATTTGCGTAAACAAAAGCCCTAGCAATCAGTTATAAATATACTACAGACTTTCTGATACCATTTATTTTTGCTTAGTTGTTTTTCAATTAATCATCTTATTTGAAAATGCACATTTTATAAACAATACGTGGAATTATTTTGTTTTCATTGCAGTCAAGATTTGTAAGGCTTATTAAAGGATTTCGGTAGGCCACTGGAGAACTGGATGATATGGCAAATATTGATACAGTTCTCAACTCATTGCAATAGGATTTAAGAAAATCTCGCCTCCTTAAAACAAGCACCTTTCAGGAGTATCAGGCATCTCAAGATCGTCAACATCAATTACAACTTGATGAGATTCCTGACGAGCTTCCTCTGTCTTCTGTTCAGCAAGACCAATATACTTCCTAACAACATCTTCCAGGGATTTGATGTTCACCTGAAATAAGAAGTACAAACAAGGTCATAATGGCCCTTCTTTGCTCACCTGAGTACAGATTGCCACGTCTATTGGGTTTTCCTTTGATTTGACCTGGTCACCTAATTTTTAACTTGAGCCAACCCATGTTCAAACCTGCTCACGATATCATTAAAACAAACATTCTGACAAAGTTTGGATAAGATCCAATCACAACTGTGACTTCTAGAGTGTTAACAAAGTTTTCAGGAGATCTGACCTAGTGACTTAGTTTGTGACCCCAGATGACACATGTCTGACCCCGTCCAAGACATCATTAAAACAAACATTTTGACACAGTTTAACAAAGATCTAATCAAACCTGTGACCTCTAGAATGTCAACAAGGTTTTCAAGAGATTTGACCTGTTGACCTAATTTGTGACCCCAGATATCCCATGTTCGAACATCTCCAAGATATTATTAATACAAGTATTTTGGCATGGTTTAGTGAACATTCAATCAAAACTGTGGCCCCTAGACAGGGTATTTTTTCCTTCTTTGGCATCCACCAAATAATGGGCCTTTCCCCAAGGGAATATTTTTCCCCTTAGTTGAATTCCCCCCAACGATCTATTTCCCCCTACGATTACTTTTAGATATAAATTATAATGAACGTGAATCAAAATTGACAAGCTATTACAGTATTTGCAAGAACCGTAACGTTTTAGCTTATGAATTAAACTTTTCCATGTTGCACTGTACAGCCACAAAATAGTGAAAAATATAAAAGAAATTGTAACATCATATGATCTTACAATTACACTCATTAACCTTGATCATATAATCTCCCATCATTGTAAATTTCATTATAGATATCATCCCTTCAATTATATAAACCCAAGAAACCGATGTTTACCTATTACAGCAATCGCAAGTTTTGCAATTTTATGGAAAACCACTTGCATTTTTTCTTTTTTACTCGCAATTTTCAAGTTATGAATGTTAAATTCCAGCCCTGCAAGAAATACCTAACAAGTTTCCATTTTATGACCAGTGACCTGTTATGACTGAAAGTAGGAATGGGGTATGCTTCTGAATAATGAAAACCTGATTTTTGTAACAATTCCTGTCACTTGTTATTATTTTCTAGCTGTTGAAATACAAAGAATAACTAAAATGCAGTCTGCAAACTACCTGCATTTAGACCTTAGCACTATATTTTCCACAACGTGCAAACTCAAAAAGGTTATACAATGTACTATGTCATATGTATAGTTGTTGTTATCCCCCCAATCACGCTTATTTTTCCCCAAAATCAGCTATTTTGCGCTTTATTTTCCTCTATAAAAAGGCCAGGCCCATTACCCAAAGTATGAAAAAACCCTGCTGGAGATTTGATTTGATTTGATGACCAAGTTTTTGACCCATAGATGACCCATGTTCAAACCTGTCCAAGACATCATTAAAACAAATATTTTGACACAGTTTATTGAAGATCCAATCAAACCTGTGACCTTTAGAACTTATCCAAGATATCAATGAGACGAACATTCTGACCAGGTCTGATGACCTCTAGTGTTAATATCCCTCAGGTGTGGACAACAGACGTTGGAGTAGACTGACTGATTACTAGAGCTCATTGCACACTTCGTGCTCAGGTGAGCTAAAAATAAGAATACGGGATTCACAAGCCAAGCGTTGTAAACATACATGCTTACCAACAAACCATGAACACCAGACAATATGTTAGTTTCCCTTTGGAACAAATACAAGATCAATCAAAAGGTATTGTCAAATCGCTACCAGTCATTAACAGTCACCTGTCATAGACAGTCACTTTGAACTCCTCCTGAGAAATTTCGACTTTGTATTATTGCATTAGGCTGTCATATGGTTGACAGTCAGCTGCCATTTTTTTTTCGAACATAAATGCCTAACATTACAGTGTTCCCACTAGTTTTATATTCTGGGGGTACATGCACGCCCATGGTAAAAAAATGGGGGTACACTGTCCAAATATGGGGGTACAAATTAGAAAGTACAGTAATTATAAGCATATTTTATTCCCGATATCAGAACAGTATGTTTATTTCATATTTTAACTAAAATATGATGCATGTAACTTTAAAGTTTACACACATAAAATGCACACTTAGTCAAATTAAACTGACCTGCCATACTCTAGTCCTGAAAGCTTTACATTCTACTACCTAATTTTACTGATTCATTTTAATGGCTGCTACATGTATTACTTCAGGTGAGTAAATTACAACTTGCTCAAAATGTTATACAAGTTGACATGTTACCATTCGTGGCAATTATTTCACACCTTCATTGTCCCCCACCAGAGACAACTTCAAGTTACCGTAGAAACACATGATAGTCAATTAAATCACTTACTAAATGAATGTTACAGAAATATTTTGTTAAAGTCATATATGAATAAAAAATAAGAGTCAATATCGAATAAATTTGAAAACAACATACAAGTTATTTGGCGAACAATCACTCCCTTTAAAGTTAATGAATAAATCATGCGCAGCTCAACGGCTGGGGGGATTCTTTTTTTTGTCGATTTCACTTTATTTACCCCATCTTTATTATATTTATTGATTCAATTAACATTAAATACACATCCCTGCAATGTTAATGACACTTACACAGGCTGCAATGCCAAAACAGCTACAGATCAAGAACGTTTTGAAACTGAGTACATTCAGATAATACGCTTTTGTCTACCATCAATATCACTCCAGGAAAGTATGTTGTTGGTTTGTTCTGGTGTATAAGATGCACCCCCAACTTTTTATATATTTCTTAAGGGAAAAAATGTCATTTGGAGATAATGACACTGAGGATTTTGTTGCAGACAGGCCCGATTTCAACCCAAAGTCATTCAGAGTTTTTGATTTCCTTGCCATTTTTGCAGACAGCGCATAGAATGTCACACTCTTGTCAGAAGAAAAAAATAGGACTGTGCTACAATATTTGTCTCCATTTTTACATGGCTCATTGATAAAAAAAATCGATTTAATAACCAGTCAACAATTTTACTGCATGTGTATGTCTGGGCCAATCAAATGCGCTGTTATATTTTTGCACAAAAACATGCCATGAACGCATGGTCAATCGATACGTCACACTATCGATACGTCACAGAATCTAAAGTCCAGAGCAACAGATAAGCTTTCTAAGTGAATTGGGTATTACTTCATCATTTCATTTTGCATTGGGAATTTGCTAAATATAATTGGGTTTCCTGATACCTCTTAGTCTATGATTTTTATATCAATTGGGAATTCATGCTCTTCTTTATCAAGTATAAACTGTACACATTTAACTGTTTTTGAACCGCATCGCTACAAAGTTTGTCTGAGACAATGAGGTACGACTGACAGATGAAAATGACTATATGCATGTATATTCATGAAAATTGGTTTCGATACGCATCATAAATATTTTAATTGGTTATTTTGCTTTTGTAATTGCTTTTTGATACCCATCTAAAATAGTTTCAGTTGCGTATTTTGTAAATTTAATTGAGTAAATACGCAAATACGCAGCTTATCTGTTGCTCTGTAAAGTCTGTTTCAGAAGAAGGAGTTTCTATCAATTATTATCGTACCTGCATGTATGCACATGGCTGAAAAAATATATGTGATTTTATTTTATTAACCGTAAATTACATACATGTGTATGTGAATGGGAACACTGCATTAGAAGACAGAGTTAAGTGTTCTGCATTAAAAGGTTGTCTGTCTTAAGCAGCCTAAGGCTTTGACCAACTGCTTAACAAAGGTTTGACTTCACTTTCAATGAACCTCGTGTAAATTGTTCTGATGTTAAGTTAAATCACAGCTAAATAAAAATTTGATATGACATGACAGACAAAGAAAGTCAGCTAATTATGGTTTATAATTTCTATTCACCTGCTGGCAAATGTTCTTGTACTGGTAGAGTCCTTCCTTAGCAATGTGGCTTTTCCTTAGCTCCACACAAAGCTCAAGGTATTTCTCCATAATAGGTTCATGGATTTTCTGCCATGTTCTGTGCTTCTTGCTCTTAATGACATCATACAATGCATCAAGCGCTCTTTGTTTCTTACCAACATCAATAAACTCTGAAATTTAAAAGCTTAAAATAGTAATCCTTACAATAATGTCATTAACAGATACCACAGTACAGTGATTTTTTGGCAATTTAAAGAAAGGGTCCAGGTGCAGTTCAGTAGGGAAAAAAGCATGGTGCAATGTCAAAATTGGGAATTTTTAAAGTTGGGAATTGGGGAAATAGGTCTTTATTTTCAATTGGAAAGGGTGTGTTTACTGGACCAAAATAAAGAAGGAAAAAATCACTGTAGTACTCAGTGTATAAGATGCAGGTTTCTTTAAAATAATGTCAAAAATCTGCTGCATCTCATATTACTCTTTTAGGCCTATCAAAAGTCTAGGCTTATCAGGAGGATTCAAGCATAGTTTTACCATTAGTCTGTTGTTCTTGTACTTCAGTTGGATAGGATAGTGTTAAACAAATACCAGTATTATTTTCATCAAACACTATAAGCCAAAGTAATTTTGTGAAAAGATTAACACATTTTGCTTTAAAATATTAAAATTTCTTTAAAGCTAAACATGCAAAACAAGGGAAACTTATGCAAGCTGTGGTGATTATCCTACCACAGCAGTTTCTGCAAGATTAATGCTTGTAATCTTTTATAATATACACAAAATAAATACAAGTGACTTATACATGGTACCTAAAAATGGACCTACTCACGATTGGACAGGGCCTTCCACAATCTTGAAACTGAGTCTGATGGTCCCTTTCACAATTGGACAAAAATTTCACAATTTGTATTACAATTCACAATTTCAACTTACTAAGATTATCTTTCGAAACGAAGCATTGGATTGATCTTGATTTCAAATTCATACCCAAACAACATTGATTCAATTTCAATTGTCCATGTAATGTGCAACAAATGAATTAAGAACAAAACAAAATTTTAAGAGTTTCATACTCAATCTGCATCCAACATCCCATTTAGTTATGCGTAAATTTCAGGATTAATTAATGTTAATGCGAACAGGTGGGGGAACGAAAATTCAAGCATCTTTGTGATTACATAGGCTTTTGTATCATGTTGCAGAATCTGACATATTAAGGGAAAGCTTTGATGAAAGCAGCCACAAAAAGGATGTCGATATATCAGTAGATCATAGACTAGCACCAGCATACATTTATCAAGATGGTATTGTGTAAATGTTAATTAAAATCAATATTTTGTTCCACGATTCCCGAATTTTTGTGTCCAACAGATTGTTTCAATGTTTCTACAATCTAATTTGAATTTCATCTATTTTGGGCAGTAACCATGGTCCAGTGGTTAGTACACTGGACTTGCAACCTGGCACTCTAGGTTCAAAATCTGGTCACAGCATTTCTATGAAAATTTAACCACAATGTTGATTTTTCTCCATATGTGGAAAAGTTTCCAAGTTCTTGTGGAAGGGTTCATTAGTACTGGTTCGTATACAGTCCAGGAAAAGCCATACAACTGAACAAGAGGTCCAAGATGGCCCTTTTTCAGAGTAAAGATTGCAACTGATTTGACCTGATGACCTACTTTTTTGAAACCAGATAAACCATGTTCAAACTTGTCCAAGATGTCATTGAGACAAACATTCTGATGAGGTTTGGTAAATACAATCAAAACTATGACCACTAGAATGTTGAAAAGGTTTTCCTAGTTTTTGACCTCAGATGACCCATGTCAAAAGATTTTCAAGATATTTCTAAGACACACATTCTGACCACCTGCTCTATCAAAATTGAGTGGCTGCGGTTGCGTGATCTCGCAGGATTTCTAATGGCGGCCGCCATATTGAATTGTGACGAGTCAATACATCATGTAATAAATCAGTGATTATATGGACATGTTTATTGATTGAAGTTGATACTTGGTTTATAATAAACGGTAAGTAATTAAACAATTAATATCTGACAAGTTCTAGTTTTATCATTGGAGAATCATGGAATAATTGCGTTTTGTGATTGGTGATAGACATAAGCGTAAAACAAGTCACTTCGGTTTGTACGTTTGACTTAAAATTTGTATGTTGCCGATTTTTTTGCCAATTTTGAGTTTCGTGTATGCCAGGATATCATTCCATTCAATTTGAATACATATACATTTCAGACTGACGTTCGTTGTTTCGATATCATCATGTTTCATGCAATAAAAACTTGGGAACAAAATTTTCGGTGCTCCGTTTTGTACCCAAGGACGAAAAATACCTAATCGCAAAATATACCTTTACTGTCTCTTCGAAGTTTTTTGTTTTCTCAGTACTGTATTTATATACTTATGCTTAGTTTTAGAATTTTTATTTTAGATCTGTATTGAAATGGCATATGCTCTTGACAGTAAATTTGAGGTCGCATATCCTAAGAATACAGTCTTAACGAATGTGATTGTAATTAATTGTAATTGATTGTAATTGTCAAGAAAGTATGATAAAACAAACAAAAGCTGTGTAAGTGCTTAGGGTCAAATCAATAAAAAGCAACGAGCCAACTCCCCCACCTCTGACAAAAATGTGGGCCAATAAATTTTTGCAATGGGCCATCATAAATCGAATCGGAACAAAGAAGATCAATTTATTGGCTCATCAACATTCTCCATGTTTCTTTCTTTTCTAATTATTAAATTAAAACAAAACCACAAGTTTTACCTTGCCTTCCTATTAGCTTGAATCTATGTGGTAGTGAATGTGGAATTCATCTTCAAATTGCTTTCTCACTAAACAGTTTTACATGTCATTCACTACGTACAGATCAAAACTATTTCGAAAAAATTATATCTTGGGCTTGTCTCTATTGAAATATTTACAGCTCAGTTAAAATTTCTACTAATATTTCTACTTACATTTGGAGCAAAAATTAAGTTTTAGGTATTTTCCTATCTTTCTTTGATTTGTACAACTTTATAGCCTCAGAAAATTAAGCCTTTTCAATGGATGATCCATCAATTTTTATAGTCATTAATGTATTCATTGTCTTTTCCTGCATTCTATTTCTTCTATTTGTTTTTATTCCATTCTGACACATTTCTATAATTATGATCAATTTTCACTGGTAAAAATTAAGTTTGCTTTTAATTAAATTTACAATCAGAAAGTAATAATTACGCAGAATGACCATCGATTGCACACACTTTCTAGTGATTCTTTCTTTGTGCGGCAGCCATATTAACTTACTTTCACTGCACATGCACATTGAAAAAGAATTGCAAGTTTATTCTCCGGACTCAATTCTTTCGGAAAGTGTGCTCAAACTTTCGTTTCTTGCCATTTGGAACTGACTGTTCCAACGATGCGTCTTGTTCCTCCATTAAACTTTATTCTGAAGGACTGTTTTGTTCGTCCCTTGTTCTTTTTTTAAGAAACTCTGTCAATTTGAGTTGATTCAACATTTTATGGCAGGAAACAATGACCTTCTACACACGTCATTTGATTCATGACATCAAATATTGCATAGTCAACATGTAGTAGGTTGACATCATGGCAACTCGGCCGATTCTGTAACCTTGATTATGCCCGAATATTCAGTAGGTCTAAAAATAGGATGTGCAATATTGATCTGAATTGAGACTGAAGTGTACGGCTGATATCTCGGGTCTGCAGGTATCCGGCGATTTTTATACACACAGAAACTTTCATTTTGTGCAATAAATTGACAACATGCGTAGGATGTGGCCCATAGATTTCTTTTATTAGCACAAATTAGTTAGACAATGCGTGATTTTACCAATCTCGCATCCTAGATTCAACTCTGAATAGTGCATTAGACAAAAAGAAAAAACTCTTCAGCAAGAAAAAAGTAAAAAAATGTAAAGAGTGTTAATGAACAGATGAGACTAAAATTTAGTGATGAACAACCAAAATCAAATACCAGCAAACAGTGATAGTCAAACTTTAGAATCATGTGAAGCACCATCAATTACAGGTACTGTCAAAGAATTTGTACCTGTCAGTGGAACTGCAGTGACTGTACAATGGTGAAATAGCTAGTCTTGGGTTCAGATCTGTGACTCATGAAACAGCTCAAGTCATTACCACTATCACAAAGATCATATTCAAGAAATAGCAGATATTCATTCTCATACAAGTTATAACTCTGTTGTTTCAGAAGATTACATCATTAATTCCCAGACAAAACAGGCCTTTATTATGAGTGACAGAGCTAGCAATGAAAAACTTGTCGACAAACTTTTGAATGATTCATTACATCATTAATTCCCTGACAAAACAGGCCTTTACTATGAGTGACAGAGCTAGCAATGAAAAACTTGTCGACAAACTTTTGAATGAGTGGCATGAAAATATGTTGTTGAAGAGCAGTAATGATTTAGAGATATTGTCAGTTAAAAACTTTCATTGTATGGCCCACATTCTTGGGTTTCATCGGTACATATGTGATGATTTAAAATTCCTTGAAAAGAAATGATATCACTGCATGGCCCTCTTGGTCATGACAGCTTGCCTCAGTTTAAGTATGGTCAAAGAAAGGAACCATAATTGAACGTGCTGTACGGACAACATCTGACATATTCGGACCAGCTGGAGACTACCTATGGCTACGTGATGGTTGGGAGTCCTATTATGCAGAGAAATGTGAATTTGAAACTGATACATCAAAATTTATAAACTAAAATAACTATTTGATTGAAATTAATTCATTATGATAACATCTATTTTATTTAGCTTGGAAGCTGTATCAGTTAATTATCCTCATACTGCAACTTTAGCTATTTGGACTGTTTTTGTTTCTTTTAAATAATGCTAATTTAAGAGGTTTCTTCTCTATCAGTTCATATAAATCTTTGGGCTGCTAGTACTGAAATAGAAAGAAATGGAGATCAATTTTCTACATTCAATCTCATGTAATGTTTTGAAATTCTATTTTTCAGGTATCAAATCAAGAATTGGAAATTATAGAGACAATTGCTTCAATGGACTTTTCTAGACTGCTGCTGAAATTTTGATTCATTAAGAAGACTTTCATCATGTTATAAATACTGTCCATGGCCCTAACCAAAAAATTCAAGCTGTTTCTTCTGACTTAAAAAAAAAATAATTCACACCATGCTGCTCGGCCTTTCCTTAATTTATGTGAACATTACAGGACCATTAGTGATGAAACGATAATCGGATACTATCGATTCCGACAATCGATTGCAGTTTTACCTAATCAATTATCAGTCTATATCATTTAAGCACCGTAAACTAACTACTGGTGCCGCAAACTAAACATGCATTCAAGGGAAATCACTCACGTTGTTTAAAAAAGATAGCGGATTGTAGATCAAGGTGAAAAAAAAAATTATTTGACCATCCCTCAGGTTATTTGATGTTAATAGAGTCTGGTTAATGTTTCATATGGATAACACACTCCATTCCCCATGCTTATATGTTACAATGCCAACTAGCATAAAGCAGAGGATGGCTAAGAACCAAAGGATGCATAAATAGAATCAAACACTAGTGGTCTACTTATGTTACACCACTACATGAGAACCGATTATATAATCGGAAAATCGCATCGGATGTACCAACCGATTCCAACTGATATTCGATTATGATTTTCAACCGATGTTGCAACACTAAGGACCATATTGGGAATTAATAACCTCAGGTAAAGTCCCATACTTAGAACTTCATTGTTACATTCAGACTCCTGTTAAATACTTGAAAAATTGCAGTGAGTCCACAATGAAGTTGTTTGAAAGGAATTTGTTTTGGGAAGGTGATGAGTTTCAGGTACAAATAAAGGACATTGTATTGGAACATTCAGTTGTTAATGACAAAGAAATTTTCAGCATGTTCATTTCATCAGTATGCAAAGCCATGATAAAAACTATTGAAAAGCAGCTGACTGATTTTTTGCCAGGAGGGCAATTCTGTGATGACATTGATGTTAAATCCAAGGCCCGTACAAAATTTGCGAAAATTACTAATCTTGGCTGTGAACATCACTTTGGTGACTTGGATAGTAGCCGAAAGAGACGTCCAAATGCATCCATGCACCATCATTCGTCTGCTCAGTTGTTAAAAAGAAATATAATTCCATTAAAAGAATGTTTAGAACAGATGTCTGATAGTAAAAGAGCAGGAATGTGGCAACATGCCAGAAAAGGTGGCCAGGAACTATGGTTAAAACACAAAGAGCGAATTAAACATGTCCGTGATGAAATCATAGACATCATGGAGAAAGAACCAAAGCAGAAAAGGAAAGTAAAGAGCACCAATACTGTTGATTCGGGACATATAGAGAAAATTTCTGTTCATATAAATGATTATGTCATAGTGGCTTATCAGGACGGGTGGTATCCCTGTTGTGTATTATCAAAAAAAGAAGACAAAAATATCATTGTTAAATTCATGGCACCATGCAGGAAGGATGGAATGTTCATTTGACCTTCCAGAGATGATACCCAGGAAGTGCTCCCTGACTTTATCATTGAAGCTGGTATGGTGCCTGAATGTTCTAACTCTGGGAGACAGTGGTACTTTGATAAATACCAAAAATATGAAAGCGCGTTTGAGAATTTCAAGGAACTGCATTTTTAAGGTGTTTATATGTAAATGAATGATCTCAGAAGAGACTGTGGTCTGACCTGTGTGTTGGTTGCTTTTAGATGACTGTGTATGTGTATGTAACTGTGTTGACTACTTTGATACAATTTACTGAGATAAAAATATGTATTTTGTTAATATATATTGCAGATGTTAACTTTTTCAATGAAAAAAAATAAAAGTAAAAAAATCATTTTAATTGTATGGGTCATATTAGTCTTAAGAGTTCTTGTACATTAAATTCATGCAGAAAATTGGATTCAGCGGGAAAAATACTACAAGATGTCAATGCAACATTACATTACCATAGAAATACTATTTCATTTAATATTTCGGGTCCGCAAACTATCACAAAGTCATTCATACAGCATATAAGGAAAAATTTCACCAAAATGCCTTTATCGATTTTATCGATTTTCATAACTTTTGAACCAATAAAGATAATTAAAAAATTCAAAAAGTTATTAGTAAGTCTCAACATGCTGCACTTAATGCATTAGATAAATTAATTGATTTATTTTGACTAAGTTGAAAATTCAACTGAGGTTGCTAGTTTTTGACCCCAGATGACCCATGTTCGATCATACCCAAGATATCATTAAGACAAAAATGCTGACAAGGTTTGATGAAGATCCAATCAAAGCTGTGACCAATAGAGGGTTAACAAGCTTTTCCAAAGATTTGACCTGGTGACCTAGTTTTTGACCCAAGATGACCCATGTGCGAATCTGTCCAAGATATCATTAAGACAAGCATTTTGAAAAGGTTTGGTGAACCTCAAATCAGAACTGTGACCCCAAGAGTGTTAACAAAATTGTGTTATGATTTGACCTGGTGGCCTAGTTTTTTACCCTAGATGACCCATGTTCGAACCTGTCAAAGATATCATTAAGACAAGCATTTTGACAAAGTTTGGTGAAGATCCAATCAAAACTGTGACCCCTAGAGCGTTAACAAGGTTTTTCTATGATTAGACCTGGTGACCTAGTTTTTGACCCCAGATGATCCATGTTCACTCGTTCTTGACCCCAGTGTCATTGCACCTAGCCTGCGTGGATCTAAATGTTAATGGATTTTCATGAAATTCCAGCACTTAATTGACCAATGAACGTAGATTATGTTGGTGTTTTCCGAATTTGAATACAACCCTCCAACACCAAGATAATATGTCATAACTTTAGACCGATTTTAAATCACTTCTAACCAAGATATCGTAATTCTGAATATAGTTTCAGAAAAAGCATAATCTAATCTTTCATATGATCCAAAATCATAAAAATTGATGGATTTTTACTAACGCATTTACAATTAAAACCACTCGATCTATCAGAATTGAGAAACTGCCTGACCTCGCTGAATTTACTAATGACAGCAGCCATTTTGGATTGTGACTAAGCGATACACTGTGCAATAAATCAACGATTATACGGACACGTTTATAGATTGAAGTTGCTAACTGATTTATAATAAATGGTAAGTAATTTAACAAGTAATATCTGTCAATTTTTTGTTCTTATCATACTACCATTATGGAACAATAATGTTTTGTTACTTGTGAAATACGTGTACAAGTCACTTCAGTTTATACTTTCTACTTTTGATCTTGAATTTGTTTTCGTTGCAGAATTTTTGTCAATTTTAAGTTTAAATCCTCGTTAACGCTAATTATATCATTGTATTTAATATAATTACATTTCTGATTAATGTTCGTTGTTTTGATATCACGTTGTTTTATGCATTAGAAACTTGGGTACGAAATGTTTGCTTTTTGGTGCTTCATTTCGTACCAGAGGATGAAAATTAGTCGCGAAAAGTACCTTAACTGTCTCTTCGATGTTTTTCTAGTATTTATATACATGTATTTAGTTATAAATTTTAGGTCTGTAATAAAATAGCATACGCAGGACCACTTTGGAAAGAGTTACAAGACGTTGTTGACAGTAAATTTGAAAATTTCTGTGGAAATGAAGTTCCCTAAACAATATCGTATGTGACAGTGACATATTGCTTGTTGATCTTAATGATATTGGAAAGTGAAAAACAAACACTTTTCGAAATACTGTATGTTAATTTCTTTCCATTAAACAATGAGCATTAGCATATTAAGATTGTATGTTATTTTCCATAGTTGTTTGTCAATTTAAGTATTGAAGATGGCATTTACCAATGAATATTATATAAACACATCAAAATGAGTGGTTCTGCTATAAATGAAAGATTTGATCATGACAGAAACATTTTTTGAAAATAAAAACAATTTTCACCTAAATATCCTCCTTTTTTAAAAACACAATATCCTGAGAGTACATCTGACTGCATAAACAGAATCTACATGAAAAATACATGATGAAGGGCCATTTTCAAAAATATACCTTAAAAATTAAAAGAGATATGAAAAATTGGAATCTGAATAAACATCGTTCAGGTCCGAGATCTTGGAATATTTCCTTATATGATATACTGATAAAAAATTCACAAAAAGTGTGGTAAAACGTGAACTTTAATTCTTCATAACTTTTTTTCATTTTTCAAGATATTTGAAAAAAAATGTTCATGAATGGCAATCACAGGCCTTTCACACAGTGCCATTTAAAATGAAATTCATTAAAGATGAAAATTCAGCGGGGGTTGCAATAGCCTTACTTATTCAGCCATCCGGTTGGCAGATTTCATAAATGAATTTCGAAGGGCCATCCCCTCAGCCTTACAGAGAACTGCATATTTATGTGCGGAAACATAAATTACTTAAAAATGCATCTGTAACTGGTATAGCTTACTCAAATCGATAGAAAAAATAATAATCCTTAACAATGAAATTCTCAGTATCTAACGCCGAAATTCAAATATTTGAATTAAAATTCTTCATAGCGTGTCACGTCCAAGCCATACCATATATTTTACCATACCGTGATGTTTCCGAACTTCCACTCTCTATACAATCGCTGCATTAGATGCGTGCACCACATACAAATTCAAATCAGCTGTGTAAATACTACTTCCGGAATGCACCCGTAATGGGTTAAATACAGTGAATAGGAAGTCTTTACCATGACACTGGTAGATATCTACCTCGACACTGGCTGTTGTCCATCATTACACCAGTTTCGCTTTCCATATTGAAATAGTGAGGGAAACAAACGTTAGTGCATGTTTCAGAAAAGGTATGGTGGAATAATTTCTGCTTGCATGAGTTTAGAAACATGTTTCCTATCAAAGGAACAGTTCAAATTGTTCACAGATATTGTAGTCATCGTGCCCAACAGGTTTTAATTGGGAATTTTCCACACACACATATGCAGTTCTATGTTAGACTGATGGTCGAGGCCAAATCAAACAATGTCTCCCCGTCACAAACAATCTAAATTAGTTGGACTAACGTTGCTATAGTTATCGTGTCCAACGAGTTTTAATTGGGAATTTTCGGCACACAAACATGCAGTACTTAGTTAGACTGTGAGGGTCAGGGCCAACTCAAAAAATGTCTCGCTGTCACAAAGAGTCTAATTAGTTGGACTAAGAGCTCTCCAGATTGGGAATCGCTTAATTTTCACGTATTCAAAATCTGCCGCACAGGCACAGCACTCATGCAATCATTTTCTCGGAAAACGTGACATCCGAGTTGCATTCCACATAAACTCTTTAAGTTAAATACAGTAAATACGAATACAGACGTAACATTGATAGGGAGGTCGGAACGTTTTGCGCATGTGCACGGTATATCTGTACCCATTGTAGCACAATGAGAAACAAACATTCTTTATTCAATCAAAAACTGTTTTTAGAATTAATTACACCCATTGTAATAGTAGAAAAATGATAGTTTTAAAACCTTACACAACTTGTTATCGGCTAAGAGTTGTAGAAAATCTAAGTGACTGCACTGAATATTACGGAAGTCTCCGTCACATTCTTTTTATCCACATTAAAATTTGGATTTCCCGAAATTTACACCTGGCATAAATGTCTATTTTAAGTAACCAATGGAATTTATTCCTTCACTTTGTTTACCAGACTTTAAGAGGCATCCAAAAGGGTCAACTTGATATAACTTACACGATAAACGCTTACTTTTTTCTTCTATTTTTTCCGTAAAGTTTTGACTAGGTGTAATTGGGGTTAATTTTCTGTGATTAATCGCATTGGTGAATGAGTTTGAATTGTTTTCCCAAGAATTTTGGACCTTTTTCTTTGATATTCTTGCATTAATTTCGAAATTGCTTGAAGCGCTAATGAGCGCATGCAATATTTTTTTGGAACCTATTGGCGCCTCGAAATTAGCTGCAGGCGAACGCAAGGGAGATAACTGGAGTTGTCGTTCTTTGCAAAATTGTTCCCGTTGATGCTGGTGCGGGGATGTGCACTGCAACATGGAACAGGGACCAGTCTATATGATACGCTCTATGACAGCAATAAAAAAGTAGAATTTTGATGCAAATATGTTTATGTGATCATGACACTTGTAAATTTACATCCAAGGTTCAATTGATTGTTCATTGAAGTGTATATTGAATGGGATGATTTCATTAAGATAAAAACTTACGAAAGTGTACCAATACCGGACAGATAATTTTTGGATATATTTTGTTATTGATGTTCATGAAGTGTGCCAGACTGGATTTGTCATGCTTTTTATTGTAACTTGCAGCCCTTGCATCAAACTTTGAATTTCTGAGAGCGTTTTTGTGAATCAAATGATAACAGTATTAAAATATTGGTTTGCTTCGTATATTTCACAGTAAGAATGTGTCAACACAGGTATGCATATTTTGTAAAGCACTGATTAGCATACAAGGAAGCAGTCAACAAATATCATTCTTCAGTTAGAATTTTGTATTTCGTACTCTACTTCGTCAAGCCTGCAAACAAAGGACACAGTGGTTTCTGCAGGGTGTCTTGGTACACAAGTTTGACTGTATTTTACAGACTTTTAAGTAACAAATTGTCGCTTGTACATCCATTAAAGGCATTATGTATAGACTTGAGCACAAGCCTGACTTCACATTATCAAAAGGGGGTTCTTATGCTTGATATTTTCAAGCACTTTCCATTTAGATTTTATTTGATTTTGTTCTCCATCTGCATCTGGTACTCTCCCATGATACAGTTTCATATTTCAAATGTTTTCAAGTTTTCAAAAGAATTTTTATACAGTTGAAGTAATTTACTGAATTTAATACAGTGCCTTTTTCAACCTTTGAATGTGTAAAATTTCGAACTGTGAGTTTTGCAGATCTTTCATCAGGTGTAGAATTACATTATGTATGTGCACAGCAAATGTTGACTAACATTGATTGCCTGCATTAGAAATCAAATGTTTTCATAATATAAAGGACAACAGTTAGTCAGGCAGTAGCGGATTGCTAACGAAACTTTCACTGCATACGCCGTCGATAGAGCGTGAATTATTGAAATATATACCGAAGAAAAGCAAATTTTGTGACCTTTCCGATGGTGTAAATTAAATTTTTGTACTCCTTCATCTTCATGGTTTAAATGCCGAATTTCGTAAGTCACTCATTACGGCAGTACCGGATTGATTCAGGCAGTATCGGATTACACACTATGACACGGTGTGTCAGTGGACAAACGTCAAACGGGGGCATCTCAAAGCGGGTTAAGTTACCACTCAGTCTTAGACAAGCCACTTACACAATGTTAGTATCATTGAACGCCATTCATTTGGAAGGTGATGTATCATCACTTTTCTATGTCATCGTTCCTATCTGCATGGGCCCAAGAACAACAAATACATGTTATACGCATATCAATATAGTTTAATGAGGCTCAAGTCAGAGACTTAGATACGTCCCAGCTCAAGTAGAGCAGACTAAAATATTCTTGTTTGTATAAGAAAATAAATTGAAACAAAAATCTGCCTAACTTTAATCAGAATGATCAATATTTCGAAAAAATATCATTGTTTTGAAGTTTCATTTCCCTTGTGTTACCACTCATGTGAACCTTTTTTTAGGGGCGATATTCTCTAAAATATCTCAAAGATTATAGACATTCCTAATTTAATCAATCTACCAATCCTTCTGGCTCACTGCCTTTTTATGTGTACTGGACATGAGTGGACCAATTTAGGAAATTTTTAACCCTAGGATGTTTCGTGAATACCAATCCTGATCTTCAAAACTGCTGGTCTAGGCGGCTACTTGGCAGATAAATTTGACGGTGTGATTGTGTATATACATATTGCAATTTTATTTGACATTTTATTTAAGTCTATTGCCTGTTCTGTATGGCTTGAACAGTCCAACTTGCTGCTTTGCTTCAGGTCCCTGTCACAGTTTGCAACGAATATTGTAATCTAATCAGACCAAGACATATCATCCATTCCCTGATTGAAATATTAACTACATTGCATCGGATGGTCAAAAGTCATAATGCTTGGTTAATGACATTATAAATTCATCACTGATACATTTTTCACGATTTCAAAATATACTGAACGTATTAATTGAAATGGAATAGAAAAGAACAGTTCGATGGTGAGAAAATGAGCACACTATCATCTCAATGTGATATGGCATTACAACCAATTTTCCAACGGGTTAGGACATGATCATATGCAGTCAGGCATGAAAATTTAACATTTTTATTACACATCAATGCGTTTTCCATTCGTCAGCATCAAAACTCGCCCATTTCTAGAGTGATATTTGATTTAAACACAGTCCCCCAAATCGTCAATCCGCTACTACCCTAATCGTCGACCTCGCATTTTTCACTTAAATCGGACAGATTAATGAATGACATGCAAAATAATTGTGTTGGACGATGGGATGGGATATTTATACGCAACATAGTACCAAATTGAGGGTAATTTTAAAGTGAAGTTTGATGATATTTGGATTTCAGTTTTAACGACACGTTATTGTGTGCATAAAATACGTAAACATCCGGTGACCTCATTCTGGACTACACGGTTTTGTAGACTTACCCAGAATCACAACATTTTCAAATATACATGGATTTGTGTGGAATGGAACCGGGTTGATGACTGTATATTTCTTTTATTAATATATCATTAGCGGACCAGCAAGGTTTTAAAAGACCAAGCGCGTAATCCGTTACTGCCCGAAATCCGCTACTGCCTGTATATATTAACTACATATGTCTTATCACTCGTTGAATATTATCCTGTATGCTATTCTACCTGTTATACAATTTGTGAAATACCCTGTGGGCTGTAGTGAAAATTACAGATAAATATGTTGACGGGGATTGACTTTCAAGGAAGATTTTTAGAATGCCGTTCATCACAGCAAAAAAAGTTCTTGTAGTTATGTATTACTGATTGAATAAGCTTCAAAATGATGCATAATATGACATGGGTTTTGAAGGATTTCATTTTCCGTCCGACCTCCCTAACATTGAAACAAGGAAACGTTGAACAATACAAAAAGCAAAATGACGAAAATCATGACAATCAATATTTCTTCCAAAATGAATTACCATTTGCTCTTTTCAGAGCATTCTCTGGACGCTGGAAATACGTAGGCATGATGACTATTAAACTAAAATTCCATATAACTGAATACACAATCAAATAATCTTATGAAGAACAGATATTTATTGACAGTACTACAATAATCCCTCGCATATGGCCGCTCCGGCACGTGGGGTATGACGTCACTGAATAATGCGCCGCATACAATTTACACTCCGTGAAAATGTCTCACGGGAATGTGTATATCGGAAAGGACCACTTTCCGCGGAAAGGACTTCAAGTGATCGGAAAGGGTCTGTTGATTCTTTAAGGATGTAAATTTTCAAATATATTCATATCATTACATGAAGGGTGAAAAAAGAATGTATCTGGCAAATTTGTTGGAAAATCTTTATTTTTAAGCATTTTGTTGATAATTTTCAGTCCTGTACTCATACGGAAAGGACTTAACTTGATCGAAAAGGGTGTGTTAATTTTATATCACTGAAGATTTTCAAAATATTGTTATATAATTGCATTAGGAACGAAAAAATAATGTATTCGCCATTTTTTGTTAGAAAATGAGTATTTTAAGCATTTTTCGATATTCATTAAAATGTAAGGTTTTGCAAATGTATGATAATTAGAAACAAACATGCTATTCGTGTAACGATACACGTGAAAGAAATTAAGCTGCTTCTTATATTCATTATTTCATATGCATATACTGTTAAAGTCACACCAGTTGTACATTTCTTTTATTTTATCGTATCGTATCGTATCGAATAGCAAATATCAATACAAATTTATATTCATAGTCAAATAACATCGTGTCATGCATACATACAAAGACCTATACTGTACGACTCGCCACAATGACAACTCGCCACATAATGACTCGTCACAAATCTATTAACACCACAAAGTAATAACGACTCACCACAGAACATGAAATTAGTTATAAAGTATATAGTAATTAAGTATTTAATAAATTACAATACCAATAAAGTATAATAATAATGTTTTGACTTAATTTGATTTATAGTATCGCTTCTTGAAAAGTCTGTCTCGTTCGGATTCCTTCGGACACTGGGTAGCATTTTTGATAATGGCGTCTCGAGACTTACAAAACTGATATCGATATACTATGTGTTGAGATACCCCGGAGAACATTAATTGGAAATAATTGATAAACACATTAATCAAATATTTAAAAAGATGTTAGATACTGATAATGATGGTTGGTTAAGGTCAAATTAATAATGCTACCTTGTTCAATGTGTTTACGAAGAACATTTGACAATGACAAAATGTCAATTATCATATTAGAGAGGTGTAAAACAGTTATGTTAAAATTTCTGTTAAGTTCCTAGTAGTGCTTCGTGATATCCATTGAATGCATAAATGTTGGACCCACATTTAGAATTGTTTTAATAATTTTAAATGATAATACTCTCTTACTATGCACATAATGCATTTGCGACACTAAAACAGATATGAGCAACAAGATCAAACAAATATAATGGCGCACATATCTACAAGAATGCATTGAATAAACGATATTTATTACATAACTTATTTTAACAAGAGGGCTATGATGGCCATGCATCGCTCACCAGAATAAATATTAATTAACTTGTTACTAAAAAGGTAATAAAGGTACACTTGCGGGCAAATAATGGGGAACAATAATAAACTCGATAAAGGACCATCAAAGGATACTACAAAAGAATATTCGTGATGACTGAAGGATGCCACAGACCAAATTTGGTGATGATCCAATCACTGGTTCATGGAAAGAAGTCATTTCAAGGTATTTCTAATTTTAGCTATAGCGATCCCTAATTGGGACCAACCATTTTTATTTGAGCAACTCTGATAGAACACTATCCAAAGATGCTTAAAACCAAGTTTGGTAATAATCCATCGATAGAATCATGAGAAAGTCATTTTAAGGTATTTCAATGTTTAGCACTAGTGGCCGACTAAATCTATTTGAGTAAACTTGAGAGAGGACCATCTAAGGATGCTTCAGACCAAGTTTGGTGATGATCCATCCGTTGGTTCATGAGAAGAAGACATTTAAAGGTATTTATATTTTTAGCTCTAGCGGCCCCTAATAGGGGCCAGCCATTTTTTTTGCAAATCTGATAGAACACTAAAGAACATCTAAAGATGCTAAAAACCAAGTTTGGTAATAATCCATTAGTAGAAACATGAGAAATAGTCATTTTAATGTATTTCTATTCTTAGCTCTAGCGGCCCCTAAAAGAGGCCGATCATATTTATTTAAGCAAACTTGAGAAAGGACCACCTAAGGATGCTACAGACCAAGTTTGGTGATGATCCATCCATTGGTTCATGAGAAGAAGATGATTAAAGGTTATTCTATTTTTAGCTCTAGTGACCCCTAAAAGGGGTCAACTGGTATAATATGAGCAAATTGCACTTAGAACGTCAGAAGCCTTCTGCGCAGCAAATTTGAAGTAGGTAGTCCGACAGGTAGTTTCTGAGGAGAAGACCATTGTTGACGCCAGACGACGGACGCCGGAGCATCCACCTACCCATCCTAACAGTTTACACTGAACCTTCGGTTCTGGCGGGCTAAAAAGCGACAATGTTATGCATTCAACCTTAAAAATCGATGAGGGATCGAATGGTCTTATAAAGTATAAAAGAATCGAAGTTTAAAATGGCAAATTCTTTCTTAAAAAACTTTTTTGTTTTAAGTATATAGAACCTGCCATTTTATTTTGTGAGAATGATAATTAGTGTTTGTCACATGCCATGACTGATTAAATATAGAACATGTTTGACCCCAGACAGCTGTAAAAACAATGTAGATCCATGTAACAACGGGTGGTATAAATATATATGACTGCATACTGATTTTCCGGTTTAATTAATTGCTATCAGTAAGGATCGTGTCACCCAGACGATTTGACAAGTTGCTGATATTGAAGTTGCAGATTTCGCTAAGATAAAATAAAAAGACAAATTCGCCGAATTTGCAAATTTGTGACAACAGCCATCAAGATAAATCACAAACAAAAACATTATTTTTTAATTGCATTAAAATGTAAATTAATGTTTTTTTCTACAAGCAAAATTTAGCATAATCTCTTGCACGCAAATAAAACGAAAGGTAACGGAAGCAAGTAAAATCGGCCCATTGTTGCATTTATACAGTTAAATCGGCCTCAAGTAAAATCGGCCCCCCAAAAAAGTAAAATCGGCCCCATTGTGCAATATTTGGAAAATAAAAAAAACTTAAAGACTTTGTATGCGTAATTATGACCGGCTCATAAAGTCAAATCGGCCCAATTGTGCAATATTTGGAGACTTTGTATGTGTAATATGACCAAATATTGACAAAATGATGTAATTACCCAACAAACATAATATATGGGACCCATAAGGGCCCCATCTGGGTTTCCATATGGGTCCAATATGGGCAACCCAGATGGGGCCCACGTGGGATTTGCAACGGGGCAATGTAAGGGGCCCATTTGGGCTTGCTATATGGGCCAAGTATGGGTCCCTTGTTTAGCATCTGGGGGTTATATGGGCCCTATATAGGTCCCATGTCTGACATCTGTGCATTGAATGGGTCGTTTTGTGATATCCGAATGACATACGGACCCATGCATATTGGATCCATGTTCAAAGATCAGGCAATAAACTGGCTCCTTTCCCTACATGGTATCACAGTCCATTACAAAGTTCACAACAATATTTATGTCAATATGCAACCAAGTTCAACAAATACAACAAAGATAAGAAATTTGTTCTAACATTTAATTACTTTTAAACAGTGAACCTAATAAAAAATATAGTGTATACATAGTATATACATCCTAGATAAACAGTCACAAAAAGACTTGTACATCAAAGATTCTTAAACTGAAATTAACATAGTTAATAACGCATCATGTAGTAAATATTTATAAACAAGGCCATGGCATGGCCAAAAATGTGTCTTGGAATTTATTACAGTACATATAGTTTCCAATGGTCATAAATATTTTTAACAGCGATTGCTTTATTGATCTATTCTACCACACTTTTGAAAACATGAAGATAATTTACATAGAGTCAAAGTCTATTAAAGTCTTTTGATTACAATTCTAAATAACACATACAAAGATTTTCAAACTAGACTTAAGTCTTTTTGTGCTTTATTTTGTGAATAATACATCTATAGGATTACTATTGTAATATAATAATATAATACTATTGTTTTTGGTGTTCAAAATACTAAATAAACCGCACAGGGGCTTTATGTTAAATATGTGTAAAAGAGAGCAGGCTTAGCATGAACAGCAGAAAAATGTAATTTTATCTTGTAAATAAAATATATGCAAATCACACAGGACTTATTTTTTTAAAGAAGCACAACTCATTAGTCTTTGAATGGAAAAATTGCAAAACAAGTTTTTGTGGAAATTTTAATCAAAGCCATGATCCATTTATAAGAAGTGATGTAACTTCATGAGAAACAAGAGGGCCATGATGGCCCTGCATCGTTCACCAGAATAAATGTTAATTAACTTGTTACTAAAAAGGTAATAAAGGTACACTTGTGGACAAATAATGGAGAACAAAAATAAACCCGATAAAGGACCATCAAAGGATACTACAAAAGAATATTCGTGATGACTGAAGGATGCCACAGACCAAATTTGGTGATGATCCAACCACTGGTTCATGAAAAAAGTCATTTTAAGGTATTTCTATGTTTAGCTCTAGCGGCCCTTAATTGGGGCCAACCATTTTTATTTGAGCCAATCTGATAGAACACTATCTAAAGATGCTAAAAACCAAGTTTGGTAATAATCCATCCATAGAAACATGAGAAAAAGTCATTTTAAGGTATTTCTATTTTTAGCTCTAGCGGGTCCTAAAAGGGGCCGACCAAATTTATTTCAGCAAACTTGAGAAAGGAACCACCTAAGGATGCTACAGACCAAGTTTGGTGATCATCCTTCCATTGGTTCATGAGAAGAAGATGATTAAAGTTTTTTTTTCATTTTTTAGCTCTAGTGACCACAAAAAGCGGTTAACCGGAACAATATGAGCAAATTGCAATTAGAACGTCAAAAGGCTTCTGCACAGCAAATTTAAAGTAAATCCGACTGGTAGTTTCTGAGGAGAAGACCATTGTTGACGCCAGACGACGGACGCCGGAGCATCCGCCTACCCATCCTAACAGCTCACCCTGAAAATTCGGTTCTGGTGAGCTAATAAAAAATTGACAAATATTACACCTGCCGAAAATATCAACGCGGTTACTTCCCTTAGTTTGTGACGTCATAGTTGACATTGATCATTGTAACTACTAGCTCGAGCATATAATATAGCCTATTGTTGATACAACTGTCAACAACATTGCAAGCGTTTTTTACGAAGATGTGCGATTTATTTGATGATTTGTCATTTATGGATGAACATTTCTCAGCACAACTGTACCATTATGAGCCTTTTGACAAAAATAACAGAGAAATATGACACAGCTAGGCCCATAGGCGATTCGGAGGATGAGTGTAGCGGGGACTTCTAAAATGATGCAGCACCATGTAAAGATGATTTAATTACTGGCATTTATTCAAACTACCATAGTAAAACACACCATTTAGCAAATTACCAGAAAAAAATATCATAAAAATCAAACTAATATATTTATGCATTACTCACTTAGACAAGCCGTACATAGATAATCCGCTGAAATTATTTATAATGTGTAAGTTAAATTCCAAACACATTGTTTTACATAGAATGTACACACATCAATATTTCAAGAAAATGTAGGTCATGCTTTGTAAATAAGAGTTCTATCTATTTGTAAGTATCTTTATTCAACTGTATTACACTATGATCAAGATCTGAAAATAATAGAAACAGAAACTATAATAAACTGATAAACTATAACAATTATCCTATATCTCCCCCTAAGTCTTTTGGTATGAAGTGTCCATTTAGTTTATAAACGTAAGGTACTGAATGAAAAAGACTGATATTTAACTGGGAAACTTGACAACAAAGAAACACATGAAAATATTAATGACTAATGATTTATCAATGTCTTATAGTCTGTAGACTAGAACAGGGGCGTAACCTGCCTTTGCCAGACCTTGAATGGGCGAATCGGCTGCAAATCTCTTCCAGACGTCAAGTTCAGCATCTATTGCCTGGCAATCTATGAACGGAGAATACTCCTGCTTAATATCGGCCCACATTTCGGGTGAAAGCTGCTGGAATTTGTTGGCAAAAGATACTGAGCGTTCAGTCTTGCAGTCGAGAGACACAGTCTGTCATGCAGTTGGGACAAAAGGTGATCCATGAATGGTACGAACATATTCAACCTCCAATATTCCTTTGGGGTTTCTGCGGCTATGTTATTTCTGTGTTTTTGCCTTGCAGCAATACGAAGCTGACAGACATTGATGTCATGCTCAGTTGCCAAGGCGACAGCCTTCTGCCAAAGTCCTCCAAAATACCCAATGTCATTGCGTCTCTCGACCAGCAACCCATAAAGAACTTTAGCATGCTGTGCTGCTTTGACCAAGTCACATTGAGGATCTTGCATTGAATCCGTCAAAGGATTCAGTGTGTCTAAGGGACCACAGACGCAACACAAAGCGACAACAAAGTCAAAAGACAGGACAGCCTTTTGAAGGCTTGACGCTGTGGACATAGTTTTGGTGTCCATGTCAACTTGAAGGTCAGTAAGTGTTTCTTTAATTGGTTTGAAGTGTGTATAGAAAGCAGTGATGCTTTCCGAGTGCTGAGACCACCATGTTGGGCAGAACTTCTTCAAGGCTTCTCCGTCGTCGTTATGAGAGCTATAAACTCCGAGACGTTTCGGAGAACTTGTTATAAAAAACAATACATCCCCAACAACGGTAAACATCGACTGCACAAACGGTACCCTGCAAGCATGACATATTGCTAAGTTTAAACGGTGGTTGCGACAGTGAATATACTTTGCGTTTGGAAATTCTGCAGTATCTATCACATAAATAAAATGAATATGTTTACAGGAAATTACAAAGTATGAACAAATTTAGTTAGATAGCTGTGTACTCGTACACCAGTTCTAGATGACCAAATCGCTACACATACATGTAAACGAGAAGTTTAAGTGTTACATAGGAATGACATCATTAGTGACATTTTGGCAGGTGTCAAAACTGACCTTGAATGATTATTGATTTAGGTTGCTTTCGCTAGTCTGTCCATTACTCTGGTAATATGTGTAAACTATACTCGTGTGTAGTAAATAAAATACATTGGATTTGATCTTGATTTTAACAAAGAGGATGCTCTTCAATATTTCATATTTCAAAAAGTCAGCCAAAAAAGTATTACGCAGTTGCGTAAACTGCGTAATGGGCGCTACGTCCTTGTAGAATTCACGGTTGAAAGTCTTCATTTATTCACTTCATACACTGATTGCATAGTTCATGGTGTGTGCGTTTATTCGCAAACAAAGTCTATTTGCGACTCTGGGGCATGTCTGATGCGGCTGGACCGTCGTGGTAGTGTATGGGTAGACTCCACCGTTGGCGATGGAGCAACCGTTGCCTCAGCACAAGGTGGTCCTGTGGCAACATCTGGCGGTGAGCTGGCATCTTGGGTTCTTGGCTCAGTGTATGTGAGCTGATGGCATGGGTTTTCTACCTGGGTACAAGTAGTCTCGCATGAGGGTTCCATGGCAGGCGGGTATGCAGGCCCTGGTGAATGTTCCGGCACTGTGACTGTTTTCACCGGTGTTGTTTATCCAGGCTTCACCGTTTAGTCCGTAGTGACAGTAGGGGAGGTGACAGGCCTCAACAAAGAAGACGATGGTTGATTTAGCCTAGTGTCAGGGTCTATGGTAAGTCGCTTTGGTGGCAACTGAACTGGAACATATTTGCGAAGAAATTTTCTGTTCCGCAGAGTGACACGTCTAGAACCATCAATGCGCACAACATACTGATCAAACTGACGCACCTCAATGACTACTCCTGTCTTATCCCACTTGCGAGGGAACGGTCCGATTTGGTTCTGCATCCGACTCTGGTCTCCAACAGAAAGAGGTGGTAGTCTTTGTGTATGTTCCGACAATCTTTCTGCACATTGCATATGTCTGTTGCGCAATGCCTCTTCACGGGCAAGAGATGTGCTTTGCCATGTTGGGTGAGGCTTGTATTTCCCAAGTGGCATTGGGATGAAGTCTCTTATTGGTCGACCAAATATGCATATGGCTGGGGAGAGCTTCGTGTCTCTGTCTGGTGTATTTCTGTATTGTACCATGGCTCGCTGGAAAGAATTTGTGTCAATGTCGCCAAAAGAGCTAGTATTGTCTATTAGAAGACGCTTGACTGTCTTGACTCCAATCTCTGCTCTGCAGTTGCTGTGCGGGAAGGCTACTGAGGATAATCTATGATGCACACTCCAGTCACTGAGGAACTCCCTTGTAGCTGTAGCTGTGAATTCTGGTCCCCCGTCAGATGCGAGTTCGTCAGGTATCCCGTTTTTAACAAAGATGCGTCTGAGGCAAGTTATCAGTCCTTGAGCTCCAACGGGTGACTGCTCTACGATGGGCCAGTTTGAGTAGCGGTCCACAACCACCAGGTAATGGTACCTTTGTAAGTAAAGTAATCAGCACAGATCCACTGGAAAGGATACTCAGGGCTCGTTGGTGGAATTGGTGGAGCACTCGGGTTGGACGGTGCATTGCGATTGCATTGTTGGCAGCTTGCACGAATAGTGTTTATGTCCGGCGTGATCCCTGGCTAAAATGCAGATGTCTCAGCTCTAGCTATCATGGATGTAACTCCTTGGTGGGCTGAATGTAAGGCATCTAGAACTTCCTTCCTGAGTGATTGCGGAATAACTACACGATCCTTGTACAGAATAACCCCATCAGTGGTCGACAAGCCCTCCCGGTACTGGAAATACTGTCGTAGAGATTCTGGTACTTCATGACGGTGCTGTGGCATTCCACCTTCTATGATCTCACTCAGTACTAGCATATCTTGGTCACTGGCTGTAGCTACACGAACTCTGTCCCAGGTCACCGACTTCAGGCCAAGGGCGTGCAGTGATGCAACAGCAGTTGAAATCATGTTTTCATCTCTGCCACTTCTCTGAATGTGTTGAGTATTTGAATTTTCCAGATGGAGGCTCTATAGAAGTCTGTAATTGGTCACTTGCGCAACATCATCAGGTAAGATATGTTTCTCCGCATCACTGATAGGATGGCGTGAAAGACAGTCTGTAGCACGATGTTCGACACCAGGGATGTGGACCATACGGAATCTGCATCTGAGTGTTTTCTCCTTTAAGTTTCTCAGACGATTGTTGGAGATGTCCTCAAGAGATCGGTCACTGAATATCTTGAGAAGTGGTTTATGGTCGACCGTTAAGTCCTTGCATCCTGATACGAAGTATCTGGCCTTGTCCAGGGAATCTGCAACTGCTTGTGCCTCACCCTCAATGGGTGCATAACGAGACTCTGCTGGATGAGTGAATCAATCTGCTGCCGACAAGTGTGATCTTCCATCCAGATGGACAGCAAAAAGGTTCTGTCTTATCACATGTACAGTGTTTTTGAAGGAGCCAGAACCCGATACCTGATTTAGACCAGTCAGTGGTCAAACATGTGGGTCTGTCAGGGTCAAAGATGCGAACACCTTCTTCTATTTCTCTTACAATCTGTGCTTTTGACTCCTCGAATAATGTCTGTGGATGTTCATTCCACTGGAAAGCAGTGCCTGGCTTCAATAGATCCCGAAATGGTAACATGCGCTCTGCCATTCTGAAGACGTATGAAACCTGGTTTACAAGGCCAAACCATGAACGCACATCTGTGATGTCTTTTGGTGTAGGAAAGTCTATGATGGCTTGCAGGTATCTCTGACAGGGTCTGACTTCATCACGGGTGATTTCAAAGCCGGCAAACTCGACCTTATCTGCTCCGAAGACAAACATTTCTGAGTTGGGTGTTATACCGTTCTTTCCAAAGACGTCAAGCCAACGCACTGCCTGGAAGAAACCTTCTTCTAGATCATTTGCCCAGAGTAAGGCATCATCAACACACTTGGTCTCATTTGGAATGTCTGTAAGTAGTATAGTCTTTGAGCGTGTCTAGGCCAGCCTTCGGCTGGTCCGGGTTTTCGCTTCGCTTCGCTCGCTCAACCCCCCAGACACGCTCGAAGACTATACTACTGCACTGTAAAATAAATATATTTGGAAATGTAAAAAATATATATGTACGAATGTATGTAATATAAAAATAATGAATATAATATTAGTCGGATTTTATCCACTGGGATTAAAAATGACAGGAATATGAAAAATTATATAAGTATGAATATGTGATATAAAAAAATAAATATATTTAGTAATATGAAAAAATATATAAGTACGAATATATGTGATATAAAAAATAAATAGTCGGATTTTATCCTTGGAAAGTCTACACATGGGTAAAGATGGAAATTTCTTAAGCTAAGCTATAGTAATTCTAAGTATTGCCTAAACATATCTAAAGCATTTTAATATAATTCAATCAACAGCGTAGCTACGGTGCTTTCCGTTGTTGCATTTCCTTTCAAGCAAACAAAGTTAATAACACTTGAAATATCAACTTCAAAAGGCTTTTGGAAGTTATCATGTTTTCTTGTAGTTGAATGAAGTGTAATTTCACAACCTTCTAATAGTATTCCATTTATAGATATACCCACCTTGACATTACCACTCTGCCATTTACTTGAAAGACCCATTCCTAATATTCGACCCCGACGTATCATGACGTAGCCAACAGAATTAGTTTTACATCCGTTCCCTAGTGAGAAAACTTCGTTCTTTGTGAGTGCACCTTTTGATTCTGCCGTTATTGCAATGAGATAAGTTTTTTTCCGCATATGATCAATAATGTTTAGTAACGAATTATTATTTATTGTTAGCTTTCTAAATCTCTCTTGTAGATCATTATAACGATCATTTTGTATATTTATTTGATTCATCATTCCACTTATTGTGAACATCTTGTTGAAATTTTGTTATTCTTGCTTCAAGGTCGGCGGTGGGTTTTATTTTATTCAATAAATTTTCAATATCTTCTTTTCGTTTCTGTTTCTTGATTCCAAAGATACTCATTTTTTATAAGTAAAAATCAAAACTCCGTAATCTGTAATTCTTGTTCATAAAAACTACCATTAATTTCTTCACCTTTTAAATATTTTATTTTATAAGTAACAGGATCTGTATTTAAAACTTCTTCAATTACAAATATTTCTCTAGTCCAACGAGTGGTATAACCTTTTTCAAATTTGTCTTCCTTTTTTGATATTCTTACTCTATCTCCAACTTTAAATTTAGGAACCCCACTGTCGATTTCTTCTGGATATAAATTTTCATACACAGTCGATTTATTTTCTAATTTACTTGCTTCAACAGGTGTCATTTTAATTGAAGAATGTACCGTATTATTATATTCTTTAACTAAATCATCTATTATATTATAATATTTTGTAGTTTCATGAGCAGTAAAATATTTAAACATACGTTGTTTCATAGTTCCTATCCATCGTTCTACTACACTAGATTTTTCTTCATTCTCCGTTGAATATAATTTTATGTTATTGTCTTTTAATAATTCTTTTACTTGTCGATTATAAAATTCTGATCCTTTATCCGACCAAATAAATATTGGTTTTCTTTCTTTAAATAATGTTTCAAATGCTTCACTTACTGTTGCCCCTGTTTTATTTTTTAAAGGGATCAACCAACCATATTTACTAAAAACATCTATAACCGCTAATAAATATTTATAGTGTTTATTTTGTTTTGAATATTGTTGCATATCTACTAAATCAACTGCCCATGTTTGATCTATTGAATGAACATGAACACGTCTTTTGGGAAATGATTTTACAACTCTATGATGTAATTCATCAGCTAATTTATTTGTAAATCTATTTTTTTTTAGATCCACACTCAGAACATTTAGCTTTTAACATTTGTCTATTATTGGATGTTGTTACTTGCTCTACTGAATTATTTTCAGTACGTTTTTTACAACGTAAACAATATATTTTTCCGACCTCTCGATTTGGTTTCTCCATTTTTAATATATTAAAATTGATTTCTTTAAAAATAATGGAAGGAAAAGTTTGTACAAAGTGTAATGAGTACAAATTATTAAATGAATATCATAAAGCAAAAAGTAGAGCGATAGGTGTTAAATCGGCATGTAAAGAATGTAACAAACCCATACAACGGAACCATTATTTAAATAATAAAGAAAAATACAAAAAAGCTTATCGAGAATTTATATTAAGAAATCCTGATTATCAACATGATTATTATTTTGAAAATAGAAAAAACACCTAATTAAAAATCATTTCTATAAAAAATGAGACCCCAAAATCGCAAATCATTTAAAGACCTTATCACTGAAATCGATATTGATGATATAGATGAATATGATATAACCAAATATATAAACTTATTAAAAGATAAAATAGTTATTAATAAATTTCCTTTGAAAATAAAAATAACAATAACAAGTGAATTTTTAACTCCTATGTCATTTGATATAAAAGTAAGTCATTACTCTCATCCTGCTCAAGTTATCCTATCACAAAATAATATATCCAAATTTTATGAAAGTCTAATAGATAAATTTGAAGCTTGGGTAGATAAATTTCAAGAAAGAGGAAGTGGTTTTGTTTTTAGAAATATTAAAAGTGTAAAAGTAAAACAATATAAATATGGTTATCAGAAAGCTTCATCTTATATTCCTATTCAATTTAAATCAAGAAATATTATTAATGTGAAAAATACAAATGATAATAAATGTTTTCTTTGGTCCGTATTGGCTAAACTATATCCCGCTTCTGAGCATAAATATAGAGTAACCAAATATGAAAATAAAATTAATATGAAAGGAATTGAATACCCTGTTAAAATAAAAGATATCCCAAAAGTAGAGAAACAAAACAATCTAAGTATCAATGTATTTGCTTTGGAGATTCAAAAAAATAAACAATCTTTATATCCAGTTTATATTTCAAATGCTACCAACCGGACAATTGATCTCTTGTATATTGAAAGTAATGGAAATACGCATTATTGTTTAATTAAAGATTTAGATAGTTTTATGTATGATAAGAATAAACATAAATCATTTACATGTAGAAATTGTTTACAAGGATTTCAAAGAGAAGAAACACTAATAAAACATAAAGAAATATGTTATGATAATGAATATTGTAAAACCGTAATGGTAAAACCGGAGAAGAGTATTCTTAAATTTAAAAATTATCATTTTAAAAATAAATTACCATTTGTTATCTATTGTGATTTTGAATCAAACAATATTCCAATAAAGTCATCTCAACCAAATCCTAACGAATCTTACATAAATCCAATATTTAAACAAGAAATAAATAGTTATGGAATATATGTTAAATCTGATTGTCCACAAATATATAAATCGCAATACTTTTCTTATGTTGGTGATGATGCAGTAAAAAAATATATGGAAAAAGTAATGAAGATATTCAAAGAAATAAATTATAATATATACCTTAACGAACAGAAAAAAACAAAATTAAATACATATGAAGAAAAAGAATTTCAAGAAGCAACCAATTGTTATATATGTGGCAATACTTTCGAAGCAAGCGAAGCACTAACGAAAATAATAAAATATAAAAAAATAAATGTTGATAGGTTTAAATCTGTGAACGAAAGGCCTATAAGATTACGAGAAAAAATTGATAAATCCAAACTAAAATATATTTATATCCACAACTATTCATGATTAAATTGTGTCTTTTCCTGTGCTTGTTCTTTATGCAACTGGAAATTTATTTAAAACATAAAATACACAACAATAAGCTCAGATTATGTGTAAATGTCATTTATTTAGTATATAATAAATGACGGAAAAACATATATAAAAGATCATTATAAAAAGACTAAAATTATATTGGCTGGGGTAATTGCACTATATCCATTTACTGAAAATAATCTTATAATTATGATGAGAAGGGTGCCATTATCCCAGCCATGACATAAACATTTTAACATAAATTAGCATTTACATAAAGAAGGTGGTGTCTAAAAAGGCATGACATAAACATTTTAATATAAATTAACATTTACATAAAGAAGGTGGTGTCTAAAAAGGCATGACATAAACATTTTAATATAAATTAACATTTACATAAAGAAGGTGGTGTCTAAAAAGGCATGACATAAACATTTTAATATAAATTAACATTTACATAAAGAAGGTGGTGTCTAAAAAGGCATGACATAAACACTTTAATATAAATTAACATTTACATAAAGAAGGTGGTGTCTAAAAAGGTATGACATAAACATTTTAATATAAATTAACATTTACATAAAGAAGGTGGTGTCTAAAAAGGCATGACATAAACATTTTAATATAAATTAACATTTACATAAAGAAGGTGGTGTCTAAAAAGGTATGACATAAACATTTTAATATAAATTAACATTTACATAAAGAAGGTGGTGTCTAAAAAGGCATGACATAAACATTTTAATATAAATTAACATTTACATAAAGAAGGTGGTGACTAAAAAGTTCAACATAAATTAACATTTACATAAAGAAAGTGGTGCCTAAAAGGCCTTAAAACCAATGCAAGTAGCAAATGGTTGATATTTCAATAATAGAATAAGAACATAACTAATATTGGGCGGTAGGTGGGGTGGCGGTGGTTAAACTCTTTTACTGCACAGGTAAATTTTTGTCTTCATCAAGCCGCGCTTGAAATATAATCTGATCAGACAAAAGGCCCGTTAATTGTATCGTTGTAACAGCCATATAGCAAGTTTTATATCGCGGGAGAATTTGGGAATAGCCATTATCTAAATTATTGCTAAGATTATCCCCCGTTGCAGTAACAATAGTTTGTATATAAAACATTTTACAATTCTTATAAAATGTTATTTATATCCACAACTATTCATGATTAAATTGTGTCTTTTCCTGTGCTTGTTCTTTATGCAACTGGAAATTTATTTAAAACATAAAATACATAACAATAAGCTCAGATTATGTGTAAATGTCATTTATTTAGTATATAATAAATGACGGAAAAACATATATAAAAGATCATTATAAAAAGACTAAAATTATATTGGCTGGGGTAATTGCACTATATCCATTTACTGAAAATAATCTTATAATTATGATGAGAAGGGTGCCATTATCCCAGCCATGACATAAACATTTTAACATAAATTAGCATTTACATAAAGAAGGTGGTGTCTAAAAAGGCCATAGTATTGGCGAAGGAGAAAATTTATCCTAGACAATACACACACCACCCATTGTTGATAATCCAGATAAATTTAATTTGGGAAGTAGATACATTAAAGGAAAACAAATGGATAATGAAACACAACTAAAACTATTAGAAGAATATCTAAATGGAACTAATGAATTTGGAGAATGTATTATGTCTTATCACCAACGTAATAAATTTGGAAGATATTGGACTAATGAAAAAATAGGATTACAAAATATGAGTAGAAGAATTAGACATACACTATGTAAAGATAATATGATTGATATTGATATGAAGAATGCCCACCCAACTTTACTATCATCTTATTGTCATAAAAATAAAATTTTATGTGGTGCACTAGATTATTATATCAATAATAGAGAAGAATTATTGGTCCAATATGGTAAATTGAAAAATATATCTAGAGAAGATGCAAAAAAAGATTTATTAGCTATTCTCAATGGAAGAGAAATAAATATGAATTGTAAATATCCCGATTGGTTTATCGATTTTTACAAAGGGATGAGAGAAATAATAGATAAAGTGTGT
The DNA here is from genome assembly GCA_008271625.1 of Lutraria rhynchaena. Classification (NCBI taxonomy): domain Eukaryota; kingdom Metazoa; phylum Mollusca; class Bivalvia; order Venerida; family Mactridae; genus Lutraria; species Lutraria rhynchaena. The sequence continues at coordinate 2,483,905 of VIBL01000050.1, forward strand.
GAATTGAACCCATCTTTGGTTGAACTTGCAACCAAACAAAAAAAAAGAAAGAGGATCAGATTATAATATTAAAGGTTCCGCAATTAATCTTTTGTTATGTGATATGGAAAACAAATCATTAATGGCGGCGTTTGATTATCTAATAGAACAAGGTGTTGAAGTTGGTGCATTGGTATTCGATGGTTTGATGATTTATAAAAATGAAAGAGATAATTATCGAAGAATTGTTGAAAGGATGTTCAAAAGCTGTAAAAGAAAAAACAGATATAGAAAAATGATATAATATTTACAGAAAAAATAATGGATGAAGGATATGATATAGACATATCCCCCGAAATGCAAATTAGAGAAACTTCCCAGTCACGAACGAAAATAAGAGAACATTGTCATTATACTGGTAAATATCGAGGTGCAGCATGCCAATCTTGTAATACCAAAGAAGGTAAAGCAACAAAATTAATTCCTGTATTATTTCACAATGGTTCTAATTATGATTTCCACTTTATAATTGATGAAATACGAAAATGAATATAATAAAGTAAACTTCTTTCTAAAAACTCAGAAGAATATATTTCTATAGAATATGGATCATATTATAAAAAATTAAGATTTCTAGATTCTTATAGATTAATGTCGAAAGGTCTATCAGACATTGCTAAATCAATGGATAATTTTCCTATTTTGGAAAGTGAATTTAAAACAAATATAAGTTTATTAAAACGAAAGGGCTTTTATCCATATGAATATGTAGATTCTATCGAAAGATTAAAAGAAACAAAATTACCTCCAATAGAAAAGTTTTATTCTACTTTAAAACAAGAAGGTATAACAGAAAAAGAATATGAACACGCACAAGATGTATGGAAAATATTCAAATGTAAAACTCTACAAGATTATCACGAATTATATTTAAAAACTGATGTGTTGATATTGGCGGATGCATTTGAGAAGTTTAGAAATTTCTTCTTACAACATCATGAAATAGATCCATGTTATTGTTATTCAGTACCGGGACTTACATGGCAATGTGGTTTAAAATATGCAGGAGTTGAATTAGAATTATTAATAGATTATGATATGTTGCTAATGTTTGAAAAAGGAATAAGAGGTGGTTTTTCTGGTGTTTTGGGACCACGACATGTAAAAGCTTTTAATAAATATACACCTAACTATCATGGTGATGGAAATAGAATATTGGATGAAAATGAAATGAAAGAATGTTTGGAAATATTGAAGAATGGTGGTGATTTAAATGATTTTCTTGAAAAAATTTTTATGTTATATCTTGATGCTAATAATTTATACGCTGGGGCAATGTCACAACTTTTACCAACTAAAGATTTTAAATGGGAAGAGAATCCTGATTATTATAAAAATATCCCGAAAGGAAGAGGTTGTATAATAGAATGTGATTTGGAATACCCCGATGAATGTAAAAAGAAAACAATTAGATATCCATTAGCACCAGAAAAGATAAAAGTAACCAAGGAAGAACTTTCACCGTATCAGTTAGAATTATTGGAAAAGGAAAATAAACCTGTAAGTAAAGAAGAAAAACTATTCTTAACATTATATGATAAAAAGAAATAGATTGTTCATCATAGTATTTTAAAAGATTATATTGAACTTGGTATGAAAGTTACTAAAGTATATAGCACTATATCTTTTGAAGAATCAAATTGGTTAGCAAAGTATATTAACTTTAATACCGAACAAAGGAAAAAATCTAAATCTACTTTTGAAAAAGATTTATGGAAATCAATGAATTGCAGTTTCTATGGAAAGACATTAGAAAATATCAGAGGAAGAAGTGAGATTATATTATCTTCCAACAGAGAAGAAGTAAAAAAATATATAAACAAACCAAATTTCAAAGACTCAATAATATTTAATGATAATTTAGTTGCTATAATTAATAATGTTACATCCGTTAAATTTAATAAACCTATTTATTTGGGACAAGCTATATTGGATTATTCGAAACAACTAATGTATCAATTTTACTATAATGTTGTTGATACACTATGGCCGAAAAATGAACTTGTTGCTTCCGATTCAGTTTTAGGAGATACTCCATCAATACTAAGGTATCGAAATAAAATATATATTGATAAGATAAAAGATATTACTGATGAATATGAATGGTTGAATGATTCAAATGGTAAATTTTATCATAAACCAAATTATAATATTGAAGTTTGGACAAGTAGAGGATTTTCTAAAATAAAAACTGTAATTAAACACGAAACGAATAAAAAAATATTTAGGGTTGTCACATCATTAGGATTTGTTGACGTTACCGAGGATCATTCTTTAATTAAAGATAATGGTAAAATTATTAAACCCAAAGATTTAACATTTAGTACAAATCTTTTATTCAACAATAGTTACAAAGAAAAAATAAATCCTCCTTTAAAAAGAGATTTCTTAAAATTAAAACCAAAAAATTTGGAAGAGAAAAAAGCTTTTATTGAAGGTTTCTTTTTAGCAGATGGAAGCAGTGGAATTTATCAATACGAACGTGGAACACAATATAGATGGAGTTTAAATAATCAAGATTTAGATCTTTTAAATAAATGTTTAAAATATTGTAAAGAAATTTACCCAATAACTGATTTTAAAATACTAGATTGCATGAGATCATCCTGTGTTTATGTAATTGTTCCGAAAGGAAATCGTAAAGTAATGGCAGAAAAATTCGAAAGATTTTATAGCGATGAAAGGGAAAAATACATTCCGTACAAAATCCTCAATAAAGATTACAATTACAGATTATTTTTCTTTCGTGGATTTTACCAAGGAGATGGTTGCAAGAAGGGAAGGGATTGTCAATTTCGTTTTACACAAAAATCTAAAATTACATTTTCGTGTTTGCATTATCTCGTAACATCTTTAGGATATAATACAAATATTAATACATGTAATGTCAGACCTAATGTATTTTACTTAAACATAACTAAAAAAGAACAAGTCGCTAATGTAAAAAAGATAATACCATTGGGGAAACAAAAAAGGACGGTTTATGATTTATCTACCGAAACTGGAAATTTTAATTGTGGATTTCCTTTAATCGTAAAAAATACCGATTCAGTTTTCATATCAGTTAAAACAAAAGATATTTATGAGGATATGAATCAAATAAAAGATTATTTAGATACATCCGATTATCCCAAAGATCATCCTTTATATTCGGAAAAAAATAAAAAAGTAGTAGGAAAATTTAAAGATGAATTAAATGGAAAAATTATGAATGAAATAGTTTACTTAAGAAGTAAATCATATTCTTTTACATATTTAGATCATAATCAAAACATAAAAGAAGAAAAGAAATTAAAAGGAATTGGAAAAACTACAATTAAAAAAGATATAAAATTTGATGATTATAAAGATTGTCTATTTAATAATAAAACTAAAATGAACAGAATGTATACAATGAATTTAAAAAAAACATAATATGTACATCAATGAAGTTAATAAAAAAAGTACAACACCATATGACGATAAGAGATATATCTTGGTTGATGGAATAAATACTTTACCATACGGCTTTATATCAACTTCCATGTAATAAATCCAGTTAACGCCATGCCACCAACAATAAATGCAATCTCTCTATTCTTCTGGTCTTCCGATGGATTATAAAAATCACTTAATATAGGTTTCGGAGGTAAAGCTGGTAATTGTTTACCGGTAATATAATAATAATTCTTCATTGCTTCATCGGCGTTATCAAATTCATTCATAGCGTGATGTTCCTTTTTCAATTGTTCGTTAATAAAATCCAATCTTAGTGTTCTTTTTTCATTCCATTCAATCTGGGCTTCTTCCAATTGTTCCATTGCCTTATTATGTCTTTTTCTCTCTTCATCACTATTTCTTCCCATATGTGAAAATAAATAATTACTACCAGAAAAGGCTAACGCATTCACAACTGCTCCACCAACCATCATTGCTACTGCACTTGCCATTTTTAAGGAGCTTATTTCATAATATCAGCTGGAATAATACCTTGTTTAACCAACATATCTCTTGCGAGTAATATATCGGTAGTCAACATTCCAATATCTGCAATATTAAAATCCACTTTTGGAGGTGGTTTTCTTAATATTTTTCTACCTAGTTCCGAATACCCAACCGTTAAAATACTTATCACCCCCGAATGATATAACATGTTTACTATTTGTTTTCCGTCTATTTGTGAAGTCATTTTTTATATAATAAATTAGTTAAATTCAAATGGGTCGATTTCTTTTTTTTTATCAATTTCTTTCTTAGCGGGTTGTCGTTGTATCGCTGGTTGTTGTTTGGATCTATATAGATATATTCCCAATACGACAACTCCAATTAGATATAAAGATATATAATTTTTTATCTTGAAACTTTCCAATATATTTATATGTTGAATTTCATCTTTTGTTATCGGACTTCCTTCTTGGGAGGATTCCCTCCCTTTTAATTTTATGTTTTCTTTCTTCATTGATTCAATTTCTTTTATTTTTAATTCAGCTTTTAATTTTTTTGCTTCAGCACCTTTTTTACCTGCTAATACTCTTTTTGGATTTTTAGTTTTGACTTCGCTCGTAATATTTTCACTCATCTTTTTATATAGTAATATTTTCACTTTTTTCTTCGTCTTTAGGTTTCTCCTCAGGTCCAGAGACTATATGTTTTATTGTTGTTATCATGGTTGTGAAAGGCGCAAGATACATTCCATATCTATAATACAATTCACAACATGCGTTAGTCAAAGCATGATGGATAAATGGATCATCTTCTAAATCTTGTTTTAGTTTTGATGGATTGGCAGTATTAAAATATTTTGATATGCCCATAACATATAAATTAATAAAAGTATCCCCCAATGTATCTGTCATATTTGCTCCTAATCTAGCTTCATATCTACGATACAATTTATTTATTTGTTCTGGTGTCATTGTATCAATATCTGTCATTTGTAAGTCTTTACCAAGATATTGTTTACTCCCCCCACCTGCAACAATAGCTGATAATCTTTCACGTTTTGTTTCAATATTTTGATCATTCACTTTTTGATTGGATTCCTTAAGCAATTCTTCAGCATCCATTTTTATAGGTATATTTTTAAGCATTACTAAAGTATTGATAAAGCATTACTAAAGCATTACCAAAGCATTACCAAAGCATTACTTAAGCATTACTTAAGCATTACTTAAGCATTACTAAAGCTCGGACTTAATCAACTACCCAATAATTGGTAGGTTGGTCGGTTTTTAAAATTAATTAACTATGTTTCATTTTTTTCAATTCTTCCTTTATTCTTTGTCGTTCTTCTAATGTAGGAATAACATCATTCTCTCGCAAACAATTTTCAAAACTATCCCTATCCTTAGTGTAGAATATACATAACCATTTTGTTTGTTCTCTTAAATCTTTCAAAACCGAATTGTATCTTTGTGATATAACCCAAACTGATTGTTCGGCATGTCTTCCAGAAAATGTCAACTCCGATAACATATCTTTTTTCTTTGTTAATTCTTTTGTAGCACTGCAATCATCAATAATATATAGAGTTGGATGACCTGCATATTTTTTGAAGAACATTCTTAGTAGTTCTTGCAATTTTTCTTCACCTTTGATTATTGGATTTACAATTATAACATTCTTTGTTTTCGGGTTTCTAACATCACCAATCCACTCACGATTTTTGTAGGCCTTGTTCCATTGAATCGTTGGGCAAAGTATAACGATATACATAAATACATTTCTATATTCACCTTCAAGTAAGTCTAAAACAAATTCAGTTTTTCCACAACCGGTTTGACCGCAAATAATTGCACAATGAGGATATTTTGGTAGTTCCATTTATTAATAACTAATTTCTTTAAATCTACCATCTTCGAAATTAATTTGTGCATCTTGTATAACAAATAGATAAACATTTATTGTCTCATCATCTCCTTCTTCTTTAGTTATTTGTATTGTTATACCTTCTGATGCATTTTCAATTCTTCTTCCCGAACCGTGAAGAAAGTTGTCATCCGTTGAACGTAAATCCAACCACAATGCATAATTGTCCGTTAGATATTTTTCTAATGTTGTATCGGTGAAATATAAATCTTTTATAACCATATTTGTTTCTTTATTTTGTTTTGAATTCAAAGCAAAAAATTAATTTATTTCATCCTATTGTTGATATGCTTTCATTCCTTGACTGTATAGCTGATTTGGAACTCCTTCTATTGTCATTTCTACTTTTGTTATTTCAGGATTGTAATAAGTTTCGGTTGATGTTCTCTCCGGATCTTCAAACAACATTAGAATACCTTTCATACTTCTAGCCGGAACATTTAGATTAATATTCCATAGTGTATCAGATTTGTTTTTAGTTATTTTTCTGTGTCTAAGTATTCTATCATATAAAACAACCATTTTACCACCAACTTGTTGACTTATTTGTCTTGCGAATCCGGTATCAGAAACGGTATCAAATTCCAAGCAAATATTTTTGATTGAATAACTTGAATCGGGATCTGTTGATTTAATTACTTTGTTGTAATCATTGAATGTAAGTTCATATTCAAGTCTATCACCAAGACCGGCTTGATAAAATGGCATGTGGGTATTCAATAATTCAAAATCCAGTGGAATACAAAACCTGTTTCCATACGCTTTTGCAATAGCTTGATCTTCTTTATCCACCGAAGCATTTTTGGATCCAACCCTATGTTTTAACATATTGGGTTTACCGATGCCTTGATACGCCATATTTACTCGTTCAGTTGGAGATCTCCACAAATCAATATAACAATGATAAATATCACTATCATCAATAGACATAACTTCATTTCCACTTATTCTAATTGTGGTTTTCTTAATTATTGTTCTTCCTATGTTTTGAAATATAGTTGCATTCGCATCTGTAGAGTTTAGTTCAATTTCAAATGCCAATCTAACTGTTCCAGGAACAATAACATCCTTACTACTTAGATTGGGAAATCTCACTAACAATTGTTGATTTTGATCAATAGTTGAAGGATTATTGGTTATTACAACACTTTGACGAATACCTCTAACACCACGCGGTTCTCTTATTTTTCTGTATGGATTTAATTTATTTCCGTAAGCTGACATTTTTTAAGGATAAAAAATGGCTGAAGGAATAGAATTAGAGAATCTCATAAATAACGAAGACAATTATGATGTTAGGGACGAAGCAGAAACATCTTTTATAGAGGACGAATTTAATAGATTTATACAAAACCGAAGTGATAATATTGATAATTTACATCCTGAGGATGATATAAGAACGAAATTAATATTAGATCAGAAAAAATCTATAGTTAAAGGATATTACGAGTTTTTGGAAAAAGAGCATGGATATAAAACACCAAATATCCATATTGTAGTTGATAACTTTGAACTTGGACCAGATAATAAAAAACTATTTTTAAAGGTTGGCGATGAACGTATTCAACTTAATAAAGAACGAGGTGTTGGTTTTAAGGCTTTGAGTACTTTGGAACGTGATATTGGTAAAGGTGCAACAGAAGCAATCAGAGAATTATTAAACTTACCTGATTATGGAACTAAAACTAAACCATTATCATCACGGACCGTTGCAAAATTACAAAATATGGAAAATAACCTACCAGATGTTTACGATGTGGATGAAACTCGATTGAAAGAATTTTTTGGTAAAGTGGATGAACTGTACAGAGGAATTCAAAGTGAAAAAGAAATACAAACCGAAATTGAAAAGAGAAAAATGGATGGTATCATGAAAGCCTCGACAAGAGTAAAAGAAGAGCTTGCAAATAATTTGGCAAAATTGACTGAATTAGATGAAGAGATAACAAGAGAAAACGAAAAATTAGAACAAGCTAAATCGGACAACGATGAAACCCAGGTAAAGAGAATAAGTAGCGTAATACGAGATTTAGAGAATGAAAGAAGTGCAAGACTTGAAGCACTTGATATTAATAGAGAGAGATTACGCACCCAGATTGATAGAATAAGGGAAACTATACATAGAATATTAAACGAAGACACAACATTGGCCGAAAGAATTAAAACATTATTCAGAGAACAAGGAATTACAATTGTTAGTCTTTTAACTGCTTTTGGTATGATTGTTGGTGTTATTGTTGAAGCTATCATTCCTACTAAAATTAGCGGTGGAACCACCCCTCCTAAACCCCACAAAAAAGACGGTATAAAAGAATGGATTAAAAAACAATTAGCCAATTTAGGAAAACTATTAGCCAATCTTGCAGGAAAGGCAGCAGCTGCATTGCCTGGTATTATTGGTTCTATTGTGTCTTGGTTATTTTCAACAACTGGAAAAGTTGTTAATTGGTTTGGAGAACATTTATGGGCTTTGGTTGTTCTTGTTGTTGGACTGTTGTATGCAGCCGCTAGGGAATATATATTAAAATAATACCTATTACTATACTTCCCACTATTAATGCTGTTTTGTTTTCTTCATGTTGTTTTGCATCTTTCTTCATTTTGACCTCTTGGTGTTTAACATTTGTCTTGACCTCTTGGTGTTTAACAGGTTCGGGAAGAGATTTCTTCGTTTTAGTTCCCATAAGTTCTACATGATGCTTCGGTGGAATAGGTTGGTTATTCACACCATTATTTATTCCAAGCACTTCATTATCGGTGGCTACCACAATCTCATTGTTGTTATCTTGAATTGTCCCAATTCTCAATTCCATATTACTTGGAGACATGTACAATCCAATTCCATAAACATAGTCAACTTTACTTCGAGCATATTTTAGTGTATTTTGATACCTTGTAATTTGACTCGGTAAATCCACAGGACTATTAATGGTATCCTCAACATTTGCAATGAATTGTTTTTGAGCATCAAAAGCTGTTCCTGTTCCAAGTATAGTTGTTCTTGTTTGGGATTGGGAACTGAGTATAGCCCAGCAATAAGTTCTTATAGATTCATTAATCCGTTCAATTCCTGCTCTCGTAAAACCGTTTGATGCATCAAGAATGAATGTTGTCCATGCATCTTTAACATCACCCGATTGTTGAATATAATCAATATGAACTTTTTTGGGTGGAAGATATTCGCATGATGAAATACTACAACGTCTACCACCCGGCACTTCTGGTCCAAATGTCATTTTTGATAAATCTAGATCGGTACTACTAACAACGTGTTGGGATGAATGATCATGTCTAAAATCCGTTCGTTTCCAAGCGGTATGACTTGTTGTGTAAATAACTCCAAGACCATCATTTTGTCTCCAGTCCGTATTGGGATCTACATCAAACTCTTTACATATTCTTTCGTAAGCACCACGGTCATAACCACTACTAAATGCATTCCAACTTTTATCTTGTGGTAGGGCGATAGATAATTCAAATAGTATTCGTCTTGTTTGGTAATAAACATGAAACAAAAATAATCCGGTCAACCCCCCCGCTTTCAAATGGTTATTCAAATCTATACCACAACCTGTAGTGGCACACCATATTGCAAAATTTAGTTGATTTTGCCAAAATGATAAAATGTTTGTATTCCAACGTTGTACTATCTCATTTGATGCTACATGTGGTAAACATATTTTTCGAATATATTTGGGAAATCTACGTTGAAACTTTTTCCAGATGATGAAATAATAATATTTTGTTTTATAATGTTGATTGACTTCTTGTTAAATACCCCTGCACCAGGATAATGAACTTCGTCGTTATACTTAAATTCTTTTGGTGTCATTTTTTTATTTTTAAAAAATGTATCATACAATTTCTGATATCGATAAAACAATATTCTTACAACAATATATAAATAACAAATATGGTAATAAGAGAATTGGATTGAAGAGTTTTACTTATACCATAGGATGGTATAATTTGGTTGACGACTATATACAAAAATTTGGTGAGCGTCCCGATAAGATTACAAATGGTTATTATAGTTTTCAAGAAATAGTAGATATATTTCAAAATAATAATATTACATTATCCGTAAATGAAACAAATGGTATTGTTTCTTTAATTACTACCGATGAAGTGAAAATAAGTGAAGGTTTATGCAGGATGTTGGGATTTGAAAATAAGAGAAAATTTACAAGTAATAAAAATCCACACCATAGTACCGGAACAATAGATTTATTACCTTGTAAAAAATTATATATTCATCTTGATCAGATAAATAGTTCTTATAATTTCTTTGATGGAGCTCCCAGTAATATCCTTGGTGTTGTTTCTGTTGAAAATAGAGCGTTTGGTGATATCGTTCATACACATTTTGATAATCCAGAATACAAACAATTGGCACATGGTGATATTTCGGAATTAAGTATAAGTGTTCGTGATGAGAACAATCAGAAGATAAATAACAATGGATTACCAATCGGTTGTGTATTGGAAGTTATATAATTTTTTTAAAAAAATGAGTATTTTCGGTGTTAAAAAGCCACGGAAGGATCCAACCCTCGAAACGATAAAATCGGCTATTACGATAACTGCTGAAAAGAAAGGTAATTTGGTTTATGGTGGAGTTTTTTCATTCGGAAATGCCGGTAGACAAAAAGACATTGGTTATGTTGTTATGAGGGGTGGTCATATAACCGGTATTAGCTTGTCGAGTGAAAGACAAATTGGTGTATCGAGAGTTGGAGTATTGGTGAATGGGGTAGTTTTGAGAGGATGTGAAATTACTTTATATACAACGACATCAGAATATATAAATTTTGATACCCCATTTTTTGTTAAAGCTGGGAGTGTTATTAATTTTGTTAGTCTGGTGTACAATGGATCTGCATTTAATACTGTTGCAGCGTTATTATTTGAATTCAAAAAATATATATAAAAATGAAACAACCTACGGCCCCGAATTTATATCCAGAATTATCTGACGAAGATGGTAGAGATGAAGGAGGACAAAATTATAGATTACGGAAAATATCGGAGATTGAGAAAACGTTAATTAATGAAAGAGATACACGCAAAGCGTTATATAAGAAATATAAACGTGGAATTAATATTACTGATGGTATTGATAGCATTCTAATATCAATGTCTGTTATTTTGGCAGGTATTGGTTTAACCGTTCCAATTATGCTGCCTTTGGAAATTTCCGCCATTGTATGTGGAAGTTTGGGTGTTTGTGTTAAACTTATTAGACGTAAATTATTTACAAAAACACAAAAACATTATAAGATTGAAACTATTGCCGAAAGTAAATTGAATAGTATAAAAGATTTAATTTCAAAGGCTTTAACAGATAGTAGGATATCTGAAAATGAATTTAAACTTATATTGGACGAGTTGGAAAAATATAATAATCTAAAAGATATCATACATTCAAAACAATCAGGATTGAGTGAGATAGATAGAAGAAAACTTATCGAGGAAGGCAAAGCTCAGGCTTTGTCAGAATTAAAAAAAAATAGGAAATGCTTAATTTTATTCAATAAAATTACTATAGTAAATGACCCACCACCTAAATACCCAACATTCGAATAGTTCCAGTTCCACGACTATTTATTTTTTATATCACATATATTCGTACTTATATTTTTTTTCATATTACTAAATATATTTATTTTTTTATATCACATATTCATACTTATATAATTTTTCATATTCCTGTCATTTTTAATCCCAGTGGATAAAATCCGACTAATATTATATTTATTATTTTTATATTACATACATTCGTACATATATATTTTTTACATTTCCAAATATATTTATTTTACAGTGCAGTAGTATAGTCTTTGAGCGTGTCTGGGGGGTTGAGCGAGCGAAGCGAAGCGAAAACCCGGACCAGCCGAAGGCTGGCCTAGACACGCTCAAAGACTATACTACTTCTGTAACTATCTCATCATAGCGTCTCGTGTAGCCATCACCTGGGGCAATGTAGCCTTGTGGAGCGGTTTTGTATCGGTATCTTCCCCATGGCGTGATGAATGTTGTCAGATGTCGATCTTCTTCATAGAGTGGGACACTATGATAGCCGTTCCAAGCATCAAACACTGTCTTTTTTCCCATTTGGAACTGATCGCGCTTGGAGGAATGGGGACGGTGTGTGGTGTGTCTCAAGTGTGACATGTGCATTAAGAGCCTGGAAGTCAACCGTTCGTCTGGGCTGTCCATTTTTAGCACATATGACCATCCGATGGCACCACGATGGGGACTGGTTCCAGCACGCCTAACCGTACATCTTGATCAAGGCCTTCTTTTACTGCAGCTCGCCAGTGTATTGGAACAGGTACCGGTGTGTGTGGTGGACCACTAGTTCAGCATTGGGATCCACCATAAGCTTCATAGGTGGGCCATCCATTAGAGCCAGAGACTGGTGTTCACATGTGTTGAACGTGCTGGACCTGTAGTAATCAAGAAGATACTCCTGTAGTTTTGAGCGGTTTTCTTCTTTAGGCGGAAATGGCAGAACACTTGGCGGCGGAGGTGGTGATTGGCTTTTCTGACTGACTCAGCACGGTCTTGTCTCATGTTATGTAATGTCACACGGGCTACCATTGTGTTATCTTCACGAACAGCAAGTTTGCGAATGGCAGTTAATACGTCGTCTACTGTCTTTTCAGTTAATTTGCCACCTGTTGTTCGAGTCAAGTCTCTGCGAAGGGGTTCGTCACAACACTCAAGCAACTGAATGACTTTGTCCTTGCCGTCCGGTTTAGTTGCGGCCACATAGTCTGTTTAGCGTGATAGAAAGTAGGCCCAGTCCTTGCTGGTTCCAGCGGTGGTCACGGTGGGTCGCTTGACTTTCTCCACTTTTGCTGTCAAAACAGGTGCAGTTGTGTGTACGGCGCTGTTGGCTGTAATGAGGGCCGCGACGATCGCTGCATCTAGGTCGGCGGTGCTGTAGTCACAGTCAGGAAATGGACACTTTACTGCCGGCATTGTTCTTGCGTCACTGTATCATAAATAAAAGTTCTATCTATTTGTAAGTATCTTTATTCAACTGTATTACACTATGATTAAGATCTGAAAATAATAGAATCAGAAACTATAATAAACTGATAAACTATAACAATTATCCTATACTTTGAACATGTCTTCAACCAATCAAAATCAAGTATTCATCGATCGCGCGACAAGACTCCATATGGCAAGTGATAAGCATCGATATTTTCAAAACTCTTTAAAGTCGCCGATCGGTACAGATCATATAATGTCGCGTGCTGTTTTGTGACTATTCGAATTGTCTATACAAAAAAGATGCGATTGATGGTGCGACAAACAAGCTTCGATTAATTTCGGACATCATAGATCGATGTCAACAAGACATAATAATTGTATTGATTTTTTGATTATGTAATCCTAACAAATAAAGCGGGGCGCATAATTTCTTTTGAAAACCACCGGGTTGGTACGATATGATATAAAGAATATTTCGTATTAGTCATCAAAACTAGCAGTGGTTTCAATAATTGAACCATAAACGATCAGCAAGTTTGATTACAGTTGTACGTACAGTTTCGAAACGTTCTTGATCCGTAGCTGTTTTTGGCATTGCGATCTGTCGAAGTGTCATTGAAACTGCAGAAATGTGAATTTAATTTAATTAAATTAATAGATATAATAAGAGTAAATAAAGTAAATTCGACAAAAAAAAATCACCCGGCCGTATAGCTGTGCTTGTTCTATTTATTAAGCGAGTTGATTTTCGCTGAATAATTTGTATGTTGGTTTCAAATTTGTCCGATATTGACTGTTTATTTTTGGTTCATATATGACTTCAATAAAATATATTTCTGTAACATGCATTTAATGAGTGATTATAATCGACTTTCTTGTGTTTCTACGGTAGCTTGCAGTAGAAAGTTCGTAGACGATATATCTCCGCCTGGGGACAAAGCCGACGATGAAGGTGTGAAATGTTAATGTAAGTATGTACGAAGGTACATATTTTGCACTAAATCTTGTGTGCGTTTCACCGAATAAATCGATGTCGGTTCGGATTCCGGACCCGATTTCGTCAAATTTGAGCGCGTCTTAACCACAAGAATATGTTTTTTCCTCAAATTTTCTTCAAAAAACGGGGTTGAGTCCTATGAACAACTGCGTCTTATACTTGGTAAAATACGGTAGCTATCAAAAATGAATGGGATGGGTTAATCATTAGAATAATTTGTTGATTGCAGAAGACGATAATGATTCAACAGTTTTATTGTTAATTACTCGCTTAAAAACACGGTAGGTGTTGTTTTTGAATAAAGATTGCCGCCTTATTTGAAGGCGGATTTCAAAGCGGTTTTCGGAATTTAACAAATATATCATTCAATATTTTTGTGTTCTCACACAATTCATTAAAATTTTATTTTCTATGCCGGACCTGAAACAATTACCAAGTTTCAACTGGCTTCATATCTCCAATCAGCATCTTTTAAGTTTCAGTTAACAATTACATAATCTTATGTAACATGTCCACAATGTCATCGAGTTCTTATGGCACCGAAATAAAGGTAATTGGTTGCTTAAGTTTAAACAACAACTACACATTTTTTGCTTTTAAGTTTCGTAAATGCTTATATTTATAAAGAAATAAGTATAGTGCCATAAAAATTGATTTTGATATCTAAATACGCGTTTTTAGCTAGAGTCTTTATTTGTATCTGGGCGACTTTCAGTAGTCCCATAAATATTCGTATCTGAGCAGTAATGGTATAAAAGTTCAAGTTGGAATGAAATTGTTGCATTGATTACGTCATTGAAGTATCGAAACAATAAAATTCGCTTTCTATGTCTTTCAGTATTAATGTACCGGTACTGACAATTTAAATATGCCCATGGACTCTACATTGCGCGCAGAGATATGCTGTAGTTCTATAAATCAGTTCAAAATGTCAACGAAACATAACTGGCACAGGAATAGATAAATTTGATGTTACACAAACGATGCCAAGTTGTATGTATACATGGTTTTGCTAATTTGTACTTACGGAGCTCCTAGGAACCCCTAGATTGTTCGCGTTGATATCAATAAGGGGTACAGTTTTTATCATTATAAAACGCTATTTTTGCACGTTCGGTTTAAATTTTTGATGCAGGATGTCGAAGTATAATATCTAATAATTGTTAAAAAACTTTGAAATGCTTTTAATGTATTTTTTACGTATTTAGGCACTTACACTACATTAAGCTCCTATGAATGTGTATATACTCTGTGCCAACTATGACGTCACAAATCAAGGGAAGCAACTCTCCCTGTTTTTTTTCTCAGAAATTAGCTACAGTGTTACAAATCTTTGTTTTTCAGTCCTTTAAATTTATTTTCATAGCCTTATCGTGACATACATGCTTACTAATGCTTATAAACAATTAAATTAGCGACAGTTAATCAATTTTATCTTTTTCTGTTTATAAGACCTTTTATAGTTATGGAAAACCTTATGTCATTGCATGTCAGTAAATATGTTAATAGCTGCTTTTGATATTTCGTCGGTCCAATTCTATAATCATATAACTGCATTTTTTTATTTGTGTAAATCGGGTTTAAAGTTTGTGAAACCGGTAAAGCTCACGCTAATTTATCGATTTTTATGTAATTTTGCATGTTGTTGTATATGTATGTTCTCAAACACATATCCAAATATTTTTTTCTAATTTGTCACTATTTTTTCATACTTGCATTAAAATTTATTTCCATAATCAAATTGTCACATAGCTGCTTCTGGTTTAAAGAAATTTGATTCCAGGACAAGATAAATGAATATGGAACTTATTTTATGTTTGTAAATGATGAAGTGTGATATGTTTCGGATAGATATGAGTTTTGTTTGATAATGACATATAAGCATGCAATAGGCTAAATAGTTGTATTTTTAAAGTTTATTACGAATAACAATATATCCTCTTGATACATGGTAATTCTTGAACTATTGAGCTTAAACTATTTTTATGCAACAAACATCAACCTAGAATTAGTGTTTAAAAATGTAGAGAAAATTACCATGGAAACAAACAAAATTGATCTGAAACATGACAACAAGCAAAATTGATCTAACAACATGACAACAAGCAAAATTGACCTAACAACATGAAAACAAGCAAAATTGTTCTAACAACATGACAACAAGCATAATTGTCCTTATAACATGAAAACAAGCAAAATTGATCTTACAACATGACAACAAGCAAAATTGTCCTTTCAACATGAAAACAAGCAAAATTGATCTTACAACATGACAACAAGCAAAATTGTCTTTACAACATGACAACAAACAAAATTAATCTTACAACATGACAACAAACAAAATTGATCTAATAAAATGAAAACAAGCAAAATTGATCTAACAACATGACAATAGGCATAATTGACCTAACAGCATGAAAACAAGCAAAATTGTTCTAACAACATGACAATAAGCAAAATTAATTTTACATATACGCAATGCATGTTTTCAAATAAACACAGGTTTAAGACAATATGTTCTTAATATAAAATGCGTAAAATACAAAAAAGTTCATGTTAAACGCCAAATACTAGTTGTCGTCAACTCGGCGCTTTTTCTCTGGCGTTTGGTTGTGCGCTTCAATATTCCTGGGGACAACTAAGCGCTTAGCGATGTAATACTGACTGTCCAACTGACTCATATACTTGAGCATACTTGTAATATCCTTTTTCTTCAGAAAGGTTATGGCAGGTTTCTTGTGAGGGGAAATGCGATCAGGAATAGGTAACGACGTGATAGATCTATTCACACCACTTCGAGTAACCAAATTGCCTTTTATTGTCCCATCATGGAAAACTACCTCCGAAAACGATAATTTAAAATAAATACCCATCTCGTTTTCTCTCAGGTACTTAAGGCATTTTACTGTGGCGTAGGGCA
The DNA here is from genome assembly GCA_008271625.1 of Lutraria rhynchaena. Lineage (NCBI taxonomy): Eukaryota > Metazoa > Mollusca > Bivalvia > Venerida > Mactridae > Lutraria > Lutraria rhynchaena. The sequence continues at coordinate 2,500,713 of VIBL01000050.1, forward strand.
CACTTCCAAACTTAAGAGTATTTGTAACTTTTTAATAGTCATAAAAATGATTCGGAGGCATTTGTATCACATGGAATTTCGATTTGCGTCTAGCACCTACACTCCTGAAAGCACGGACCAATGACACTGGGCTGAACACTTCAGTACATTTCAAAACGTTCTTGATATTACTGTGTGCACTATCAACCTCTTGTATCGCTGAATGTCCGGGGTATCCAAATTTATGAGTAATTGTACAAATACGATGACTTTTCATGAAATTTTTCAGTGCATAACTCATGATAGAGTTTCGGTTTTGAGGTACACAGGAATCTGACCATAGAATATAGTCTTTGATGTTAGGAAATGTCAAATGAATTTCGTGTAGAATAGCCACCAGGGCACTGGAGATCTCGTTTCCTCCCCTTCCCGCTTCTGCTTCTGTCCAGATAGCGTTATATACAATCTTATCTATTGAGCTATGTGCTGTGAGATTGAACGTATTTAACGTTCGTTTATAGAAAAAATTAGATACCTCAGCCCTTTGCAAAGCCAGTACATTCTCAAGATCGAAGCAAATTACTATAGTGGTGTTTCGTTGACTTTTTCTATCATTATCTCTTTCTGTCTTTGTTTCTAACTTTTCTAAATTATGTACCTCATGTTTGGTTTTATTTTCTTCGTCAAGTGTTTCCTGACGTTCAATTTTCTTCTTAATTTCTTTGCACAAGTCGCAACGATCTTTTTTGGGGACATGAAAGGCAAGATTAAAATCCGTCTTGAAAATTTTATAATACATTGACTGTTTTACAGGTTTATTCTGCCTCTTGGTAAATACTTCTTTGTACATTTCATACATCTTCTGCGTATTCAAATGACTCTCAAGATACTCTTTATTGGTACTGCTCCTGCAGTAATGAGACGGGACCTTATTGAATGAATTTATGTGCGCTTTCACGAAGTCAGTATCAGTATTAGGCATACGACTCTTAGTTCTTCTTCCACGCATATCTCTAAATTCTTGTTTATGATCTTGCTTTTCATAATATGTTCGAACGCGAGATACATTGATTCCTAACACCCCAAGGTAGAATTCTTGACAAACCTGTATTTTGATGTCACTTATTCTAAAGTAATAGCAATAAGTGTACTTCCGTTTTGTGTTATCATTTTTACGTGTACTTGTACGTTTACCTTTAGGAACCCTTTCCGTTGTATCTGCGTAGAAGATAAGCTTTTGATCATCAGTCAAGGACCAAAAATCTGAGTGTATTTTCCTTATATCATCATCACTAACATGCCATGCACATTGGAGTCTACATTTCTCTTTACAATCTTTACGAATTTTTATTGACTTTCCTTCAATATGTTTTCCTCTGGAACTGATGTAATCTAACCCACTTTGTCGTCTTCTTTTTCTTATGGTCTTCTTCCACTTGTTGATATCTTTGTACCTTGGTCTACTTCTCTTTTCATCCTCTCCATGTTCATTTCTATCAACACTTTCAACGTGATTATGCTGGGATTCTCCTGGGTTACATATATCATCTCTCTTTGTCACACTAAGGTCTAACGGCTCTTCATCAGTATCATTTTCAAACGAGACTCCATCTTTCACTTCATTCGTGTTCACATCTGTGTATGATACGTTTTAGCACTGTCATGACTTCTGATTTTATCAGCATTACTTTGTCTAATATCGTCAAAATTTAGAACGACGCCTGTTCTCTCAATTTCTTCTATAGATGATGGTGAAACAGTATCTGCATCATACACTTCGACTTCAATTAAAGTATTTGACAATACGGGTCTGGTATTTCTACAAGACTGGCTGTTTCCTCATATTTCGTTGCAACTAATAGTTCTTCAACTTCATAATCATCTACCTCACCGTTATCAAATTTTGTCATAGTGTTGTTAGTAACTATCGTCTTGTTTATGCCAGATGCATTGCTGCTATTATGAACAATTATCGTCTCACTTACATCATCTAGAAAGTCACAAGATTCTGTTTCTGCTATCATTTGTTCTAAATCTGTATCATATTCATCCAAAATACGTAACACTTCATGTACATTAAACTTACTCATTTTGGCAATTTTATGTGAAAATGTAGCACCAATGTCTGATTCAGCTATTCAAAAGGTTTCTGTGTATCTGGAATGAACAGTCAGGGTACATGTTTTTTATTTTCTGGTCAAACTCGTTTCGGTCGAGGTGAATTGATAGATGGAAGTGCAATAAATATTCCTAAGTGTTTTCCATCACCGATTTGACTTCCAATAATGAAAACTCAATTCCAGCAACATCCAATGTCAGCAATGTAAGGGACTTAGCTAAATCTGAGACGGTATTAGTTGACACATTTGTAAAGGACAATTTCAAGTGGTCCAATTTCACAGAACGTGATATGATTTTAAAATCATCTTCAATCAAATTTTTGCACTCTGATAAGTTCAATAACATACGTTTGGCACCTTATTAAGTTATGCAAGGGATGAAACTTGGCTACCACACAAGCTGAGCCAATATAAGTCTCTAGCGCGGAACTTTGTTGTCAATAAAAAGTCGAGATCAGATGACAAGCAGTCGTATCGGCTTCCAAAAGGAATTTCAAACCACTCAAAATACCGCGAGTGTCTCAATAACCGAGAAAATTGTTGGTATGTAAATGTTACAGGATACTCTTATTCAATACGCCTCCAAAGTACGCCATTCCTCGACGCAACTTCATCTAGCCTCTTACACGTCACAGATACAGACAGCAGCAGTTCCAGAACGGGTATATATCTCAGTATATTTGCGATTATTTCTTCTGGAAGACTGATTAGATCTAATGTGCACCTATAACATTTAAAAGAGAAAACTTTCAAAGAGCGCATTCTGGATCTCAGCTTATTGTAGATTTTGACAGTTATACATTTGTGGCACCGTCGGTTTCCAGTTTCGCGTTAGAGCTACAGTCTTATAGATACGTGCATCTTGTACAGTATTTCAATACGATTCCAACGGTACCAAACACTTTATTTTTGCTAAAACAGCAGTTATTCGATTTTGGAATTGGACCGACGATTTGTAAAAAGTTAAAGAACTACTTTTTTAGATGCACAATTTATCGTAAAATATTCGCCCAGTAATGTTGTATCTTACAGTTGAATTTTAAAATTGGAAAGACATTTATAGTTTGCATATCATCAGAACTTACAACATCTCGTATGATATCCTCTGAAATATAGACTTATGGATTTGCTAATAATGTTTTCAGACTTTCATGATTAATTTCAATTTCAGAGAGAAGGCACCCACACCATGAGCACAATCAGTATGAAGAAGCAAGTGTTTGAATCTTTACTCAGGCGATCGAAAAAGGACCATCTTGTTTACATGTATACCACAAAAACTATTGAAGGAATTGACTCGAACATTTTCTTGAAAAAGACGCCATTGCCCTTATCCTGCAAGTAAATACAACTTCTGATTACTTTGTACTTCCGAACAACATCAGTGCTTTCAGAGCTTTGATATATATAATTCGTCCTGCAGGACGATTGATCCTCAAACAAAATTTTGCGCCCTGGATACAAAACCCAATATTGATATTTATACAGTATATTTTCTTCCTATTTATGTTAACAGATTTACCAGGCTTTGCACCTTTGACATACCGTAGAAAACTCTTAACTTCAAATAAATATTTATTGATTCCATTTTATAAGTAGTGGTTGTTTCAAGCTCAGTGTCCGAAAATTGTTCATGTGCTACTATATTTATGTACTATCATTTACCATACACATCTGAGCAATGTACAGAAATAGAAGAGGTAACCAGAGGACAAAGCAAAAACAACAACTGGCATGTTTTAAGAAAGGGTTTACAAATAGCATCTACTTTTCATCAGATATGCTCTTCCACCAATGCTGTAAAGACTGCACAAAGTTTGATAAAACCAGGACTAGATGAAACTCGTTTGCCGCTTGCTATTTCATTTGGAAGAATGTATGAATTCAAAGCAAGAAATATATTCCTGAAAGGTCATAGGTTCAAGCATAGGCAATGTGGTATTGATGTACCTGGCCTTGTTATGTACCAGGACAGTTCATTCCCTGGGATAGCTTGTTCATCAGATGGGATTGTATCCCGTAAAATATGTGGACAGTTCCTCATTGAAATTAAATGTTCATTTAAATATAAGTGTTTCCATCCAAAAAAATGCATTGAAACTTTCAGGAATGTGTGTTGAAAAAGACGGAATTCTTGTTGTCAAACAGTCACACAAATATTACTATCAAATACAGGGTCAGATGGCACTTACTGGTATTCCAAAATCATTTCTGGTATTATATACACCCAAAGGAATTGCAACTGTAAATGTAGGCTTTGATGAAGAATCCTGGTCCTCTGTAAGAAGTAAGCTAGTGTCATTCTATAGAGATAGCTACTTCAAGGAGTTGAAGGACTCTGTAACTGTTGTATAAGTTATACTCTTGTTGACTCTAGTATGTTTAACTTGTTACGAAACTTGAAAGTATATTATGGAGGAGATTTGCTTTGCATGTAAGATGGAAATATATTACACAGAGTGAACACCAAATGCAATGTGTTCCTGTGTGACATAGCCACAAGTGAAAATATAACATCTGGTATTTACAAGTGAAATAAAATTTGATCTTACTTGCTAAAGAATTATTTCATGTTTTTTAACAGATTCAAGTCATTTTAATGATTTTTGCCACATAATGTCACAACATCATCAGTTCATCACGTTAATTATATTGTTCATTTTGAAAAAATAATTCTGTAGATTTTCTTAACTTTTGTTTCAAGTTAAGATGATATGTGCAAATATTTATGTTCTTCCCAGCATGTAGATCGTTATGACAATCTTTTTTGATGAAATATTAATTCATGTTACTTTGTATAATTTATTCTTCTCATCCAAGAATTTATTTTACTGTCCACTGAAAAGCATAAATGCATCAAATGAATTGTTGCACCAACACTGATGTTATTATTTGCTGTCTCGGAAATGAAACTTTACAACAAGAAAGTTGTTAAAGTTTACCATTTTATTTAGTATGTAGATCTAGATCTGTTACTACAAATATTAATACAATTTACTGTTAAATTAGTCTAGAACAACATATATTATACATGTATTATACATGCATTACAACAGCTCAACCATTCAGTAGATATTTGTTCACATGTTTTTCACCATCAGCAGTCATATATGTAAATATGTTAATGTTGAAAACATAAACTATCAAACCATGCATACTGTGTTTGTTTTATTACATGTAAGTGATCATTATATACTGGTTTTGGAAGATTCAATTTAACATTAATCATATGTAATGAATACACAAACAATATAATAAAATCTAATAGTAAATCTAACATTGTTATCATCACACAGCAATTATACTCTACTTTGTATCAAATACAAGTTATTCTATAGATGATACAGGAAAAACACTTTATCAGTACATTTTAAAAATTGTTTGCTTAAGCAAGACTTGGCTGAAAGTTACACAAAACGGCTACAATTTTTGTTATTTGAAACAAAATAAATCTAAATTTTAGAGGTATTATACCAGAGAATATTTTAAAACTTTTCATCCTACAAATTGCCCTCTCTACATGAATTCTCACTCTAGCAATGCATCTTGACCTCTTCAAGGCTTTAGAACTGAGCACTTTACCATGTGTAAAAGCAGGTATATTTAAAGTAGCCTTCATTGGTAACAGAAGATGCTGAATATTAAATCCTCTATCAGCCATAATGTCATCATTTTCTTCAACTAAGTCCACAAATTTGGAGTCTTTAACAATAGCTGCATCAGATATTGAACCACTATAAACATCTGATAGAAAAGATATAGTTCCACATGCAGTAATTGCAATCAACTGTTTTAATGTGTTAGAATGTTTATATGTAGACCAGGTGGCTTTCTGGGCTGAAGGACGCAAAGGCTTTTGAATAAAATATTCTGTACAGTCAATTATTGCTCGCGTTCTTGGATAATTTGTAAAACTAATGGGCAAATTTGCCTTAACTATGATAAGCTGACTTACACACTGGCTGAGCAGATTAACCAAAGCTAGAAAAATTCTGCAAACATGACTTTCTGAGACATCAAACAAGTATGAAAGATGTTTATTGTCATAGCCCCTTCTTATTTTAACTAGTGTAAAAATCATTTCCTAAAACAGTGATAACTTTCTTCTTTGTTCTTCAACCCTTCCTACCTGGTAGATGTTTTCGCTTACCATCCCACAATTTTATCTTTTGTGCTGCTGGCTCAATCCATGAAAACAAATAAAGCAATAATTGTCATGTTGGGATACCTACATAATAAAAACAGATTTTATCATTTTCTATTACTTTTTCTGTGAATTTTTTCTTTCCTGTTTTAACACTTGGGGATTTCACTGGTTCAATAGTGTTTGCACTTTTAGTTTTAGAATAAGAAACATGTACATTTTTGTCATCGAATATATCATAAAATACTGGTAGGTTCGGCGGAATATTGTTATTATTAATGTCACTACTAAGAAAAGAATCAGCTGGTACATCTGGTGTTAGAGCAGGGCCTGGCTGGTCAATATGTTTCTGTTTCACAGCTGATGGTGGTGTAGCTAGTGTGCACTCAGTTTTTCTCTTTGTATATGGCCTAGACTTGGGTGTGCTGGTTATAGAGGGGTATACTGCTGCAACTGGGTCCTTACAACCATCTAGAAAGTGCTGAAATATAGTACAATGTATTATATCTTTCGTACAATCTTACTGTAAACCTATTGGTATAATATTCCATGAATAGTACAAATGACAGCTTTATTGTTTAACAGCAATAGTTTATTTATAATATGTAAACTGAGCAAAATATCTGTGCCATTCTAAAATTTTGTGGAACTAGTGTCCTTGTTGAAAAGTACACGTCACATTTTATTTACATATTTTTGTGCTAAAAATTAGGTACAGCAACAATTTTAGATGGTAGTCATGCAGATATTTAAAACTACACAAGTTACGCAAGTATGTACATGTAGAGTAAGGTTTTCATATTTTTGTCAGAAGAAATAATGTGTTAATATTCAGACTTTATCACTATATGTACATAATATAAGTATACATAATATTGTATATATCTTTCTATGTATATTCTCAGTATCTCTATTAGGCTTAGTGTACATGTTTATAAAGACAATTTAGTTTTACAAAGCCGTTTTTCCTCTGCTCTAATTGACCCCTTTCCTGTTTCGCGCCCCCTAGCGGATTTTTCCGATTGCGCAATCCAAGATGGCGGCGTATGGGGTTATGGTGTAATCTACGATATTACGCCAGTATTTCGTGTTTGGCAGTATTTTATGCAGATAGATCACTATTCTACGACAATTATTGAGAAGCTGTATTGATAACTAAAATACATGTGATATTCAAGCGATATATTTGTCGCTAAAATTTGGTGGAATCCGTCTAGTTTCCGATTTGTATGCACATCAAGTGGATGGGGGTGGTTTTTAAAAAAAGTCATTTCAGAAAAAAGTATCTATTTTCTGACTTTATTTTTCATGTATCTATGTCTAAACAATTCGTTTAATTGTACCAGTATGTATCAATATTAATGAATCCGTGTAGATCTAGTACAAAGTACATCCTATTGAATCTTGAAATTAAGATTTAATGGGTGTTGTCATGAACACTAAGTGGCATATTGCACAGTATTTGTGCCATTTTACAAAAAAAGATGTATAAATTCATTATATTAAAACCACTAAATCAATTTGCAAAAAAAATATATATATATATATACATGTATATAGGTCTAGGTGTTCCAAAAAAAGTCTTCGAAAAAACATTGAGTATAAAAGTTAGGCAGATTTTAAGATCCTACAAATGACTATTTTTTGGGTGTAATATGTTAGGATCTGTTTTTTTTTTACTATTTTCTTCCTTTCATTTTGAAAGCATTACTTATTTTAAAATATGGGATGTTACATTTTTAATTGTTGAATCCAATGCTGTTTAATTTGGTATATGGTATATAATGTTGTAGAACAAATACTTTTTTATTTTAGACTGAAATAACCAAAATAGGTACCACTGTAACGAATGACTTCACTTATTTATCATTGATAAGCTTTTGCTCAAAATATATTCTCATGAAAACCACTTCACGAGTCAGTCATAAAATTTGAACATTACAGGGACCTGATCATGTAATGTTACGTAATAATGCTGTCCCTTTGTCAGTGGACAGTTTCAGTGTTAATTGGTCCCTTTGATAACAGTCTATCACTTATCAAATCACAGTGTGGGATCAGTATATATCCAATCAACCATACCATCATGTTGCACAGTGCCAGGATGTATCCCAGACATGACCTTTGATGTGATTATATAATCTCATTTTTTACTAAGCATTACTAACCATGAATGCTGATGCAATAAAACGTGCTAAAGAAAGAGATAGAAAACAGAAGAAAATTTGAAACATTTATTGTATCAATAATTGAAAGATTGTAATTATGATAATAGTGATTTCATATCAATCTTTTAACCTCTAATTTTATATTTGATAATAAAAAAAACATTTATTCTGCTATTAAATTTATAGAAGTTTTTACAATTTTGACCAGGCAGATAGATAATTGTTGATATTTAATCATTACCAATAAAATTTGAAAATTAGTTGAAATGTTAATATACAATAAACTATTAATACAATATAGTACTACGATTTGGATGCCGTAAAAAACTTTTGAGTCGGCAGGTAAAAGGAAACCAACCTATGTTTTAGACCCTATCAGTAAACATAGTAAATGTGTAACTTTGTTTTCCTCCAATTTAATTCAAGAAATATAATGTAGATATTATATTTTTCAAGTGGATCACATGTACAACTGGAATTTCAGTTAATTGTCAAAAGTATGGAACATCTAAAAAATGTACAAATTGCTGTGACCTGTGTTTTTTTAACTTGAGAAACATCAGTAAGAAAAAAAACAATGTGAAGTGCTTACATTATTGCGGAAGTTGATTAATTAGTATACTGAATAGTGAACTGGATATATTAGCATTATTTGACATTGATCTTTATCATTTCAGACATATTTCTTCTTTTTGATGCTGTTTACGGCTGCGGCTGTGGTCCAGTGGTTAGTGTGCTGGACTTGTAACCCGGAGAACCGGGTTTGAATCCCAGTTGCGGCAGGACATAACCTTCTATGAAAATTTGACAAAAATGTCGATTTTCCTTCATATGTGGAGAAGTTACTGGCTCCTTGTGGAAGGGTAAGTTAGTACTGGTTAGTATGCAGTCCAGGAAACTGGTCAGGTTTACCGGTCGCCGTATATAAGGGAAATTGTTGAAAAATGGCGTTAAACCCAAGTGACAATAAGTCACATAAAAACAAACAAAAACACACAAAAAAAACATTTGATGCTGTTTGATATAAATACAGATAATGGCGATTCATGACAACCAAAAGTGATAGCTTTCCTATTCACTGAGTGCCACATTACTTATAGTTATGTCCATCCCAGTTTAGTGTAATGTCCGTCCTGCAGTAAATAGGCTGCTATTATATTTTTCTTGGATAATTTATGTCAAATACGGAAGCAGACTGATGACATGTTGGATAATTAGCAGCTTTATTGTCTTTACCGCCAGTGTGACGATAGTGAATAATTGAATTGAAGCAGAGAATTTGTCATCTTGTAACTGCCGTGGCGCGGCACCAACACGATACAGGAAACCATATCTAAAATAGATAAAATAAATAAAAGTACATATACATCATCATGAGCCTGTGTTTGGTAAGACACATGATATAAGAAACATGGCGAAAATAAACCATAGAAAATATTTGTTCGGTATTACCTTGCATTCCAGGGACCAGGATCGTTATTCATTTACTACCAGCACAAGCCAATGCAAGTTAGGTGTAAAAGGCAACATATCATTTCGAAACGCAATATGATTATAAAGATCGCTATGATCATGTAATAAACCATTCAAAAGATAAGAAACGTAGCTATCGGCACATAAATATATTTTTGATTACATCACCCCACCCACTAATTTCAAGCCAACAAATTTTGCATAAATGATGAAAATTAAAAGATCTACAAATCGTTTAGGAACAAACTGATATTAAATATGCCAGAAAAGTTATTCTCTTACCTTACATGAAGTTTGGATGAAATCACAGGAACAGAAAAACGGTATATTTCGATAAAATACGACCATGACAGTTAATCAGCGCATGACCCCATTCGCCGCCATTTTGGATTGCGCAATCGGAAAATCCGCTAGGGGGCGCGAAACAGGAAAGTCGTCAATTACGTGTGGTTACATGCGTGTGTCGTGATGGAGATTATTTTCACTTGAGCAATAGTTTAGTACACGGTCTAATTTAAACAATACTCAACTTTATAGATATGCAAAATAGCCGCCTGTATTCATATTTCTAGAGATAGTATTGCATAATAAAGTTATGATGTTCTCACCTTCGCAAACACAGTGATGAGGTCTAATTTTGTCAACTGAAAGGTCACGATGAGGACGACCGCACTGCTTAATCCACATCCGACATCGATCAAGATCTACTGTAGGTTCAGGAAATGCATGGAAGGATACATTTTGCATGTAATCCTTATCTTTATACCGACTGTCACTATTGCAAGTTCCCCAAGAACACCGTTTGATGGGCATTTTAAAATATTGTGATGTGTTTTACGCAGTCAAATATGGCGCCCAGCTGACTTTTGTTTGTACCGGGTCACGTGACATAAATATCGGAAAAAACCATAATCGGAGAGTTCCGGATTACAATTATTATATTTAGCATGTGGTAGCCCTGTGGACTACCAATTTTGAAAATCTGTTAATTCTGGGAAACCATGTAACTGTACTAAAAATAAATCATTCGCAGAGGCATGTGAGAATATGTATGTTAGTGTTTATTAAGAGAAATCTTAACTATTAAGAAACCTAAAGGAGCCAGCGATAGCGAGCGACTGTGGTTTCTTAATCGTTAAGATTTCACTTAATAAACACTAACTCATTTAGTGTTTGCCCTCATTTGACCTCTCTGTCATTGCGCAGTTGATCGTCCGCACATAAGCTCGTGTACGATAGGCGGAGTTTCAGTCTCTGCTACACATGAACATTTTGACGCAAACGACAGACTCCTGATACTGTAGTAAAATATGACGTCAGGAGTATTCCAAATATGGTTCTACACATTCAGGGGCTGGCAAGACCGAAGTCAAAGGTTACGAGACTGTCTGCTTTTGATCACGCCATTTCAGCACTGATGCTCGTTCTGGTAACACCTGTTACACGCAGACAACTAATATTGTGTCATAAAAATGACTGATGCATGTTTTGAATTAGGCTTAGAAGACGTTGATTTAAATGATTTCTTCAGTGGCGCTTTTGAGGAAATTTCACCGGATGATATACCTACATCAACGCAAATGATGGATATAAAAACACAAGATTTAGTCATCCAGGATACTGGTTAGTCAATATATTAAATTTGAGCCGCTCCACGAGAAAAACCAGCATAGTGCTGCTAATGTAACTTTTAAATCCTCCTGTTTAGATGTGCATTTCATTGAATATGAATTTAATAAGAGTACAACAGGTTAACTTACACCCTGTCATGTTTACGATAAAATTGTTTCAGTTATAAGTATGTATTTTTTTTCATAACTTTTAGTTATTTTTGTCTTTTTCAGATTTTTACATTAGTTTTTATTTTCTGTTTCAGATTCGACTCGATTTGAGAGGCCTTTGTCATCAGATGACATTAAGGCAAGAAATGTCAATGTCATACCGAAGAAAACCCGGCAGTCAAATGAATGGGCACTAGGCGTTTGGCGTGAATGGGTGCGATACAGAAATTTGCAACCATCTACTGTCAATGAACCAGGTTTTCCAATTCAAGAAGATGTTGGACTGTTAAACGATGAAATGCTGGATTACTGGGGTAAACGGTTTATTATGGAAATACGCCGAAAGGACAGCAATGCGTATCCCCCAAACACCCTTGTTCAGATAACCAATGGAATACAGCGTTATTTACGGAATGAATGTGGACGAGTTGATATTAATTTTATGAAAGCTGACTGCCCTAAGTTTTCTGCGTTTAGGACTGCTTTAGACACTCGTATGAAAGAATTACATGCGGTTGGTGTTGGTGTCAGTGTAAATTCGTCCGACCCCGTCACCTTGAATGAAGAACTTCAGCTGTGGGACAGTGGTGTCTTTAATTTCACAACGGCAGAAGGATTAAGTAACTCTGTTTTCTTTTACAACGGCAAGCTGTTTGGTTTTCGTGGTTTTCAACAACATGTTGCTACACAGGCGGAACAGTTTGAAATTGGCACTAATTCTGAAAATGGTGCACGTTACCAGAAGTACACGCCACATCTTAGGAAAAATTCCCAAGGTGGTCTTAGAAATCGACGGGTTAATCTGGATCCAATAATTCATTATGAGCAAACGGACCGCAGTGTGTCTATCGTTGAACTGTACTCGAAATATTTGTCTTTAATACCTCGCGTGGGTCCATTGTATAGAAAGCCATTACCCAGTTTAGACGAAAATGGAAACGCTAAATTTAGCTTCGGAACTATTTCCCAATCTATATTAAAACAGATGATGAAACGATTCTTTGAACAAGCTGGAATAGATATGTCTGGTAGAAAGATTACAAACCATTCCGGACAGGTGACATTATGTACTACTTTATATAACCAGAAATTTAGTGATAAAGCAGTTAAAAGTCGCAGTAAGCACAGATCGGATTCTGTTCACGCCTATCAAAGGGAACAATTCCAAATATTGAATGACATTAGTAATTGTCTAGAACCGCCGATAAAGGCCAATTCGGCCACAGATTTCAACAGGGACAGTAAAGTCGTTTTACCGTTGTCGAAACCGAGTGAAACGGTGGATAATATTGACATGAAACCTCCACTTCAAACTGTACATGTTAATGCACATGAACCTAATCAAAAACATACAGCTACGGATTCTAGCGAGTTACATGAAACTTTAACTATCCGTGTACCAAGTTGTGTAAAGAAGATGATAATCATTAAAAATGACGGTAAACGTATGATCTTAGACGTTTAAAGTTAAACATTGTTTTAACAGTTGAAGAAATGTTAGGCTTCACAGAGAAATCTGTACACTTGAATATGTTTTAATTTTATTTTTTGAAAAAAAAGAGTCAGAAATGATTGTGGATTATTTTCGGACTAATAAAATATCCATTCAAGGTTTGTTGTTCCTTATTTTTGCTGTTTATAATGCTGACGCAATGAGGGCGTGTTTGTCTAGCGAGTGTTGGGCGGTACTAGTGCTAAAAGTTCTCCCGACGCATGCGCTTTGCGTCTTAATCACTTAATAATTAAGAGCGAATTCTACAGAATTAAGACGTCCAAGTAGACTGTTTTAACGAATAAGCAATACAATTTTTTGAAAATCTGAACGATTTCATTGGTTGGCAAATGAGGGCAAACACTAAAGTAGTCATGTGACCAAGAAACGTGTCATTCATTCCTTGCGTTACGTCATCAGCGATAAACTTCATTTTAAAAAGTTACACTCAGCTGATTGACACGCCGGAATGACGTCACAAATTGTGGAATGTGCCAATATCACGCTTAGCTAACACTAATAAGTGAGTAGCATGCGACATGGGTGTACACGTTGTACTGATTCAGGAAATACAAAAAAAACGGAATCAAAACAATATTGGTACCCGTTTAATATATCGCTTTCGATGTCTATTAGCGAAGAAAGCCGAGAAACAGTGCTCCTGTGACGTCAGCGATTTGAAAGTTTATTCATTTATTTTGTAAAAAGTTCTCAGTTAATTCTTTTTCACCATAATCTATTTCAGACTCTGGCGCGTAATCCGAGTCGTCTGAAAGACTACTGTCACCAAGTTGGTAATGATAATGGCATGTTAGCGGACACAATGATTCGCGGTACGTATATAATATCGTCAAATTTAACATTTAAATTACCCTCATTTTGGTACCACATATATCGCGTGTAAATATCCCATCACTTCGTCCAACACAATTATTTTGTATAACATTCATTAATCTGTCCGATTTAAGTGAAAAATCCGAGGTCGGTGATTCGGGTAGTAGCGGATTGACGATTAGGTGACTGTGTCAAAATCAAACATCACTCTAGTCTAGAAATGGGCAATTTTTGACTATAGGGAAAACGCATTTCTGTGTAATAAAAATGTTTAACTTAGATTTACATGCCTGATTGCATATGATCATGTCCTAACCTGGCGGTAAATTGGATTGTAATGCCATCTCGCATTGAGATGATCGGTTGCTCATTTTCTCACCATCGGCTTGTTCTTTTCTATTCTATTTCAATTAATACATTCATCATTTTGAAATCGTGACAAACGTATAAGTCGTTTATTACATCATCAGCTTTAAGCATTAAGACTTGTGACAATCCAATGCAATGTAGGCAATACTTCAGTCAGAGGATGAATGACATGTCTTGGTCTGATTAGATTACTTCGCTACAAATTGAGACAGGGACCTGAAGCAAAGCCTCAAGACTGTTCAAGCTTTACAGAACAAGCATTAGACTCAAATATACTGTCAAATAAAATTGCAGTCCATATATATACACAATCACACTATGAAATTTATCTGCATCCCTAACAGGAATACAGTCGACCAGACCAGCAGTTCTGAAGTCCAGGGGTGGTATTCATGAAACATCCTAAAGTTAGAAATTTCCTAAATTGGTCCACTCCTGTCCAATACACATGAAGGGCAGTAAGTCAGTATACAAAGATAGATAGATCGATAAAATTAGGAGTATAGCTATGATCTTAAGATGTTTGGAGAATACCGCCCTTGAATAAAACGTTCACTTGAGTGGTAACACAAGTGAAATAAAATGTCAAAACAATGATATTGCGGAATAAACCAAGACACCTTGCTGAGATTCACTCTCCCAGCATCCGCCGCATTAGCTCTAAAGATGGCGTCATCATCCGATTTCCTCGCCAAAGTGAGGGTTTGTTTCATGCCGCATAAAAATTTATCATCTTTGCAAAAAAAAAAACGAAAATGTGTTGTAACGGAACTCTAAAACTAAACGTGCCCTTTGGATCGGGGTATACAATTAGATATTCTTGGCAAACATTAAATCCAGTATTGTTACCTCTATGCGCGGCTGGATTCGTATCTTTGTAAGACAGCTGATTCAAACCTTGGGGTTTGGAAAAATTCGTCAGGATATTTCAACAGCCCCAACATTCCGTTGCCGTTCCATCGGCTTTCGTGAACCTACCTTCGAGTAACAGATAACTTTCGCTCGGGTGGGTAAATAAACCTTGGGTTTCAATATTAATTCGGATTTCGCCGGGATTATTTAAATTGATTCCCGTAATTGGTTCGTATTCGTGAAATTCGTAACTTACTATACTTTCGTCCGCCGCGTAAGGTTCGGTAATTCTTAAAATACTCGCCATTTTCGTTTTTATTTTATCGGATCGGTTTTTATATCATAATTGATACGATATAAAAACCCTCTAAAGAGAAACTAACCAAAGTTGCGGGAAGGATTTCTCCATTTTAACGTAGTCTCTATTCAACTTGATAAATAACGCCTTGTTTTTTTACCGTTCTTTTTTCGCGTAAATTTTATTTCCGTATATCAGCTTGATGGGTTCGCAACCGTATTCGTCCAAAAATGCGTTCATCTCCTCTTCGAACTTGTTTACCAAATCTATTTGCGTATCGTCACGTTCTACAACAGCTTTTTGATAACCGTAATTCGTATCGCGAATTTCGGCACCATTAAACTTTAAAGTTCCGTTTTTGACATAAATCGTGGCCGAATCGTACTTTTCGTATAGGTGGCGCGTAAATTCTAGCGTAGATATTTTTAAATACATTGTTTTACTTTACAAAACTTTCGAACTAAATCATCAATCCCAGATCCATCAATTATCGTGCTGAGGGGAAAGGGCTGGGTGGACGCGGCAACTGGTTGAATGTCCGCGGGGATATGTTTTTCTATAATCGATTTAGATTTAGGCGTTAAAAGTTTTTCAACCACTTTCTTCCCAGCGGCATCCAAAGCTTTCTTTCCAGCTACTTGACCAGGTTTCAGGGCCGCTTTACTAGCTGTCTTCGCGGCGGATTTTCCCGCCTCCAAAGCCGCCTGTCCGACTTTTTGCGCCGCGGCTTGCATAGCATTGCGGGTGAACAAACTAGCGATAAAGTCGAATATGCCGCTCCCACCGTATTGATAACGTCTCGTAAAACCACAATTTTTCGCAACCAACATCTTTTTAAATGATGGGTAGCATTTTTTTTTGTTGAGCGGCGTTTAGGATATTTTGGTTGCGAGCTCGTTATAGATGGAAATCAGTTCGTCTTTAACTCCAGTATTTCCCGCCTTTTTACTCGCCATCAACAAATCCAACCTTTCGAGGAGCGCATTGGGATCAAAGAGACCGGAACCGGAAGGCCGCCTTTATAAAGACGCCTATTTTCCCAAATTGGACGAACGATATTCGACTTGCTGGCCTTTGGACGCCCGGTAGAAGGGTCATTGCCCCGGTAAATGGCATTCGTTGAAACCAACATTTCGCCGTAATTACCGTAATCTTCGTCGGTGTATATAGTTTTGTCTGGCACCTTGGATATGATGAGTTCCCACAATCCCGGCGTGCCCGGATATTCTTCTCCGTCCACAATTATATCATCGTCTTTAATGGTGATGGGTTTATCACCCAAGTAAAAATTGCCGTTCTTTTTCGTGTACAAACCAAACGTTTTATCAGCCCCGGATTTTTTGTCGGCATATTTTTTTTAGATATTCGGACGCGATCGGCCCGAAACCATGCGGCGTCGGACCTGCAATCGGTGCAGTGGCTTTGGCGGGGCCTGCAATAGCGGGAAACGCGGCGGGGAGCTCACGTAAATTTTCCTTGATTGCTTTTCTGAATATCCGTAATCGGTTTAAAAATTTTACTTAAATCTTCTTGTAAATCCCGCCTACCCGTTTTCTCCTCGATAAAGCTATCGTGAATACTTTGTTTCGTCGCGCGATATTCCTTTACTATTAAATACCTTTTCGCGGGGTCCATAATCCGTAGTAACGACATATTTTCTAAAAATAACTTAGTTTTTAACACGATTTTGATCTCTAAATTCAATATCAGTTTTAATCACGTTTTTCCGGCTAACTCGCCGTATTTCTTTTTTCATGTTGTAATATTTCTCCAGTTCCGAAAATATAAGCTGAAACTCCTCGTCAGATACTTAATTATCATTGAGCGTTTGAGATATATAAGAGGAAATGGTATTGAGTTTTGTGGAAGCGAGTATTCTTATTCGTATTTTATTCGCGCTTTTCGGCTTTGGTCGAAAATCTTTTACTTAAATATTTCCCGATCGTACTGACGGCACCGAGACCCGCCGCAAAACTACCCATAACGACGGCAATGGGAATTGCCGCCACCGTGGATAAAAGAACGGCCCCGCCGGCGGTCAAACCGATGGAAGCGAAATTAAACATTATATCAATGCCATCAACAACCTAGCGGGCTAGCGCCTCTTCGACGGTAAAAATTCCTTGAACTTCGTTAATTTTTCTTAATCTAAACTCTCGCGATTCCACTCCCTCTTAAATTATGCGTAAATTCTTTTTAGATCCGAGAAACATTCCGAGAAGCGGAATATTTTTAAAAGGACTGTTGACACCGAAAAGAATACTACGCCCGTCGTACAAATGACCTTCCTTTTTCAAATATAAACCGTCACCGACAGCGCCAAATTCAAAACCGGACGTTGGTTTTAAATAAAGACCCTCGCCGTCAGTTTCCACTTGACAAACGCAACCACCCTTTTTGAGGTACAATCCTGACCCGAGAGCTTTCTGGGCGGCTGTACCAGCCAACCCGGATAAAACACCCACACCGAGAGTAAAATTTTAACCGTTATCATGGGTAACGCTCGAGCCGCCAACCCCGCCAACAACCCGAGAAACCCCCCTTCAATCTTTAAATTATGAGTCAATTGCACGCGGCTCATTCTTAAAACGAGGCCAACACCTTCGTTTATCGCCCGTTGAATTTTATTCGCTTTAGTTTGCGTAATAAGTTTGATAAACCAAAATGGCGGGAGTTTCGACAATTTTGTAGCCTGGACTCACATTTGGGAAAAAGATATAAATCGTATTTTGCGCCGAACCGTTGACATAACAGCCGGCAATAATATCTATATCGACTCAAATGGCATTGATGGAAAGAATATCAACAACATCTTTGGATTCGTGAAGACCGGATCGGTATAGCGCGGACGAAAAACTCGCCCAATGGAATTTGGGTGTCTAAAATCGACAATAAATTTATCTTCTACATTTATTTTGAATTTTAGCGTATTTGGATTTGCCGTTATAAACACCTTGTCCGTATGACCGTCTTGTTTCATCCGTTCCTGAATAAATCGGTCAATATCATTAATGTCATAACTCCCTCGGGAATCGTAAATAATTGCCAATCTTTACCTTCGTTGAAAGAATGCCTAAAATGGTTATTTTCGTTCGTAATATTTGGGAAAGAATAATACGTCTCGAGGTTAACGAGCGCAATTTCGTACCGTTTATCCTTCTTGATTTCGAATCTCGTTTTAAACCGCGTAGTGTTATCCGAGACAACAATTTGGAAAGAACTTTAAGGGCTAGTATTTTTCACGATAATTCCTAATAATTGTTCCGTTTTTTATATAAACCTCAAACCCTTAACATATAAAAAAATCGTCAAATCCTCCCCTATTCATCCCGCAATCTTTTTTGGAAGATAAATCAATGACGACAAAACTGTACGGTTTACGCCAAGTCTCGATGCTCAATTTCCGGAATTCTTCCTACTCATATCTTGGCTAACGTGCTCGCTGTAAATGTTTAGACAAATAAAATTTGCATTTTCCCGTATCGTCTGGCGCGGGAGTTTGAAATAATTTTGCGACAGATAAAAGCAATCAACGTTGCTATGGCGACCCCGAACATAATAACACTCGCACTTGTTTTGTTTTTCCAAAAGCAAATCGTCAAAAATCATTACCTTTCAAATCCAACTCGCGGGGATCGGTCACATCAATGGCGTTTTCGTAAAATTCGCATTCTAGCCCCTCTCGCTTTGGTTTGTCGCGCGTTAGAGCGTCAATAAATTGATCTGGGGGAATGTCTTATTTCCTTGCACATTTCGAAAAGCCGTAATATTTCGGCTTTTGACAACTTACTTTGAAAAGGCTTATTGACGTGGCGATATTCGGGTTGAAATTAACTTTTACCGAAAACTTTGAGTTTGTCATAATCAAGCCAACCCGGCTGAAGTAATAGGTTGAGTAATAGAGTAGTTTTACTGCAACCAGATTTCCCGACGATAACTCTGCGAATACTTTTTGGCAAGAGCGAGTGATTATTTCGCTTGGTTTTCGTATTCCAAGATAAATCCTTTATTTCCATTTTTATTTAAATCGAGGAAGCGTATTAAATAAAAATGTATTGCGTCAAATGTAAAAAAAAAAATACGGAAACAAAAAATATCAAAAATGTAATTACGAAAAGTAACAGAGCCATGAAACGGGGAACATGCGTAATATGCGGGTCAACAAGAACTCAGTTTACTAAAATGACGAGTGGGTCAATTTTAAACAGCGCGATAAACAATTTGACTTTTGAAATGCATTTATCGGGGCACAATTTTACGGGTCCGGACACAAAATTACGAAAAAGATTAAATCCGGATATAACGCCGAAAAAATGGAGTATGCCAATAAACAGAATTGATAAGTCGGCGTATCATCATGACGTATGTTATTTAAAAAATAAAGACAAAGCGACGAGAAATAAAGTTCGCGATAAAAATATGTTGGAGGAGATGAAAAATATTTATAATCCGAATTTGCGGGAAAAATGGATAGATCGATCGTTAAAAAATCATCGGTACATTGATGAATTTCGGGATGGGACTTAAAAAAAAGTTAAAATGGACTGACGATTTAGCGGAAGAATTACACAAGCCCGTTGTTAAAAAATTTCCTAAAAGATGCGTACGCGTAAATGGCATTGACGTGACATTGATCACCTGCACGAATTTCTATAAATTTTAACTCTTGGCGCAATCTCTACCCAGAGTTGTCGTTCGTTATCCATCACATACACCTCTGTCAACGTAGTAGTTCAGAAACACGTGTCCGGGTCTCCTTTAGTTTCCATCTGATACACAGAATCACGCTTTCGTTTCTCTAAATGTGCATTTGTTGTCATAATTTTACACGATTACCTTCGACTTCTGCATTTCATTTCCATTTATGCGACGTAACTTTGTGACCTAATACCAAAAGTAAACAAATACTCTCCGTCGAGAAATAGTGCGCAAGACATATAAAATAATTTCTCTGATTTTCTGGTAAATTATAACATCTTCTGTCTTGAATGTATTGTGCAAAAGAAATTGCTTCACTTAGTGGTAAATTTTGTACCATTTGTGGCTTTATTTCTTGTTTTACAAGAATCTTGTAAAACGCTGAGACGTTGACAGAGATGTATGGATAGAGATTGCTCTTGACGAGCTTGATTCTCAACTTGGAAGATTTCTATGAGCTCATATTATTCGCTTTTAAGCGCATGAATCGTATATACATACTAGTTTAGTGTATATAATGATATAAATCTGACTTTATTTCTATTTGAAAAATACAGCTAAAGTTACAAATAAGCATTTGGTATTACTTGTTATTTAATACATGAATAAACAAATGGTTAAACATTAAATCAATTATAAGCTGTCCTTGAAAAAAAAACTCCTATAAAACCTTTGTTCTTGTTGAATTCATATGAAGAAATCATTAAATTTTATTCTATTGTAATACAGTAGTTTGATTTGAGATATTGATGGATGAATGAAATACTTGCACACATACAAGCGTTCGTAATCATTTATGATAACTGTGTACTAAGAAGTGCGTTTCTGTCGTCTTTCAAAATATATGTCTTTATATCAGACTGTGTTGATACTTATCGAAAATAGAAAGGCTTAGCCTTCAATGATTGCAAACATCTTGTACAGTAGACATCTTTTGATGTTATACCTAGATAAAGACATAACTGTGGAATTATTATTTCACCTGCCTGCTGCTGACTTAAGATTTTTTAAGGTGTAACATATTCTGTAACAAAAAAATAATTGTTCTGAATGAAACATCAACCAAAGCAATCAGTTCCATTTGATTTTGGTACTAAAGTGAAATAATGTGTTCTTATATTTAATTAAAGATCCATTTGCTTCCAAATCAGTCTTCATAAATGGCGATGATTTTAGGTCTAGTTAATAAAGCTTATAAACCATAATTATGTATCCCCATCGAAATAGTTTTGTCCAGGAGAAACAGGCAAATTCCGTAAATGGGGGGGGGCAATTTGAATTGCATTATTGGAACGCGTACTTGTATGTTTATCCGTTTGCATCTTGATTATTCGGAGGAAATATGGCAATAAACATGGGGATCAGACATAGGTATACACGTTATCTAGAGCAAAAATTTGGCAGATACTTCACACAAATTTGCAATCTCTGAGCGGAAATGAATCTTTAAGAAGTCCTTGATACTTAAGAACTCATATCCATAGTCTAAAATTATTAAATGACTTATAATTGCATGCAAAGAAAAATGGAAAATCTGATTACGTTCACCCATGAATGAATTCATTGACAAACCTCAAAAGAACATTAAGAGGGTAACCGAAGGAAGTTAACACCAACTATTAAAGTTTGAACACCTTAATAGACACTAATCAGAATCCTTATGAGTCTTTTGTTTTCTGTTTGTGTATTGTATGAGACAACAGAATATAACAAAATGGTCTTTTTTCGCTCACCTGAGTAAATATCGCAACATTTATGGTTTTCCTGTGCTTTGACCTGGTGACCTAGTTTTTTTACAAAGATGACCCATGTTCGAACTTGTCCAAGATTTTATTAAAACAAACGTTCTAAATAAGCATGATGAAGATTCAATCAAAATTGTGACCTCTAGAGCATTAACAAGGTTTTCTGGTGCATTGACCTAATGAACTAGTTTTTGACCGGAGATAACCCATATTCGCACAATCTTACAAGATCATTAATACAAACATGCTGACAAAGTTTCATGAAGATCCAATCAAAACTGTGACTTCTAGGGTGTTAACAAAATTTCCATTCAATTTGACCTGGTGACCTAGTTTTTGACCCCAGATGATCCATATTCCAATTTGTCCAAGATATCATTGAGACAAACATTCTGACCAGGTCTGATGAAAATTCGCTCAAAAATGTGACCACTATAGTGTTAACAACCCCCAGGTGTGTACGACGGACGTCCGAGTAGACTGACTGATCACTATAGCCCACTGAGCACTTAGGTGAGCTAAAAATTGAAAAAAAATCACCGTCCCATTTCTGTTTTATTGATGCTTGAAGTAGCGGACCCCCATGTGGTTTGGTGCCCTAAGTCTGAACATAACCTTAGTGCATATATACATATTTTTTCACAAAAATAAGCAATACTTATTAGGTTTCCAATTATTTCATTACTTGATGCTAATCATAACAAATAATTCACAAAGAGAAATTCAACAGAATAGATTAACATTGAAAATATTTCGAAAAATGTAAACCTACCCCCTCTCGAAAATGATTTTTAGTGCTGTGGACAAAAATGTAATTTTCAAAGTCAGATTTCTAATAAATCATAACATGTACATGGCCAAATCATACATCAAAATTGTCCTTGTACTGATTGATATAAATGATTAGTATATTTACAAACATAAAATACTACATGAACTCTTGATTATAAATGATCAGTGGACAAAGTAATAATCAATATACAACAATAACAGGTTTGACGGTCTGATGACTAATTTAAATCACTTTGCATATAAAAAGAAACTTAAGTTTCATAATCCCAGCCTTAGTCAATTATATGCTCGTTAATGCTCGAGGCTGACAATTCAGAGTATACACTGCAACTTTGTCAGTCCTGAGACATTAACTGTTTAAAGGATATAAACTTGGGATTGTCAAATCACTCTCAGGTCTGAGTGTAAACTGCAATTTAGAAAGTGTCCAACCACCCAAATTGAATGACAACTCAAACAATATCCAATTCTTAGCAACGCTGCAACTTAGGATATTGTCCTTAGTGTCATTTAAACTTGAAGAATTAATAAGTTTGCTACATTAATATCTTGCAGAATGAATCAAATTATGCAATTACCGGCTTTAAATATACTTAGTGCTGCATGTAACAATCAACGTGATTGGCTAATTATTAACAAAGTCGTTGATTGGCTAATGTCTCACGAGTTGGCTAATTGTCTAATGAAACTAAAATATGAATTATCGTTGTCATCTTCTTTGAATAATTAAAAGTACATAGATCTAATTAAGGATTATAAACGAAATTTGTAGTATGAGTGGTTGATAAAAAATAATTTCTTTACATATACTAAATAAGTTTCAAGATCATTCATGATCAGATATCAATTTCTTTTAACTTGGCAGAATTTTTCAGAATATGAGGAAAGCTTTGGCGCAACATATTCTAAAGTTCTCTTAACATTAGTAACTCTGGGTTTGCCCTCAATGTTTTTCATAGTGAAAATATTCATTAAACCATCTTCTCCTTGATGTTTATAGTTGGTTTTCAAATGTTCAAAATGCAGTTGTTGTCCTTTTCATTATGTCTGCTGCCACCAGCATAATAAGTCTAGGGATTTTTCCCTACTGTTAAAACTATGATGAACATTTATTGGTGGAAAGTTCCTTTGTAATGACACTATTTATGTCAATCAAGTGCATATATCACCAGCTGAGTCAAGCAGGCTACATCTGCTTCCACAATGCGTACATTATAATCCTTAGCTAGTAAATCTTTTGACAAGTCTTTCTGTCTGTACGATGTCAGGAAACCCATTTCCAAACACAGAAACAACTAGCCCAATAACGTGGGAAAAAATTGACAAAATATCACATGATTTGTGAATGTAGACATGTTCAACTTATTATCCATCAACCAACAGCTCCTTATCATTCACCGTCATAACTTTGATTATCAGCTGAACTGATGAGGTGATAGGCACTTATGAAGAACATAACTATTGAATGCTTCAACGGATGATAATCCCTGAGCAGCAATTTGGGGAATCAGATCACAGTGAACTGAAAAGTAAAGTATTTTTCAATACAAGAACATGGACATAGGTACATACAGCCAAATATTAATACAAGCTGCAGGAAACAAACATCAAAGAGTATGTGATCAAAAATCTGCAAGTACTGGGGCATGACAAGAATAACAAGTAAGAATATCAGAACTATTTATAATAAATTTAAAGCTGCTATCTAAATGCATTATATTAGCTGTCTGTTTAAATAAGATTCAAAATAAAACTCACTTAGATTAATGGTTTCAAAATCGAATATCACAATCACATAAGTTGGTGGTCCATTTACAGATGCTGGTCTGAAAAGAACACAAAGTTTATCAACATCCACCATTTTGGTATGACCAATGCCTGCATAAAAGCAAAGAACATTAATAATCTTATAACAAGAGGGCCATGATGGCCCAGCATTGCTCACCAGAATAAGTGTTAATTAACTTGTTACTAAAAAGGTAATAAAGGTACATTTGTGGGCAAATAATGGGGAACAATAATAGACTCGATAAAGGATCATCAAATGATACTACCAAGGAATAGGATTCTGTGTGGGCAAACAAAAAACGGCTAACTTTCTAGGGCCATAAAAATTACTAATTAAAAGGGGACAAAAAGTGATAACCTTTAAAATTATATTGTATAAGCATATTTACAACTAAAATACCTTCTACACAGAGGGATGAAACTTAATTAAAAATGAAGGAAGTCCTTTTTGTTTTTTTTTTGTTTTTTTTTTGCTTTTTTTTTGCTTTTTTCGTAAACCCTAGTAAACTTTTTTCTTTTTGTTCAGTGATGCTGGTGGATCAGGCAAAGGCAACTTGTAATAAATGCGTTCCAGTTTTATAAATATTCAAGGAAAAATTTCTGTGTTGATAGTGCATGATAAATATTCAAGGAAACATTTCTGTGTTGACAGTGCATGCCATGATTCCAAAGACTGAGGGCGTTATAGTATACACAGTACTTTGGTGGCATGCACTATTTTTGAAGTGATATATTATTGGTATTTACTGGGTTTGAAATTTTTATAGGGGTATTAAAATGTACTGATTGTCTGATAGTGAAATTAGCACTTTGATCAGTCCGATCAGTTTTTTGGGGATTTTAATAAAAAGGGCCTGTCATTAAATATTGGGATCCAGAGTGTGGCCTAGAAGCTCAATCTGGGCTCAGTCATGTTTATCGTCCAATGACTGTTAATTGAGCTATCTGGTCACACCCTGACCCCAATAACAACTCTTATTTAACAGGTAGGGTTTTTACTGGGGCTATTTGTTTTACATTTCAGTACTCCTGTAATGGGTGGGCCAGAGTTCACTCCCTTTCCCAGTCCAGAAGTGTGCTAGATTGTTGGAAAAAAGTATTCATTTTCTTTTATTGTAATTTGAAGTTATAATCATTGAATTTATTCATTTATTTTGTATATGTTTACAAAAGAAAAGTGAAAAATAGGAAAGAAAGAAAAATTAGACTTTATTCCATAAGGGTCTACACTTATATATATATTGAATAATGTAGGACTAAACGTAGATATCAACTACTGAGAGGTATAATTTTACCTCTGCATTAAACACGTTTATTCTTATTTAAAAATAATATGTATTTATAGTAAAAGATTTGTATCTATATTTATTATTGCTGTTGAGGTAATGTTTGAAATAATTTAAATTTATTATTACGAAAGTTGTTTTGCAGCCCAACTGATTGTGCAGTATCTGATTAATTAGCAGGATATGTACATCATGTAATAATAAGGTTAACATGATATTAAAAAAGGATTATTAATTTAATCATAAATGTATTTTTTCTTACTAATACAAGTCATACCATGTTTTATTGACAATCTATATTGTAATGAAGGTATCATGAAGTTAAAAGAGAAAAATTCCTTAAAATATTTTATGTTTATTTTAAAGTAAATGAGATCATTTTTAAGATAATTCATGTGCCAATGAAAGTCACATGTAATTTAAAAAGAATATTTTAATAAGATATTTGTGCACACATGTCTGGACCTGGAGCCTTAGATTTTATTTGTCATCTGACAAGATTTTATGTATTTTTCTAAGGCTTGAAAGACTGAGCTTTTTACTGCCCCGCTTGGATTGAGAAAAATTGTTCTCGAGATTAAAAACCAAGCCTAAGTTTACAAGGGCAGCTTTTAGGTCTAGTCTGGGAGTGAAGTGAACCCCACAGTGTAGCAGATAGTGACTGGTTGTGTTCAATACTCTATACTGGGCGCAAATAGTGTCCAGTCCGAGGATATGTTTTCCATGGGCCCCAGACAACAGATTTGCCCCCAGTATCCGACGGGTGATGCACTTGTCTATCCTTTTATCTGAGGAATAGACATCAGGCCATCTGAGCCCCACTGAGTATTGGACAGAATCACAGCCATCCTGTTTCACGCTGGAATAGTAACTCCTCCAGCGCTTAATGAACTGTGACCTGACCAATGAACTTACCTCAGTGGGTGAGAGATTGACTTTAGTATCTACAGTCACATGATCCAGGCCAGATTTGGCAGCTCTGTCCGCCGCCTCGTTTCCTTCCACACCTGTATGAGCTGGGTAAATAATCTTGTGCCCATCTCCAAATCATGTCTAACCCTTTTTGTGCGTTTTTGGCCATTATTTTCAAATTTTTGCCTGTTATCCATGTGTCTGAATCATCTGCAAATTGACTAAGAGACATGTCGGATTTTGAAATGGATATAGGTAGATTACTGATTAATAAATTAAATAAAAGAGGTGAAAGAATCGCGCCCTGAGGGATACCTCTCGAGACATTTTCTTGATCTGAGAGGGTACCATTCACCCTTACTTGAATTTTACGCCCTTCAAGGAATGACCTGAGGTATTGGAAACAAGCTCCCGTTATACCATATTCTTTTAGTTTAAAGAGTACACCGAAGTGCCAAGTTAAATCAAATGCTGCCTGGAGGTCTAAGAAAATGGCAAGCACTGTGGCCTCTGTTTTTGGCCGAAACGATGTCATGTTAGAATCGAGCTAATTGGTCTAAAGCGCTCCTTCCCTTTCTAAAGCCAGATTGAGTGGTCTAAACGGTCCTTTACCATCGCCTCTAGGAATTTCCCAGAGTGTGATGTTAGGCTTATTGGTCTGTAAGATTTTGGTTCTTCACTGTTTTTGTCAGTTTTTTTGATAGGTATAATGCAAGCTTCTTTCCAATTTGTTGGATATTTACCTTCACTCCACACCCTGTTATAAAATTTTAGCCAAATATTTAAAGTTTCATCTGATATATGTTTAAACATTGAGTATGTAATTTTGTTTAATCCAGGGGCGGAGTTGCGTCTGTCATGAATACATTTTTTAATTTCTAGTAGTGAAAAAGGTTTGTTTAAAGGTGCATCTTTTAGCCCCGGCTCATTTACTTTATAGCTATGCTGTGACTCAAATTGTTTTTGATGTACCAAAGTTTCAGGAGGTAGATTTGAGTCACTTGATATTTCTTTGTAACGTTTTACTAAAATTGAGTCTTTTCAAAGGGTGTTTTTGCCATTTCATTTTTATATTTTAATAACGGTATAGGGTTAATAATTTTGCCCATTATTTTTTTTATTTTGTTTCAAAATAGTTTAGAATTGGCTTGAGGAAAAGTAATGGATTCACAAAATGTTTGCCAATTCTTTTGTTTTGCTTCTATAGTTGTTTTTTTGCATGTTTTTCTGCGTCTTTTAATTTTTTAATATTATCAGGCAAGGATTTCTTTTTGCCCCATTTAAAGCTTTTTTCTGCCCTGTACCGCTTCATGACAGTCATCATTCCACCACTGGACTTGAACTTTTGGTTTTCTTTTAGGTACTGAAGCCTGTATACTTTCCTTCACCATGTGTAGAATTGAATTTGTTAAATTTTGTAGATGTTGATTGATATCATCAGAGTAGACTTGTTTTTCATGCATTGTACTACAAAGATTTTTTTTTAATTTCTCCCAATCTGTCTTATTTAAATTTATGTTATTATTTTCTGAATTTTGATTTGTAGAATTTTGACCATTGATCGAAATTAAGATTGGGAAATGATCTGACCCCAGGTTATCATCATGAACTCCCCAAGCTGAAACTGAGGCAATTTTGAATGTGCCAAAAGGTTAAATCTATGTTTGTTAATTTCCCAGTTGATTGATCTATTCTTGTAGGAATGCCGTCATTGAATAGAATCAAATCATGTTTTTCAGCCCATTCCAAAATATCCCTCCCATGACGGTCTATAAATTATGAACCCCACTCAACATGGTGAGCATTAAAATCCCCTGTTATAATACTGTTAATTGCCTCATTTTGAGTTGGAAAGCTCTTTGTGATGTGATCTAAAGATTCAAGATCACATCCTCTGGAATAAATTTTTGCCAAAAGTAAAGATTGTTTAGATAAATGTATCTTTATTAATTGGTACTCTATTTTAGAGTTACCATTTTGATCCCTTGGGTTGTATACCCTGATGTATTCATAGTTCAGTGAAATTTTTTATATAAATTGCCAAACCACCACATAGTTTTTTTCCAAAAAAGGTTTGTATTCCAAATTGTATCCAGGAATATTTTTTGATATCCTACTGTTAAACTTAGCCTCCTGAATACATAAAATATCTACATGTGGATTTTTATTTAAAAGAAATTTTATTTCAGAAAGTTTTGGAGCGGTTAATGTTTGGGCATTAAAGGATATTATATTTAAATTTCTACACATGGTTATGCCTTGTTTTGTCTGTTTTTTTTTGGACCACTCTATACTGTTGCCTACTAGGAGACTGTGATGGGATTCTACTCAACAGTCTCCTTCCCATTTTCAGTTTTCCAGGAGTACTGGTTGCCTTTACCCTGATCCTTACTCTTCTGCCAGGTGTTGGTGGCTGATAACCTTTAGACACCCCCGGTATTGTGTTATTTTCTTGGATTTTGTTTATTTTTTTCTGTCGGTGATGGTTCTATTTTTTTAAATAATTGTTTTTCTAGAGAATTTTGAATGAATGTATGTAATTTTTTCTAATTGGACGTGATTTATGTGATATAATGTTTTCTATTATTTTTGTTAATTCTGTTGTGTATATTTTTGTTGTTTGATCCTGCTTATTTCTTATTTCTAAATTGTAATTTGTGTGTTTGTCTTCATATTTGATACTATTATTGTGTGTATTATACCGGGGGTGCTTTTGGTTTGTTTCTCAGGAATCGCGACCACTCCAGATATAGACAACTCATGTTAGGGTTTGAAAAAGCTGGAGTGGACAGAGACCACTGAATCCTCCTCGGTGACATTGTATCTACTACTATCACTGACCACAGAGGAGATCTCTGACACTTGGGTCAGGGAATCTCCACCATGGTCAGTTTTCACCGGAGAGGACTCTGGGGTCTCCCTAGGCGTAGATGTGCCCTGTAAGGTAGGGACCTCTGCTTGCCCGATGATTGAACATTGGCAAATAGAACTTCGGCCACCGTCCCGGGATGCTGTTCATTGATGAAAGTGAACATGGTCATCAAAGACCACATGAAGCTCAGAGATGTCACTGTATCTCACGCGAAACGTATCACTCCAGCTAGAG
Source organism: Lutraria rhynchaena (assembly GCA_008271625.1). NCBI lineage: Eukaryota > Metazoa > Mollusca > Bivalvia > Venerida > Mactridae > Lutraria > Lutraria rhynchaena. Next base: position 2,530,550 of record VIBL01000050.1, read on the forward strand.
AGTCTACCAAACCAGGTATTGTAATAGCATCATTTGAGAATAAAGACACTCGTTCAAAAGTTCTTGGCGCCAAGAGAAATTTGTCAAGCTCTATTTACAAAGATGTATTTGTACATGATGACCAAACAAGAGAGGAAAGATTAGCTGCCAACCATTTGCGAGCGGTTGTCAATGCAGTGAATAGGTGAGAAAAACTGTCGATTCGTGGCAATCGAGTGATTCGAGACAATGCTTATCAGTTGAATTCAGGTGTTAACAGCAGTGTAAATAGAAGTACCCACAATAATGGTACAACACACGGATTCGTTAACAAGAATAACGGGCGGGGTAGAGGTAACCAGAGCGGACATTTTCAAGGTCGGAGGTGAGGTCAAGGTCAACATGTGAACATGCGTGGCAATGCGGGAAATGGTCCGAGAGGAAGACGCCATTAGATCGATATCGGGTTTTGGAACGTCAATGGTTTCAGTACAAATAAGAACAGTGACAATTTTATTTTAAGGAAAGAATGTATAAACTATATCGATTGTGATATTACAGGTATTTGTGACACTCACCTAACTGGACAGAACGTTATTACATTACCAGGTTTTTTATGGTTTGGTCGCAATAGAAAACATTTCAATGTAAATGCAAGATCAGGATCTGGTGGTGTTGGGTTTTAGTCAAAGATTATCTTAGTGGAATATTTTTTACAAATGTTGTGAATACTACTTATGACGATATTTTATGGATAGAGTTCACTGATAAATTAACAGGGTTTTCTTTTTATCCATGTGTATCTTATTTGCCTCCAATTAACTCCTCCCGTCGTGTTGATGGTATGAATTTTTATAACACATTTGAAACGATTTATGAATATCAGAATTGTGGACCGGTTTTTATTAAAGGTGATTTGAACAGTCGTATTGGTGATAGTGATGATTATATTGTTGGTGTGGATGAGTTGCCACGCCGAGATGTTGATTATGTGTCAAATAGTTATGGCGATATACTGATTGACTTTTTGATTGAATGTAATATGTGTGTTCTTAACGGCAGAAATATTTTAAAAAATGACTTTACAATTGTGTCTTTCAAGGGCTGTGCTGTTGTTGATTATTGTATTGTTCAGCATGATTATGTTGACGCATTCAAAGATTTTAATGTTATACGATGCTCTGAAATGTTGAATACATTATGGCATACATGTGCCGTCATCTGTGCCTGATCACTCAGTTTTGATATGGAAATTTGATTTTTCGAATTTTTTATGTAGTTTCAGTGAACAGAAACAAGCAACATGTTTCACTGGTTATTATGATAAATTTGATCTAAACAACATTCCGAATGACTTTTTGCAGTCGGATGATAACGTTAATTTATTACATGCAACAGTGTTACAACTAGAACAAAATTTACGATTACAGACTGACGTTGATTCTGCTTATTCAAATCTGTGTTCAATAATAAAAAACGAAATGTACAATGTGTTAGATCACAAAAGAATATTTTTACATTCAGGCAGTACCAATAAGAAATGTAAAGTTGGTAAGCCATGGTGGAATGAACAATTATCTTACTTGTGGAATTCACAATGCCTTGCTGAACGTAATTGGCTTCAATGTAACAATACTTCTGTTAAGAAGCGGTTAAAATCAATTTTTGTTATTGCTGGGCGTAATTTTGACCATGAAGTACAAAAATGTAAACGTTCGTACCGGAAGTCATTTCAAAATGATTTATTATTAAGTTGTTATGAACAACCAGGGTGAACTTTGGAAGTCGATAGGCAATATAGGAATAGCACAGTCTAAGAAACAAATGATTCCTATGGAGGTTGTCTGTTCGGACGGGTCCGTATCAAATGATCTTAACATTGTTTTAGAACACTGGAAACAAGATTACGGTAATTTGTTTTTAAACAGAGCTTCCCCAACACAATGTGCACCTCCAGAGACAACACATACTGTATTTGCACATGATTGCAGTCAAGTCAATGCAAATATTTCATTGGTTGAAGTTAGAAAGGCTCTAATGAAGGTTACACCTGGGAAAGCTTGTGGTGTTGATGCCATTCCTTCAGATAATTGTATTTCATTATTACAAATTCTTTTCAATGTTTGTTTTGATTGTGGTATAGTACCATCTGACTGGGGTAAAATCATTATTAACCTTATTCCTAAGTCTAGTACGGCTGATCTCAGGGATCCTTTGTCATATAGAGGTATCGCACTTTCATGTACAATGTATAAGATATACAGTTCTATTCTTAATGATCGATTATCGCCATGGGTTGAAAATAATAACATTATTGTTGATGAACAAAATGGGTTTAGAAAAGAAAGAAGTACTGTCGATCACCTATCTTCCCTTACCAATATAATAGAAACTAGGAAAAAAATAAGACGATCTACGTTTTGCGCTTTTATTGATTTCAAGAAAGCGTAAGATTTTATTGACAGATCTATTTTATGGAACAAACTAGTGAGTTCGAAATACATATGAACCATAATAGAATTAATTATAAATATTTAATTTTTGTTACATGAATAATGGTGTTCGTTGTAAGAATTGGCAGTTTGATTTTAAGAAACATATGATTTCTATAAATTTAGATTTTATGATTGACATTCAAGATTGGTCAGGTCATCACGAATGTTTTGTAATACTGTTCTAGAGCGTTCGATGGAAAAAAATAAAACTAAATGGTTGAATGATATTAATCAAGATGTTGGTCTTTCTGGTCGTGGTCGAAATAAGCTAAGGACGTATAGAATTTTAAAGACATGTTATGGTACTGACACATATGTAAATAGTTGGATTCCCATTAAACATAGATATGCCTTAACAAAATTTCGCTGTTGTGTCGCACCACTTAAATTAGAAACTGGGCGATTTGAAAATATTCCAGAGCAACAGCGTGTTTGCCCATTTTGTAAAAATGCTATTGAAAATGAAATTCATGAATTGTTTAATTGTAATGTTTAGATGGATGTTAGGAGAACATTGATTAGAAATACTTGTACACTAAATTCTGATATTTAGCTTTATCTGACAATGATAAATTGAAATTTGTGCTGACAAATGAAACAATAGCCAAGAAAAGTGCCAAAACCTGCTTTATGATTTTAAAAACAAGATCAGAGAAGCTTTATAATTAATTTTATTTAACTTGTATTTATTTTATGTGCAGCTTGTTTAGTAATATCTTACGGAATTATTTACAATTTTTAGCTCTATTTATGTAACAATATATTGTTTTATGTGAAGCTTCCAATTTGCTGTCTTTACAGCAACATTTGTACTTGTAATCTGTAAATGTGACGTTTTTTTTTCGCGAATATAACATTCCTGGGATATGTTATTTAGATGAAATATTTGCTTCATTGTTTCGAATTTGACAAAGTGCTTATTAGTTATGTGTAGTATAATGTATTAGTTATCGGTAGACACCAGTTATTAGAAATTGGAGTGATTTCTAAAAACGTTACGTAGACACGCAGAGACACACACGCAAACACACTCACCCTGACACACACCCTCGCACGTACGCACGCATGACAAGTATATATACATGCATATATATGCCCATTGTAGGCATAATACACCATTATACACCATCCCTTCGACTTGCAAGCCCCTTCTAATAGCCACTAATTGTAGTCCAGTCAGTGTGGCCTAAAAATAGGGTCAACCTAGACAAAATTGCAAAAGTTGTTTGTTTTATGCTAGATTTTATGTGCAACATATACTCCTCAATGTGTTAAAGTCCCAACATGAGATATACGCATTAGTCCGGAAATTTTACTCTGAATGTGACAACTACCTGAAGGTAGATTTCAACATTGCTTTATAGCCATGAACCACAGAAACATAATTAAATTGGTCAGGAATCATTTTAATTATTTCTATTGAATAATTATTCATTTCCTACACAGTTGTAGTGAAATTTCAAATAACATTGATGAAAATCAAGATTATTTGGTAATTACAATGTACTTGGTTAATTTACCCCACCCACTATTGCAATTTTGGTATCAGAATCGACCCCTAGACAATTCGACCCTCATATTTTTGTGAGACAATTCAACCCCTAGACAATTCAACCCCTCATGTCAAGACAATTCGACCCCTACCTGTCTAGACAATTCGACCCCTCTTATGTGTGATGCGTTAAAGGTATTAGAGGTAATAATTATCGATTTTTTCGTATAAAATTTAAATAGGTTGGTGTTCTGTAAACAATATTTTTTGAAAAAAAATATAATACCGTAATTCATTGTATTGTGTTATTATGTGTGGAATGTTGGCATCTTCGGAAAACTCTTTGAAGTAGCTATGAAGTATTAAGATTAAGCTAATGATTTAAATTTAATAATAGAATGATTTTGCGCGCAATCATCGCATATATTAATGATGTTGCTAATTAGGGGTATATTAATAATTAAGGGTTCAACAACCATTGCATGTGTGACAATCATCTATTATTGTTAGTAATTGCAAAAAAAATATTGTTTGCAATTTATTTCTTTGATCATGTTTTTTGTTTCTCAATTATTGTTCCTGTGTTTAAGGGTGGTGATATAGAAGACGCTAAGAATTATAGAGGAATCACATTAATTAATACACTTGCCAAAATTTACTCTCAGGTTCTACTAAATCGCCTAACAAAATGGTCGATAAAATACAATAAAATTTTACCAAACCAGTTCGATTTCCAGAAAGGGAAATCCACAGTTGACTGCATTTTTATTTTGCACTCTATCATTGCTAAAACTTTAAGTTCTAAAAAGAAATTATACCGCGCTATGGTCGATTACGAAAAATGTTTCGACAAACTCGATAGAGTCCACCTGTTTCAGAAACCTCTAAATGAGAATGTAGTTCAAAATTTGTCCAGGCAATACAAAGCATGTACAGCGTTGTGAAACAATGTATAAGAAATAAAAACACAATTTCGCCGTTCTTTGAGTCCAATATTGGGGTGAAACAAGGGGACCCGAGTTCAAGTCTTCTTTTTCTATTTTTCGTCATTGATATCAAAACAAACCTAAATGGTAACATTGATGGACTTGTAAAAATAGATGATATAAACATGTATTTACTATTGTTCGCCATGATGCAGTTTTATTTGCTGAAACGCCTCAAGCCTTACAATCATTATTGAACGACTTACAAGTGTATTGTACCACATGGGGACTTAAAGTGAATACTAAAAAAACTAAAATCATAATATTTGAAAATGGTCGTCATACAAAACATGATTTTACTTATGATAGCTCAATTCTAGAGATAGTTGATTCATTCAAATATTTAGGAGTTCACCTATTTAAAAATGGTAACTGAAATGGTAATGAATATAAAACGTAAACTGATTCTCATGAAGTACTGGATTAAACTTCTTTACACAAATAATGATGCATTAATAAAGAAACATATAATGTATTAAAACAAGATGTTGACGCAAATAATACTTATAGGGGACTAAACAGGGCTCATCATATGAAAGTTATTTTAGATGACATTGGAATGTCGAATCTATGGCATGACCAGAACGAACTTTTACATTATATTAACCTTAAAAAGATTGAGCAGCGTATTCTCGACATTTATAAACAATCATGGTACAGAAATATTAATACCTCTACAAGATTGTCCTCATATAGTATTTACAAACATAAATACCTTAATTGCATAAACATAAACAAATATAGAATCGCATTAACAAAATTTAGACTCTCCTCCCATGACTTAGCTATAGAAAGGGGCAGGTATACAAATATCCCAAGGGATTATAGAAAATACAGACAATGTTCTATGAATGTTATTGAGAACGAGTATCATTTTTTACTGTCTTGCCCGAAAAATAGTGATCTACGACAGAAATATCTAAAACCATTTTATTGTCATTGGCCTACTATGCAAAAGTTTGAATATCTTATGTCTACTTATAACGCTAAATTATTAAATGAACTTGCTAAATATGTTTATTTTGCATCTAAAAGAAGAATACAATAATACAATTATAGATTTAAGTTTTGATATACATTCTATACATTGCAATTGCTACTCAATTGTCTAAAATTAATATTTCATACAAAGGATTATTCCATTCTATACTTTACTTCTCTGAAAATGTTCATTTCATGTTTTCCACTTTTCACAATGTTTGTATATATGTTGGCTATGAATATGTTATTTAATGCCAAATAAATATATGTTGTGTTGTGTTGTGTTGTGTTGTGTTCTGCAGTGCAGTGCAGTGCAGTGCAGTGCTGTGCTGTGCTGTGCTGTGCTGTGCTGTGCTGTGTTATTGCTCCATAGGATTATGCAAAATCTGTTGGTTGAACTAAAATTTGATACGTGTATATAAAACCGAAAAATACTTTTCTGTTAAAAAAGTATTAGTTCCAAAGATAGTATTTATAACTGATTTTTACATAGTGTTTGTATTTCGTGGAATAATTAATTTCTGATATGTGTTAAGAGTGTGGGGAAGCTGTTCGTGCCAGGCAGCATGGAGTAACATGTGACGTATGTGATATGTGGCAACTTAGGACATGCAACACCGGTAAGTGAGCTTTTGTTAAGTTTATTGTACATTCCTTTTTAAATCTTATTACGACCTAGATGTTCCATTGTTAAACGTTAATAATTGTGTAGTTCTAATGCGGAATATACTTGCTCACTTTAGCCATGTAGATTTTATAATTCTAGAATATATATAATAATCATATATATGTTCTTTTTCTGTACAGAATGTTGGTAAATTTATATATAAAAGTTACATCTCGTCAAAAAACGTATGCAGACAGATTTCTCTTATTTTTTTACCATTTTCTTAAATTTTCTTCAATCATCAGCATTGATGTCCAGGGTTTAATTTCGAAATGTTTCCATACTTCATATGGTGATAAGCACGTGTCAGTCTTTATTGACACGTGCTATGTGGGACCTAAATGCAAAAATGTCGACAATTAATAATGGGACCAAGTGTCAAAATTTGTAACATGAAAATTAAGACTTTTTGCTGTCTATAATATATGTTACATATATTCAATAGGAAGGTAAATGTAATGCTTAATCGTGAATTTTCGTTATCAAAATATGTTAATTTACGTAGTTATAACATGTTATTGTTTATTTCCAGGTTGGCACAGGCGTCTGAACGGAAAGGCGGGTCGGGGTAACCTACAGTTTTACGTGCTGGTCTGTCTGTTGCTGCAGGAGGCAAAGCTGGTCACCCTGACCATGCAGCTGGTCTCTGAGAAGGCGGTCGGAAGGAACCGGAGACAGGCGTACCGGGACCTAGATAGCCGCCTCCACGACCTCTGGACACCATGATATTGTATGATAAGACCTTTGGACACCATGATATTGTATGATAAGACCTCTGGACACCATGATATTGTATGATAAGACCTCTGGACACCATGATATTGTATGATAAGACCTCTGGACACCATGATATTGTATGATAAGACCTCTGGACACTATGATATTGTATGATAAGACCTCTGGACACCATGATATTGTATGATAAGACCTCTGGACACCATGATATTGTATGCGAAGATTTTTTGAAAGAGGTTGGATCAGTTTACTCTGTCTAGACACTGATACGGATTGTTGTAGATGTTTGTTTTGTTATGCTCTTAAATTTATGTATTGGTTAATATTGTTTTGTTGTTATAGAATTAATGTATTTATTTCGGTTACTTGTTGCTTAATTTATGTACTTGTTTAAGTTTTTTTATGGTTATTAATGATTACTAACGTATTTGTTTAAGTTATTCTGTTATGTTAATCTTTTTTTTAAATTTCCATAGTATTAAATGAGCAACCCGGACTGTTGTTAATACTTGTCTTGTTAAAGTTATTAAATTTATGTATTTGTTAATTATTGTTGTGGGAAAATTAACGTATTTATTTCAGTTATTGTGTTTCTGTTCCTTTTTTTGTTAATGTTTTGTTTCTTAATCAAAGTTATTTTATGTTATTATGTTTCTGTTATATTTCGTTACAGTTATATATGAATATAATACTTAAAGTAAACTGTCTTATGATTCTATTATCATATAATATTAATCGTATGTGACCCATAAACAGCAAAGAAAAAAATAAATATACCGCCACCAGACAGAATTGAGTGCAATAAAACTGTAAATTAATGCGAAAATTATTCGGTAATATTTATGCCCTTTGCATAACAAGTACACAACTTCGAACATTTCATCCACACATTTTACTTCATCCAGTGATTAGATTAATGAAATAAACGGTGTGCAATAATCGTTTATTACTAATAAAACACAATAATTAGATGATTACATTCACACAGAATCAAACCGAAGTTTGACTTTCAAACACGATCTTGATGAGAAATCAACTAAACTTTACTGGAGTATGTATGTATTTTATTAATATTATCAAATGTAACATTTGAGACAAAAATATATATGGGGGTCGAATTGTCCAAGCCTATATTAAGGGTCGAATTGTCCAAGCCTATATTAAGGGTCGAATTGTCTTAGGGGTTGAATTGCCCGGGGGTCGAATTGTCTAGGGGTCGAATTGTCTGACAGCCGGAATTTTAGCCGCTGGATTTTTTTCTCACTTATTGTATGAAATATTTACAAAATAGGACTACATGTAAGTCATTCATGATACATGATCAAAACTTCAACATATCAGTATTTGAAATGTGAGTAAACTTTGATAATGTATTTGATATTAAAAGGTAACATATACATGGATATTTTAATCATGAGCAGCTTAAATATAATTCATAGAGTGGGCGTGAAGACATAGAGGTGGCTATTATTAATTGTATGAAAATGGCATTCTAAAATTACGTTATAAAGCATGTGGATTTTTGTCAATATTTTAATAAAATATGCCATATTTTGTTGATAATCTTTCATTTATAGTACATGTGGCGGAGTTTGCATCAAGGTAAAGTTCGCGATTTTCATGAATAACAGATTTGCGAAAACTACAGCCAACGTAATTTTCAGCAGGTTTATTTATATTTTACATTGTATTTAATATTTTTGCCAAGTTCCCCATGCAAGAAAGATTTAAAACATATGAAAAGTCCATTTTGCGAATTTTTCTGATCCAGCGCGTAGAGCTCTTCTATAAGGTAGTACTAGGCAATTGCCTAGACTCGATTTCCAAAAATGAAAAGTTAAATCAAATAAATATGGAATCATGTAACTAATGTTAAAATGTTTCATCAAAAATTTGATATCTTTGACCATTTATATATCTAACACTATGATTTTTTTCATTTCCAACGGTCAGAAAATACCCCAAAATAGCCGTATAAATGCACCTACGATCCAGACAGTCAAAGGACAGTCAGATGCGGCCATATTACAAAATGACCTTCAAAAACTAGAACTTTGGGAACGAGACTGGGCTATGGAGTTCAACCCAGACAAGTGTGAGGTGCTTAGGGTTACCCGAAAAAAGAACCCTGTGATGTTCCCATACACCCTTCATGGAAAAACACTTAAATCAGCAGAAATTGCTAAATACCTAGGAGTAACTATCTCAAAAGAACTAAACTGGACCCACCATATAAATAACATCACCTCCAAGGCAAAAAACTCCCTAAGATTTATCCAAAGAAACATCAAAACCCAAAATAGGCAAGTCAAAACTTTGGCATATGTAATTTATGTTAGACCGCAACTAGAATACTGCTCAATAATATGGCACCCTTGGCAGAAACATCTAACCTATAAAGTTGAAAGTGTACAAAGAGCTGCGGCTAGATATGTTTGCAATAATTTTGATTTCCAAAGTAGTGTCACACAAATGTTACACAATCTTGGCTGGCCCTCCCTAGAAAGCCGCAGACTCCATTCCTCTCTTATACTTCTCTACAAAATCCAGAACAACCTTGTTCATGTTGATCATAACCACCTCATCCCAACTAGAAATTTGAACTTCCTGATCCCCCAGTCACGTACCCAGTATCACCTTAGCTCCTATTTCCCTAGAACTATAAGGCACTGGAACAGTCTCCCATACCAGGTCAAATCCAGTCCCAGCCTAAACATCTTCAAGGAAAGGCTGGAGACGGCTCCTTTCTAACTCCCCATATGTTTTTAATCTTAACCTTGCACTCATTAGTCTGTAAACTTTTATCTTCTAACTGAGCACTTAATACTTTTTAACACAGTTTTCCTGACAAGCGCCTCCCAGTTATAATCAGTATTGATTGATCGGGAGTATCATGTAGATGTAGATGTAGATGAATTTCAAAATTTTCCGGGGGCGCGTGTCCCTGGACCCCCCCCCTAGAATTTTGCATAGACTCTCATTTTAGGCAGGCTACGCCCCTGCTGATATAACCACTTATATTATACAGTATACTCGCCAACTCAATTACATTGAGGCACACTTAGGCGTGTGCCACTGTGTAATCCGAGAGACCGGACGAGACCGGGACTGGAATATAGTATCGCCCCCCACCGAAGTCACGCGAGATTACGCTCGGTTAACGTAATCACCCGTGGCAACTTCCGACGCTGAATTTAGCTACTTAAACACTCTGGAATACAACACAATGCTATAATAACCAAAACAAGTATGTTATTTTATAAATTTTGATTAATGGGTCATCAGTATGCGATACCATGAACGATTTTCATTTGCAGTCAATGAATTAGTCAAACAGATCACAAATATGAAGTAACGAGATCATTTCAGAACATCGAGTACCGAGGCAATCGTATCCATAGTATGTTCGAAACTGTTTGTTACCAGAATGACAAGTATTTAACTAGTCTTAGCTGTTTATAGTTGCATAAATATTTGCGCACCTTATTTATTGGGGAAAATCACTGGTCATAAGCAGAGATTGAACCAAGGACCCGTAGCAAGGTACTCAGTCATCAAGGATACTCGAATGCAACTCATCAGCTAGGCTGTTGGAAATTATCAGAATGTCAATCATTACATAACTTCTACAAGTTCTGTTTGGTATCTTCTATTGTAATGCAAATTAATTGTAAAATCCGTTGTTTTCTTTATGATTTTCTAATAATGATAATCTTGAATTCATCTGTATTTTTTCTTCAAAAACTCAACAGCAAGGTGGATTGGTAGTGGCTTATGTGCCTACTAGGGATGCGCATTGTCTCACAAAATTGTATCAAGGTATATCATGATAACCTACTCACTGTATCACAGTACATATCAATATGTGTTGGATATATTTATTTCTTGAAAACTTTACATCATGACTTTATCATTGTATATCATAAGTTTTTTAATAGAAAGTTAACAAATTATTTAAACATATATGATTAGACATTGATTATTAAAACTGACTCTGGAAAAAACAATTTCCAATTTATATTTCAAATTTATTGAGCAAATACTGATTCAGTGAACTGATTAGGTAGTTGATACAGTCTTACAATACATGATAGTATGTTCTGGGCACAGGGTTCTCACACAGTCAAGTCACTTGTTCCTACTTGTAACAATGGCAGAGGTTTGTTAAGTACATAAAAGAATGACGGTCAATGATCTGACCTGTCAACATATCACCATTTCTGCTTTAACCACCAAATAGAACCAAGTAGCACCAAATAACACTCTTCACCACTTGGTTTGGGATCAGTTCTTATTCATGATCTCAGTGGAACACCATATTTGGAATAGATGCTACTCATACTGATTTAATAGTTTTGTAATGCCCACATAAACCGTTGTATACCTTTTTGTCAAAATCTTTGATCTCCTGAGCATTTCAAGTCCCAAAGTGTTAATTCATGCACATAATGTCGATTTAAATGTAATGTAGATGCCGTGGCTAAAATCTAAACCTGCTTAAATAGGAACTTCCAAAATTTCTCATTCAAATTTTTGTACAAAAGTTGGTATTTTCTCCTTGAAAATCAATGACACTGAAAGCTTCCTTACTAGCTAGCAAAGGAACAAACTCCTTTGAGATCAATATCAACTGTGCATAGTTTATACTAATGTTAGACTATGTCTAGATGTAATTGCATTTTTTTTATTCTTAAAGACTATACAGAAATGTCTGCTGATGGTGGTACAACCATGATGAGTCTTCCAAAGTTACCAGTGCGGAGAGTTCCACGAAGATATGAGGAGACGAAACCAGTGATGATACAAGGATGCGCTCATTCAAAAATACTTGGTAAGTGTAAATGATTGCATAAATTTCAGTGCATTAATAAATGATCTTATCATACTCCAATTATGTTTTTTATGTGTGCAGATTATGACAATTCATTTGCATGATTGGGATTTCATTGTACAGTTATTTATACAGTTACATTTGTCCAACCTGCTTTATTCGAAATCTGGTGTATGAAATAGATTTCTGGTCTTGATTGTGTTCCATTATAATTTAGTGGAAAAAAATAGGGCCCATCAGAAAATCAAATGTTTGATATAAGTTTGTTGATTGTGTCTCAAATGTTTGCATGTGGCTTTGTGTTTATATATGTTAGTATACAAAAACATACACAATGATATTTTTTTAGACAGATGAAATATATTATTAATAAAATTTTGTGTTTTTTTTCTCTCTCCTTATATATATAAGTGTGCATTACGGAGGAAATATATGTTGGTAATGAAATATATGTACAAATGCTAGAGAAATTTATTACATTTTCATGTGTTGGTAAACTGGTTCCCATTGACAATGTCTTGGCAGAGACAACAGGTACAGTCTTACATTTCCTGGACACTAATTTGTCCAAATCTGGGCAGATTTCCACCCAGGGGATCTCTCGAGACTTTTAGCTCACCTGAACATGTAGTGTTCCAATTTTAAGAGCTAAAGTGAACAGTCACTTTTGTTATTGAATTTTCATCAAACCAGCCAGAATGTTTGTCTTAATGATAACTTGGACAAGTTCAAACATGGGTCATCACACGTCAAAAACTAGGTCACCTGGTCAAATCTTCGTAAAACCTTGCTAATACTCTTAGAGGTCACAGTTTTGATTGAAACTCCATTGAACTGTGTAAAAATGTTTGTTTTAATGATATCTTGGACAAGTTTGAACATGGGTCATCTGGGGTAACAAACACTCTACATGTCACAGTTTTGATAGGATCTGCCTCAAACTTTGTCCAAATGTTTGTATTAATGATGTCTTGTATTGGTTTGAACATGGGTCCATCTGGGGTCAAAAACTGGGCCACCAGGTCAGATCACAGGAAAACCTTAAGAGTTGCAATCTTGAAGTGAAAAGGGGTCATCATGGCCCTCTTGTTGTATTTGGAACGCCTCACATTTTGTGCTTGATGCATAATGTCAAAATTAAAAGCATGGAAATTGAATAATAATTTTTGTATCATTGTTAGTATTGATTTCGTACCCTTGACTTTCTTTATAGTATTTCACAGCTCTGTATTAGTGTAAACAAAAGAAGTAAAGAAAAAAAAAACAAAAAAACTTTTAATGATATTAAATACTAATAATCAGAAAGTTTGTCTTAAAAACATCTTGAAAACTTTTCATGTTGGTCATCAGGGGTCAAAAACTAGGTCACTGGGCCAAAGATATTCAGGCATTAGTTGCATCTCTGCATAGATTTAACAGATGGATGAAAATCCCTGATGTTTCACCAATGGACAACAGCCAATGGCATATTCCAAATGAATTGACCAATCACAAAGCCAGATAATTTAGCTGTACCTGTTCCTTTGGTGCACTGCAACATAGAACAGGAACCAGTTTGAAGTGTTGGTAAATTTGGATTTAATACCTTCCTTAGTTATAGTTTGAAAACTGACTATCTGAAACCATGCTTTGTCCGAAGTGAAGTTAGGTTCTCATCTGTGTAGATAAGCAAAGTTGAACTGTACCATAATATTGTGTTTCATTTACAGTTGAATTGCACTCATTTAAAATGCTCTTATTGAAATAAAGAATGTTAGCTGACTCAAAATCGTTATAATGTTCTGTTGAATTTTCTTGTATATTATATGTTAATTTATGTCTGATGTAAAAAAAGTTTTATTTAATATTCAAAATGTACTCATTTAATTATTCACTTACAGTGGACTCTCATTGGCTCAAACTTGCTGGGACTGATGTAATCAGTTCCAGTTTCCTGAGTTGTAGCCATTCAGAGTTTTACTTCTTACACCAGGAAATAGAGTTGTTTCCATTGTATACTTTGTATTGTGTAATGTTTTCATGTTTTTTGTAGTGATATATCATGATCATACAACTAGATGTACATAATAAAATATGATTTAAGAAAATAAAAGCAATGATTGTGAAAAGCAAAGATTTTGTGAGACTAATATTATTAGGCATTTCATTATCCTTATATTTCACAATTAATAATAAAGTAATTACTATAAAGATCATAGCAAACACATATTTGTTTATCAACTAATTAATTAATTATGTACATTTACTTATTTATTGTCACTGGGTTTTAACGCCATGTTTAGCTCACCAGAACCGAAGTTTCAGGGCCGTTAGGATGGGTGGGTGGATGCTCTGGCGTCTACAATGGTCTTTTCCTCAGAAACTACCTGTCAGATTTACTTAAAATTTACATTGTAGATACCCTTTGATGTTTTAACTACAATTTGCTCCTATTATACCAGTTGGCCCATTTTAGGGGTCACTAGAGCTAAAAATAGAAAAAAACTTTAATTATCATCTCAAGAACCAATGGATGGATCATCACCAAACTTGGTCTGTAGCATTCTTAGATAGACTTTTATCGGATTTGCTCAAATAAAAATGGTTGGCCCCTTTTAGGGGCCATTAGAGCTAAAAATTGAAACACCTTTAATCATCTTCTTCTCATGAACCTATGGATGGATCATCACCAAACTTGGTCTGTAGCATTCTTAGATAGACTTTTATCAGATTTGCTCAAATAAAAATGGTTGGCCCCTTTTAGGGGCCATTAGAGCTAAAAATAGAAATACCTTTAATCATCTTCTTCTCATGAACCTATGGATGGATCATCACCAAACTTGGTTTGTAGCATCCTTCAGTCATCATGAATATTCCTTTGTAGTATCCTTTGATGGTCCTTAATCAAGTTTATTATCGTTCCCCATTATTTGCCCACAAGTGTACCTTTATTATCTTTTTAGTAACAAGTTAATTTATATTTTATTCTGGTGGGCGATGCAGGGTCATCGTGGACCTCTTGTTCAACAATTTTTCAGTCATATACAGCAACCGGTTCACCTAACCAGTTTTTCTGGACTGTATACTAACCAGTACTATTTTACCCTACCACAAGGAGCGGGCAACTTCTCCACATATGAGGAAAATCGACATTTTGTCATTTTCATTGAACGGTATGACCTGCTGCGACTGGGTTTCAAACATGGATCTCCAGTTTGCAAGTCCAGCACACTAACCACTAGACCGTGGCCACAGCCTGACATTTACTTACAGTTACTGTTGCAAACAAATTCAAACAAATCTTAATTGTAATAAGTTTGCAATGTTATCATCACATGCAGGCCATGGCCATGGTCCAGTGGTTAGTGCGCTGGACTTGTGACCTGGAGATCCATGTTCGAGAAGTTGCCCACTCCTTGTTGCCCACTCTGGTTGCCATATATAACTGAAAAAAATTGCTGAAAATGTATTGGAACGTATAACAAAAAAGAGGACTTGAGAATGATTTTTGGTTTTCCAGAGTGTTAAAATTTAGAATTGGAGCCAACAAGAGTTCACTGTATTTGAAAGTGGAATCCAGTACAAGCCTTTATTATTACTCTGGACATATTAATTTTGTGGCTGGTCAAAATCATGTCACTCAGTTTTTCAGGTCTTTTGAAATCATCAATCGACTGGATCTTTTTTAAATGACACTGAAAATATGATGATAAGTAACATCTATGTTTGAATATGTCCTTTTAGCGATGCATAATCTAGCATTTACCTTCCTCCAATTTCCACACCAAGCTGTTTTAATAAAGATGATCCCTTTTCCATTTAAATGAATTACCTGTTTATAATAATATGAATTCAGGGCTTGGTCAGGAATTACATGAAAAGGAACTTGAGAAAGCAGAAAATGAGAAACTAGATGCAATCCGTGTAGCTGAGCATGCAGTATGGGAAGAAGCTGAGAGACTTAAAGCAATAGCATTAGAAAAAGCTAGGGAAGAGGCTGCAATAGAACAAGAGAGAGTTATAAAGAAACTAAAAAAGCAACATTCAAAAGCTCTTTTGGTAAGGTCAATATGTTGACGTATAAAACATTTTAACACACATTGAAGTATGTTAAATGTAAAGTCTGTGACACAAAATAGGAGCACTGACATTGATTGTAGAATTAGTAAGGACAGAGGCATGTAGGTGAAGTACATTTCAGAAATGAAATATTTTTATTTAACAAAATGGTTATTTATGTAACCTATAAAATACATAGTTTTTGAACAATTTGAATTGGTACTTCGTTCATCCAATGCAGAAGTCTGATATGTCAAATAAATTCATCAATATACAGGAAGAAGCACTGAAAGTTGAGATGGCAATGCAAAAGCTTGCAATAGAACAAGTTAAACAAGAACGTCTAGAAGGTGAACAACGTCTTAAGAAAGCAGTCCAAGAGACTGAAGAAAGGTGTCAGAAAGAGCTTGAAGCTGCTGTAGCCAAAGCTAGGACTGAAGAGAAACAGATTGCCAAGACAGCTGCAGAAAAAGCAACAAAGTATGTATGAATTAAACTTACTTTTGCAAGATAGAAAGATACTGTGTAGAAAAATTGAACATTGTAAATTATGACATTTTGTGTCCGTCCATCAATACCTGTCTATGACTTTAACTGTTGAAGTAAAATGAACTGCACACCATCTTTGTGAAAATCATCTCATTTTAAGTGAATGTGGAAAATTCTGGATTTTTTATCACTAAGTAGAAAGAAATTTTGAAATTTTATTTATTATCAATTTAGTGATGCCTTATTATTTTAGTGCACAAATTTATTATGATAATATCAAACAATAATTCATACGTACTGGTATGCCTTTTAGCAGGAAAATAAAAGGTGATAAAAATTTTGTTTGATTCAAATTTCATTTTAGGTACCTTCAAACATCTAATAGGTAAACCCGATTGGATTGTTCAGGGTGGAAGAGTCATTTAATAGTACATTTGAAATCAAAAACTAGGGTTATTCCTTCTTCAACTCATTTCCTATGTTGTTTAATTACATACATGTGAAATGGTACATTGAGTTATTAAAAATATGGTGGTTGTAAGTTGTCACTTGAGGAATTTTTAGTGCTACCAGGCAATTCAGGAGCATAGGTTAAGTCATGTGACTAATGTACATATTGCTGACTAACTGTTTCAAACACAATCTATTATGCAAATTGCTTAATTCTGCAGTATTGACAATAATGTGAGTCATAGATTTAATTCAATTTTATTTCCAATTCCCTTACATTATACTCATTTTCAACTTCAACAATAAAAAAGGGAGTCAGATTTGATTCTTATAACAATGTAAAAAAAGCAAATACATGAATACACATACTCATGAACTTGTTATGTAGAACAATGTGATATTTATATTTATACTACTACTGTAATACACTTGTTTGGATAGCTGTTTGATGTAGTTGTATATAATGCTATCTAACCAGTGCTATATGTTAGTCTGTATCAATAAGTTGATACCATACAATGTATCTTTATGCAAACATATTACAATATACTTGTTTATGGAAAGGGTGTCCATTGCTCGACCAGGAGATGGTGACTTTGAGCCCTCGCTAAGTCACTATCATGTCTCATTGGTCTCTAATAAAGTTTTTTGTAGGGGCTGATACTGATATTTCTTGCAAAAATTGTATTGACCAACTGCTATCACTAATCATCGAAGCATGTAAAAAAATAGTGAGCATTTTACTGCTTACAGCTTGAAATTGAATTTTATTAGATATTGTCTAATAATTCATCTTTTCTCTGTCAATGGTAAAATGCTGTTCTAAACATTGATGCTTCATTACAATCAAAGAAAGACATAACATTTGAAATGATTGCATTGGTCACTATAACATATTATAATACATGTAGTATACAGAGAGATGTATAGGTTGTATATATCGCTGGTATTGTTTCACCCTTATAACTTGTATAGATGAATTTGGTGAAACCATGCAAGGTTTGACAAAAAATCATTGATTCCAAATCTTTGTAGTTATTTGTATGGATAATATACTAAGTTATGTAAATTATGTATTTTTTAAATGATAAACATGAAAGTGTTCATCTTGCAAATTCATGTATTCACTAATACATTTTGAACATCATTCAACATTTCATATGCTAGCTATTCTTTCTACTCCATGAATCAATTCAAATTGTAGGTTCCCCTTGACAATAATCACCATATTTTCTCTGAGGGTATGGTCAATATACATTGTCAAGAAGAAGCAAGAAACGATCAAATATTGTTATATAGAAAAGTCATGTTTGATGATATCCGAGAATGTGGATCCATATTCGCAATTTTCTTATTTTTCTCTCACAAATTCTACTTTGTATGTTCCAATTATGTGAATTGTTTCCAATTATTTCAATTAATCATTAAAATAAATTGTTTGTGAAGCAAAATGGCCACATGTGTTTATAAAAAGGAAATTCAAGCCGTTTCTGCATAAGTTACTCAGTAACACACTGGAAAAGTCATACTGCTAGTATTTTCAAGCCGCAAATATGGGCAAAATCTGTCATAAATCTGGTGATATGCATACGAAATTAAGTAAAATGTATCTACTTACAAAACTGAATAAGTTAAATACAATAATAACAAATAGAAATGGGTGTTTTTGCATATGCAGTGAAAATAAAAGTCATATCTGCATTTATCTGCCAATATGGCCCATATCTGCTGTATAGTCTTAGTGTATCAGACATGGTTAAATGTTTTTCCATTAGAAGAATGTGTACTTTATTGAGATCATCTTAGGTAATACAAAAAGTTTGACACTGTGAATTGTACATTAGTGTCGATATGAACTATGTCCTAGAATTTGCAACTTAGATTACAATGATAGACCTATACCAACTTTATAAAAATCTTTTATTTGTAGAGATTTCAAGGCTACATTACACAAGGCCATGTTAGAGAAGAAAAAAGAGAAAGAGCAAGCACTCGAGGTTTTACTGTTTTTTTCACATTCATTTTCTTTATGTAAAATTGCCCTGATACTTTTTTGAATTATAACAGCTGAATGTTAACCATATTAAAGATGCTATAATATTGTCAAATCTATAATGTTATTGTTTGTAATTTAATGAATTATGAATTCATAAACTAAGGTGAGCAACTTAATAAACAGTGATTTGAATTAGACAATCAATTCTATTATTATAGTTTTATTTAACTTATTAATCATTTGTACAATTTATTTATCACAGATTAAAAGTTCACCTGGTTTTGATGTAAATTGTGACTTAAGCTCACCTAAGCACATAGTGCTCAGTGAGCTATAGTGATCAGTCAGTCTGCAGTGTCTTTCATCCACACTTGGGGGTTGTTTACACTCTTAGAGTGTTTTGATTGAATCTTCATTAAATCAGGTCAGAATGTTTGTCTCAGGGATATATTGAAAAAGCTCAAACATGGGTCATCTGGGGTCAAATATTAGGTCAACAGGTCAGATCAAAAGAAAACCCTATTAATACTCTAGAGGTCACAGTTTTGATTGGATCTTATTAAACTTTGCCAGAATGCTTGTCTTAATATCTTGGACATGTTCAAACATGGGTTATCTGGGGTCACAAACTAGGTCACCAGGTCAAATCACTGGAAAATCTTGTTATAACTCTAGAAGTCATAGTTTTGATGGATCTTCTTCAGACTTTGTCAAATGTTTGTATTAATGATATCATGAACAGGTTTGAACATAAGTTCAGGGTTCCCATGGTCAGGGAAAAGTCAGGGGAAAATTTTTTTGTCAAGGTCAGGGAAAAGTCAGGAAATTTTGACATTGGTCAAGGAAATTTGAAAAATAAGCAAAAGTCAGGGAAAAATCAGGGAATTTTGTAAGAGAAGAATGTTGGTCAAACAGTAGGAAGCAAGATCAGTAAAGGCTAAGGCAGTTTCTTCCATTATTTTGGGTATCTTTATTGTTATTTATGATTATGAGTATCTTTTTTATTCTTGTAAACGTCTTACTCTAAAATGCCTATGCCTGAAGATTTTGGATATTTCTTGTCATTTACAGTAACTAACTTATTAAAGAAGAAGCTGAAAGGGGTTTAAAAATACATTTAATGCTCAAAGATTGAGCAAACTTGACGCTGCTATTGGTCGGGAAAAAATGGTTTTGGTCAGGGAGAAGCCAGGGAAAAGTCAGGGAATTTTGATTTCTCTTCTTTGTGGGAACCCTGAAGTTTACGCAGGTCAAAAACTAGGTCACCAAGTCAAATCACAGGAAAATCTTAGAAGTTGCAATCTTTACTCGGGTGAATGAAAAAGGGCCATCATGGCCCTCTTGTTAATCTAGATTTTATTCAATATTTTGTAGGATTTAAGAGACAAAAAGGACCTTGAAAAAGCTGCAAAAGTAAAAGATGCAGAAGAAAGGGAAAGAAGAATTGCAAAAAAGAAAATAGAATCACTTACAGGACAGTTTGAAGCTGCCATTGAAAGTTTGAAACAAGAAATCAAAGTTAAGAAAGAGGAGATTAAGGATCTAGTTGATCAGAAGAGTGAGACAGAAAGGCAAAAGTCTAGTGTCGAAAATTGCCTTATTGATGCCAGGAAAGACTTTCAAGATTTCATAGACAATTTGCCACCATACCAGAAATTACAGGCTGACTTCATGTTACCAGTTGTATATCTGGATGAACTAGAAAAGAAGGGATATCATATAAAACCATTACGACCTCCTGTGACAAAATCTAAGAAGGTTAAATAGGTCACAAAATTGTTAAATGTCTGTTTATTTAGACAATAATCATAATTCATTTATGCTATGCTTATCATTGTTTATCAGATATTGGTGAAAGTCCAAATTCGTCATGAGAAGTTTCAATATTGAGATTGAGAATTCATAAATTTCAGAAACTGCTAAATGTTTTGTCCAGTTATCTATGCTTTTTCAGGCATGAATAGCTTACATTTGTCCTTAATCTCCAAACATTCCATATCATTATAATAATCATTACAGGTACCTTACTTCAAGTAATGTATGTATTTCTTTTAATTGTAACTGGATGGCTTTTGTTTGTTTTATCTTCCATATAAATTATATGGAAGATAAAAGATAGCACAAACATTTTTCATAATATTTTTTCAATTTTTCTTTTATAAAATATTATATATACAAAAATACAACATTGTATATGTAATTCAAAATGCAAATGCAAATTTTTACCACTAATTATTCAGTGATACTTCACATAGGTTTGACTAATAAAAAACTATCACATCGTTGATACAAACATATTCCTATGAATATTAACAACAAGCTATAAATTTGTCAACTTCAATAACATCTCTTGGACAGGTACTACTGAACTGTGAAAAATTTGTGTTTTTCTCGCTGAGTCAAAATCCTCAATA
Source organism: Lutraria rhynchaena (assembly GCA_008271625.1). Classification (NCBI taxonomy): domain Eukaryota; kingdom Metazoa; phylum Mollusca; class Bivalvia; order Venerida; family Mactridae; genus Lutraria; species Lutraria rhynchaena. The sequence goes on from VIBL01000050.1 coordinate 2,552,103, forward strand.
CATAAATGTATTATTCATGTAACTAAAAAAAGCATGCTTTCTAAAACATACAACTACATATTTTTGTCAATAGAATACTTAATACTAGAAGTTGCCAAATGGCAACATGTTGAGCCTGCTAAGGCACTAATTATCGTCCTGAAAAGTGCTTTTTCAGAGAATGGCCGTGACATTTTGAACGGGCCCACCAAGGGTCATAAGAAAGAGAGATATGTTGAATGCCTGACATTAGCCAAAATTTGACCTTGATCTTTGAGATATGGACCTGGATCTTGCGCATGAAACACCATCTCATCATGGTGAACATTTGTGTCAAGTTATTTTAAAATCCATTGGCATATGAAGAAGTTATTGTCCAGACAAAGTCAGATATACTAAAGCTTGCCAATTTTGGCCCTTTAAACCCTATGTGTGACCTTGACATTAAAGATATTATTCTATTTAATTTACAGCCAACTGTTTCATGTCATAATAGTTCAACTAATACAATGATTTCATGACTTCTTTTACGGTAAATGAGCTGATTTGTTACTTTTGAGTTATATATCTACTTATCCACACAAATGGACACAAATTAACAAACATTCCTTTGTATTTACTGAAAACTTTCCAAACAATTGCCATTAATTTGCTGACAAATTCACTTGCAATATAAGAGTTACTCTCACTCAGACCTCCAATTTTTCAACTGATGATAATTGTTAAAAAGGTCAGATGAAATATAAGCTTGTTGGAGAATGCTGTATTAAAACACAAGGTTTACTGCCAGATATAACTGAACAGTGCAATAAAAAATTTATGATAGCTCAGAAATACTTCTTCAGATAAGCTAAGTAATTTATCCATAATACACCAAGATAAATATGTCTTCCAGAATTGTAGTAACTTAAGTTGTTTGAAGTTTCATTGATTTCATTGCTAAGTATGTTCATCAACTAGTGTCTAGTATTGTATTTGGGTTTAAAAACTAAGATTAGTTTCAATGCTCAAAACAAAAACAATTGTTGTATTTTCTTTGAATTATACTCTCTATATATGCTTATATTAACTGTTTCTTGATCATGTGAATCAACCCATGATATTGGAGAAGATGAACAGCTACCAAGTTAAAATTGTCGAACTATACTACTTGTATTCATGTTACCATTATCTTCACAGTAATAGACTTCAAAGAACATATACTTGTGAATGCATTAAGTATTTTGTTCCTGACTTTACTTTTACAAATGTTTCCAATTTCAGTTGGTTTCAATATCTCTAAGATCCATTTTAAAGCACTATAAACTTATACCTCAGCATTTTGGCTGATTAAAATTTGTCTACAAAATTTGTTTTTTTTTACATAATGGAAATATTTCATATGTAAAGTCTTATCACATAGCAATGAAATAGCAGCTGATTTTTGATTCCGTCTTTTAACTGATGTGATCACTGGCCTGTATACAAAGTAACACGGGTTATATATTTGGATGCACTTTGTACAAAGTTATGAATACTTGCAAAAGGAACCATGTTTGCGGCTGTTTGTTTTGATTGAATTAAAACAGAAGTATGTTGTAATGCATTTATATCATAGTTTTCTGTTTATCTTTTTTGATATTTTTGTTATACAAATAGTGTTGTTTACTTGTTTACACATGGAATTGTAATAGCTTAGAAGTTTTTTTTTGATACAGTTTTATTTTCTACATATGTTATTTGGTTATATCAAACCATCAGAATAAAATACTTCATCAAGGAAGAATTTGTTTGTTTTTATTCTCAGGATAAAAAAACTACAATATTGCAATAGTTTATTCATTCCTTAAGTGAAGGCCTGAAAAATTAATCATGTTTGTCCACGAAATTTAACAAAAGCCATGCTTACATGGCCAACCCCCTACCAAAGGGGAGTCAGAATGCACAGGGTCAGGAAGAAACTTGAACTATCACTGAAGGTGATTAAATACCCCCCATATAAAGTTTAATAACTCTGAATAAACCATTTACGTGAAGAGACGCACACACGCGCGCACTTATTCCGTAAGAATAAATCCAAATAATTTTTCTACAATATGCACAAGGAGACCTAATGCCTAATGTGCTAAGTAAAGTTTTATAACACATCGGAATATTTTTTTTTAAAACTTGCACAAAATATTGTAAGGTACATGTGGAATGGATCCCTGACTCTAATGCTACCTATGATGGGAAGAATTAAGTTGAATGTTAAAAAAGTGATTGTGGTAGGTCCCAAAATTTGAACCCGGGACCTCTTGCATTCTAAGCGAGCGCTCTACCACTGAGTCATTACAGCTTATGTAAATTATGGCTCTTAATTCAACATATTAAGGATACATTGAAATTAGCACAATACCGTATTTTCATTTGAATATTCAGTTGAATAGTTTTCAAAATATACGTATACAGTACATTAATGTAATGTTGTATGTTTTTGGCAAAGTTATGGCATTGATGGATTAGATATCAAAAAGTAAGTTTTTCTGCGCTATCCCAAAGGAAGGTGATTAATCACCTTCTAAAAAGGGGCAAAGCTCCGTGAGAATATATCTGAATATTTTTTTTTAAATAAGGGCAAGTAGAACTAATGCCTAATGTACTGGTAAAGTTTTATAAACATCCAACAAGCTGTTTCATAGAAGAAGTGCACACAATATTTAGTCCATAGACAAATATAAAAGGGGCATAACTCTCTGAAAATAAATTTGATTTTCTTTAAATATGCACAAGAAGACCTAATGCATAATGTACTGGTAAAGTTTTATAAACATCCAACAAGCCATTTAGGAGAAGAAGAGCACAAAAGATTTTGTCTATAGACAAATAAAAAAGGGGCATAACTCCAAGAATTTTTTTCATAATATGCGCAAGTAGACCTAATGCCTAATGCATTGGTAAAGTTTTATAAAAATACAACCAGCCATTTTGGAGAAGAAGCGTACCCAAGATTTCATCTATAGACAGACGGACCGACAGACAACTTGAAACCAGGATAAAATGCTTTAAAGCAAGGAAAAAACTTTCCTAGAATTATGAATATAATTATGCTTTGTGTGAAAATTCCTCAAATATTAAGTTGTTTGCTCCAGATAAAGTCAGGACTAGAGAGTTTAATGAATTAGAAAGATTCTCATTCTTAGCAAGTGAAACAGTTTTGTGAATTTGGCTATGAATGTCTTTGAAAATCAAACAAGAGGGCCACGATGGTCCTGCATCGCTCACCAGAATAAATGTAAATTAACTTGTTACTAAAAAGGTAATAAAGGTACACTTGTGGGTAGATAATGGAAAAAAATAATAAACTTGATAAAGGACCATCAAAGGGTACTACAAAGGAATATTTGTGATGACTAAAGGATGCCATACACCAAGGTATTCCTATTTTTCCTAATTTGGGCCAACCATTTTTATTTCATAAAATCTGATAGAACACTATCTAAGGATGCTAAAACCCAAGTTTGGTAATAATCCATCCATAGAATCATGAGAAAAAGACATATTAAGGTATATCAATTTTTAGCTCTAGAGGCCCCTGAAAGGGGTCGACCAAATTTATTTGAGCAAATTTGAGAGAAGGATGCTACAAACCAAGTTTAGGGATGATCCAGCCATTGGTTCATGAGAAGAAGACATTTCAAGGTATTTCTATTTTTAAGTCTAGCAGCCCTAAAAGGGGCATCCATCCACCCATACTAACAGCTCACCCTGAACCTTTGGTTCTGGTGAGCTAACAAAAGACAATCACTGGAAAACAGATAAGGTAGAGTTATGATGCCCAGCACTTCTCCTAATGGTCCTCTAACTCTGCTTCCAGCTTCATGTAAATATCTTGGTTTCAAGTTTCATATAAATATATGGCTTTGAAGTTTTGCTCTGGATGAAATTTATCATTGAAATAAAACCAATGTCAATAACTAAAAAAATAGATAAGGTAGAGTTATGGGTCTTGAACTCTGCACTTCAATTCATTGCCCTCTAGCTTTTAAACAATTATCGTAAAAATTTTGGAGTTACGCCCCACACAAAAGCTATACACCTATGGAGAGAAAGGCAGATGGATGCAGACGGACAGAGACCATTACCATATCCCCCTCACCTTTTGGCAGGAAGGATAAAAATAAATAACTATGGAAGTAGTGGTAGAATATTGATAAAACAAAATTTTACAATTGCTGTTGACAGTGAAACCTTAAAATCAACATTGTCTAAATTTGAACAATGCATCTCAATCAAGTGGACAAAGATCGAATCAATTTACTCAATTTAAATCTGACAGTTTACTTTTATTGAACAATTAATTTTATTTTTTCAAGGAAGTCCACTCAACACATCAGAATGTCTAACGAAACACTTCAGGTATCTGAAATTTCTATAAAGGATGGTTGAAGTTTGGCCACTTTTCTAAATTCTTCATTCAGTGTTTTTGGGCATCTCATTTTACACCAGCTTATTGGCACCATTGTAGTCCCTGCAAAACATTAGAAAATAATCACAACATCTAGACCTCAACATTATAAACACAAATATAGTCAAAAGCCATAGTGAGATAAATTAGTTTGCCCATAGGAATACAGTAAAACCTTGGTTATTGCTAAGACCAATTATACGAATACCCAGTATTATCCAAAATATTTCCAAGGTCCAGATTTTGTCCCTGTATATTCTAAGTAAAAAGAACCCCATAATACAAATTGGACTTTACCAATACCTGGTCTTATCTGAATACATTATTTGGTCCCTATAATCATGTATGCACATATTTTCACACCTATTATTCGAGATTGTCAATTGACAATGGTCTTTTGAGAATCCACTAGCGTGTGACAAACAAAGCATACAATTTATTTATATGCAAATCATGTCAATATGTTTATTACAGTTTATATAAACTGTTTGTTTATTGACTTGTTTGGCAAGTGTTTACTTAATTGTTGATTGTGATTATGAGTTAATTGTATTACAATATGCATCGTCGTTAGTTGTTCATACTGCTTGTAACGATTTTTATACTAATCACTAAAAATATTTAGTGTGATATGCATAAAATGATACACATTTCATTCCTTAAGTCATTCTAAATTGGAAAATGAATCCAAACACTATAATGCATGTTTGCATACAAGTAAAATGGACGTTAACTCCCTTGTAATGAACAGACATGGTCTTCACCAACGTTTTCTAACCACTACATTATACTGAAATGATTATTCGAAACCATGGATTATCCAAATGATTTTTTCGGACCAAAGCATATTCAAATTATCGGAGTTAAACTGTAGTATTTTTTCATATACAGTTACTAAATAATGTAATGTAGGGAAGATACAAATTAATAGTAATGTTATGTTTTTTCTTGATTGTGACAGTACTTTACGGGAGTCTCAAAATTGAACAGCACTAGATAGGTTACTAAATCTATTCTGAATTCTACAAGTATCAAAGAGTCATATACACAGCAAGCATTATCCAGTGGGTGGAGCTTATCAGTCATTGGTCAGTGCTATAGCTCAGCATGCATTACAAGTATCCTACAATAACTGAAAGAATTGGATATAATATTTCATTCACAAATAGACTGATAAAATCATACTCAAGATGTGCATTTGTAAAAGTTAAAAACTGACAAAATGCTAAGGAGCATCTGAAAAATATGTAAGTTATGCATAATTAACAATAGTTAGTATTTCAAACGATTGTCTTTCAATAACTGAAGTCAGGTAATACATCTATGCAGTTAATTGATAAACTGTCTCAAAACAACATACCATTTTCACTAGTAGCTATGACAACACCAAGTTCATTTTCAGCAGTGGTTAGAAGATAAGACTGAGCATCACCAAGGGAAATCACTCGTGCAATCACAATATCACCAGGTCGAAAACTACGGCACATTTCTACCTAAAATATTCATAACAGCAATTGCAAGTACTTCAACAAAAACAAAATTAACTATATATTTTCCATGTGTATTAATTAAGAATAAGAGGACCATAATGGCCTTGCATAGCTCACCAGAATAAATGTAAGTTAACTCATTACATGTACTAAAAAAGTAATAAAGGTACACTTCTGGGTAGTTAAAAGGGAACAATAAACTTGATAAAGGACCATCAAAAGATACTGCAATGGAATACTGGTGATGATCTGACGATGCTACAGACCTAATTTGGTGATGTTCTATTCATTGGTTCATGAAAAGAATTTCCTTTAAAGTTATTTTTATTTTTAGCTCTAGTGGTCCCTTACAGGAGATGGCAACATTCATTTTAATAATTTTGATAGAGGACAATCTAAAGATGCTAAAGATCAAGTTTAGTGATGATCCACCCATTGATACGTGAGAACCCATTTTAAGATATTTTTTATTCTTAGCTCTGGTTGCCCCTGAAAGGGCTGACCAAATTTATTTGAGAAAACTTGATAGAGGACCATCTAATGCCCATGCCTCACATTCGTGAGTTGATACTTGACCTTGTGAGAATTTTTGTCTTGATGATATTTTGGACAAGTACACACATGTGTCATCCATCCGGAGTCACAAACTAGGCCACCAGGTCAAATCTCAGGAAAACCTTGTTAACATTCTAAAGGCCACACTTTTGATTGGATCTTCACTAAACCTAGTGAAAATGTTTGTCTTAATGATATCTTGAACAAGTTTGAACATGGGTCAACTCAAGTCAATAACTAGGTCACCAGGTCAAATCTCTGAAAAACCTTGTTACTAGAGGTTGGAGTTTTGATTGGATTTTCCCCAGGCCTTGTAAGAATGTTTGTTTTAATGATATCTTGAACAAGTTTGAACATGGGTCAATGAGGGTCTATAACTAGGTCACCAGGTCCAATCACAGGAAAACCCTAGAAGTTGCATTACTAGTATTTTACTTAGATGATGGAAAAAGGGCCATAATGGCCCTCTTGCTTATTTATTCATATGTGCTAGACGGTTACACAACAGACAATACCAACAAGAATTAATGATACTGCCATCCTCCAGTATCTATACATATTTCTAAAATCGCTTTCCATCAGTACTTTAAGTACTTTGATTCCTAATTCAATCAATTTCTTACAATATTTACACATTGCCTTGTGTTAGTCATCAGCCTTCATCACCTAACTATAGGTTGTAGTCCATGTTGATTTTAACACATACACTTTTACCCGTTGTGCAAATTTATTTTTAGCGTGTTACATTTTTATTAACAGATTAAATCAGCGATGCAAAAAGCATGACACATTGATTTCAGGCTCAGCTCTTGAAAAATGAATGAAAATCTGTAGTTGGCTGAATATTTGATTATGTTCCTTTTTGCGTTTATGAAGAACTGAGAAATAAAAATGCAAAATTCACTTATTTTGCTATCTATTAATGTACATACATTCCAGAAAGTCAGTTTCAATCATTTGGCACGCTGTAGAATGTAAAATATCAATACAGTCATCACATTTCTTAGTACCCCCAAATTTGAAAATGTCAACCCTGTTATGGACAAAGGTCAATAAAAATTGTCTTATACTCTTATATAGCAAATAAATTATAGAAAATATGCTAGCAACTGACAAACATAATAACTCTCCAATAAATTTGGTAGAACCACTCTTAATTGTAGTTTACATACATTTTTTCAGTAATAAAAACATGCAACAGGTCCTCTAGACTGACTAACACTATGTAAATTATCTTTTTGTAATTGTATAAAATGCTTAAGGATAACAGTAATTGTATAAAATTCTTAAGGACAACAGAATAAAAGAACATGCAATTGATTTCTATGCATTGATCAATATTTATAAACAACAAGTAACTGGTGTTGTCTGCAACACATAATGTCCCTACCGGTTGCGCCTTGACTCAATATGGTAATTAAGCTGTATAACTGTCACACATGTATTAAATACAACACCGTCAAATAATCAATACAGAATTTCATTCACATGGCCTAAATAAAGTTTGTTATTGCAGTATCAAGATTTTGCAACATGTTCTTTACTATTAACATTACCATAGCAACCAGAATTGCAACTCTGGGGGACAACAAAATAGTGAACATAATCTCAACATTGTCACTTATTTACATACTCAAATACCAAATTTCATTCACCTATCTTGAACAGTGAAAAAGTTATGACAGAATCAATACTTGTGGATATTTTTACTATTTCTGTTACGATGGTAACTACAACTTTACCCATGGGAAAAAACAAAATGATCTACATAATCTTCACATTGCCACCTATTCACATACCAACTTTCATCATCCTGGGTTGTTTAGTTATTGAGTTGCCGAAGGATCCAGATGTTCTGGCCACATTTTTACTAATTCTGTTACCATAGCAACAACAATTTTCTTGCGATTGCGAAAACAAAATGACATGCATAATGTACACATTGCCACCTGTTCACATACCAATTTTCAAGAAGCTAGCTTGTTTAGTTATTCAGTTATTGTTGGATCCAGTTTTGAGCGAACAGACGGACGGACATACAGACAGACGGAGGGCAAACCTATAGTGTGAACACTGGTAGGGGCCCAATAAAATAGAGTGTAACGGTGTTGACAAAGGCCGTAACAGTGTTGGCAATACATACTTTACTGCAACACTTGCAAAAACATTGAAAAGAAATATGCACATTGTCATGGTGAAGATACCGTTTGAAAACTGTCTAAAACTGGTATACATATTTGGGTGTCATTTGATTAGTTGAACAGGGTTTAATGCTGTTTCTCAACAATTTTATATGGTCGTCAGTTAACCAGCAATGTTTCCTGGGTCTCTAACCAGTATTCCACACACAATTTCTCTGCATTTAATAATTTGTCTGAAACAAATGTTTTAATAATTCTTTAGAAAGATAGATAGATAAATAAATGTTATATGTATAGATAAATGAATGTTATTTTATCATTATACAAACAATAGGGCCAAGATGGCCCTTTTTCGCTCACCTAAGTAAAGATTGACCTGGTGACCTAGTTTTTAACCTGAGTTGACCCATGTTCAAACCTGTTCATGATATCAATAATAACATTCTGTCAAAGTTTGAGGAAGATCCAATCAAAACTGCGACCTCTAGAAGGTTAACAAGGTTTTCCAGTGATTTGGACTGGTGACCTAGTTTTTGATCCAAGATGACCCATGATCGAACTTAACCAAATATCATTAAGACAATCATTTTAACAAGGATGGGTGAACCTGCAATCAAAACTGTGACTCCTGGAGTATCAACAAGGTTTTTCTATTATTTGACCTGGTGACCTAATTTTCGATCCAAGATGACCCATGTTCAAACTTAACCAAGATATCATTAGGACAAGCATTTAGACAAGGTTTGGTGAATCTCCAATGAAAACTGTGATCCCTAGAGCGTTAACAAGGTTTTTCTAAGATTTGACCTGGTGAACTAGTTTTTGACCCCAGATGACCCATGTTCAAAGTTAGCCAATATATCATTAAAACGATCATTTTGACAAGATTTGGTGAAGATCTAATCAAAACTGTTGCCACTACAGGGTTAATACTGTTTTCCAGTGATTTGACCTGGTGACCTAGTTTTTGATCCAAGATGACCCATGTTCAAACTTGTGTAAGATATAATTAAGACAAGCATTTTGACATGGTTTGGTGAATATCAAATCAAAACTGTGACCCCTAGAGCGTTAACAAGGTTTTCCAATGATTTGACCTAGTGACCTAATTTTATAACCCAGATGACCCATGTTCTAACTTAATCAAGATATAATTCAGACAAGCATTTTGACAGGGTTTGGTGAACCTCCAATCAAAACTGCGATCCCTAGAGTATTAACAAGGTTTTTCTATGATTTGAAGTGGTGACCTAGTTTTGACCCCAGATGATCCATGTTCGAACTTAACCAGGATATTATTAAAATGATCATTTTGACAAGGTTTGGTGAAGATCCAATCAAAACTGTGACCTCTAGGGCGTTAACGAGTTTTTTCTACGAATTGACCTGGTGACCTAGATTTTGACCCATGTTCGAACTAGATATTATTAAAACAAACATTCTGACTAAGTTTGAAGAAGATTCAATCAAAATTGCAACCTCTACAGCATTAACAAGGTTTTCTGGCGCACTGACCTAGTGACCTACTTTCTGACCCGAGATGACCAATATTTGCACAATTTTACAAGATCTCTAATACAAACATTCTGACTAAGTTTCATGAAAATCCAATCAAATCTGTGATTTCTAGAATGTTCACAATATTTTCCTTCTATTTGACCTGGTGACCTAGTTTTTGACTCCAGATAACACATGTTCAAACTTGTCCAAGATATAATTGAGATGAACATTCTGACCATGTCTGATGGAGATTTGCTCAAAAGTGTGACCACTAGAGCATTAACAACACCAGGTGTGGACGCCAGAGTAGACTGACTGAAGATTATAGCTGACAGAGCACTACATGCTCAGGTGAGCTAAAAAAAACACACACACACTTTTATTCAAGTTCACAGTTTCTTAATTGAATTCTACAGCTTCCAAGATCATTACCTATAGTTTGCAAATCATGTTTTAAGTAGATCTGATTTTAAATTGGGATCTTTATTATAATTCTAATATTGTTGTTTAGGATTCTAGTGTAGGATACAGTGAATTGCAAAATCAGATTAAGAAGTGTCAGATTTCTGAGTTCTGAGTTTAAATTAGTCAGTTAACTGTTGCTCTTTCTAATACGTATAACATGATGTTTCTGTTAAAATCAAGATTTTTTTTTCAAAATGACTGATCACTATAGCTCCTTCAGCACTACATGCTCAGGTGATCTATAAAACAGAATGGCCTAATGGAGTTCTTCAATAAACTCAACCATGTTACAGATACAAGTGAAATATGATAGTTTAAAAGATTTATTTAAAAAACAACTTGAGAACAACAATTAAAATGACATTAATCCTTCATGTATTTGATGAAACAAGAGGGCCATGATGGCCCTGCATCGCTCACCAGAATAAATGTTCATGAACTTGTTACTAAAAAGGTAATAGAGGTACACTTGTGGGCAAATAATGGGGAACAAAAATAAACTTGATAAAGGACCATCAAAGGATACTAGAAAGGAATATTCATGATGACTGAAGGATGCCACAGACCAAATTTGGTAATGATCCAACCACTGGTTCATGAAAACAAGTCATTTTAAGGTACTTCTATTTTTAGCTCTAGCAGCTCCTAATTGGGGCCAACCATTTTTATTTCGGCAAATCTGATAGAACACTATCTAAAGATGCTAAAAACCAAGTTTGGTAATAATGTATTCATAGAATCATGAGGGAAATTTGTTTTAAGGTATTTCTACCATTAGCTCTAGTGACCCCTAAAAGGGGCTGACCAAATTTATTTGAGCAAACTTTAGAGAGGACCATCTAAGGATGCTACAAACCAAGTTTATTGATGATCCACCCATTGGTTCATGGAAAGAAGATGATTAAAGGTTTTTTCTATTTTTAGCTCTAGTTGACATTTTTATTTGAGAAAATCTGATAAAAGTCTATCTAAGGATGCTACAGACCAAGTTTGGTGATGATTCATCCATTGGTTCATGAGAAGATGATTAAAGTTTTTCTATTTTTAGCTCTAGTGACCCCTAAAAGATGCCAACTGATATAATATGAGCAAATTGCAGTTAGAACATCAAAAGGCTTCAAACAGCAAATTTGAAGTAAATCCAACTAGTAGTTTCTGAGGAGAAGACCATTGTTGAAGACGGATGCCGGAGCATCAACCTACCCATCCTAATAGCTCACACTGAACCGTCAGTTCTGGTGGGCTAAAAATTGAATAATTGAATATTGTAAGAAAAGTATTTATTGAAAACTAAGTATAATAGTTCACAAGTTTTCCATCACTAAACATAACATCCAAGCTGAATGCAGCTTTTGTGACTTCCTGTTGCATAGATTTTATAGTCTTTTTTCTTCCGTTATATCAGGATGCCTTTGTTAGTTTCTGGTTCCACTGGATCTATTAATAATAGAACCATTATGGCCAAAGGTTCCACTCCTGTAATTGAAAAGAAAAACAAACAAAATAAAAGGCAATCAATAAGATCACATGTTATGCCACATAAACACTGTTCATAAACCAGACCAAAAAGAAGGCAACTATCAGTCTGAATAGGTTTTCAGTTATATTGTCTCATGCCTATAATTATAATCCTGAAATGGGAACATATCTTAATTATTATTATTATTAAACATCATGTTTCAGCTATAATAAATGTTACAATTCTGTCTTGCATGTGAATAGTAAATGTGGATATATGTTTATTTATTAATTTTCTAGGCAGGCAAAGTTTTAGCACTTCCCTACTTCCTCTGGTCAATACCACCTGTGGGGATGTGAAATTCTCCACGAAAAACCAGGTGGATTTTCAGTGTGTGAGTACACCCCTAATCAACATGGAGAAGTGTGTCCTTATCAAGGAATCCACAAGGGAATAATCAGATAATCAAATGTGGTATGAGGAAAGGAAGAAATGAATTGCTGCATCACATTTCATACTGGTTTTGAAAAGGAAGGCAGTAGCAGAGAAGTCAGTATCTTTCTTAAAGAATCCAAAGCCATTTACCTCTGCACAGGCTTCTTACAGAAAAACAAATGTGCATAAGCCAGTGGATCTATACAGGAAGAGGCAAGAACTGCACACACACATAAGTCTGGCTTTATTGTGGATACCCATACTTAAGCACTTCTCCAGATAAGGTTTGTGACAATAGTGTATGTGGCCTTATTGAAGTTAAATGTCTCTACATAGCCAGAGATGTGACCATAGATGAGAATTGCCAGACAAAATACTTTAGTTTTAAACAGCTTCCAGGTGGTATCAAACTGATGAAAAAACAACTTTACTATTTCTACCAAGAGCAGGGACAGCTGTTAGTCTCGAGTGCTGACTGTTTATTACAAAAAAGATTTGTACTAAAATTTATACTTAGACAAATGCTTCTGTGAGGAGCTAGTTAAACAACTTATTTTCATTCTACTTGAAATATTTAAATTCATTAAGTTTAGACTGACTTTGGCTCTGGCACATAGTACTGCTTCAACCACGGAACCACCAAGAACGATTTAAATCAGTTGAAATGAGTCTATTTGCTTACATTTATTATGTGTCTGGCTGGAAACATCTGATAATCTTGTTCCTTCTCTTCCACTGTAATTTTTTGTCGTGAGAAGTCAGAATCCTGTAAGATAATGAAAAATCTGATGTAGATAATGTATATTTTCTTTCAATTCCTGGTTATTTTAAAGTGTTCTTTACAACTTAATAATACTGGCAGAATCTTATAGCTAATAAAGGAAAATCACAATTTGTTATTTCATGGATACACAATTTTTTCGAAATGGATGCTGGAATAATTGGTGTGCCATTCATAAACACAAGTAGAGATAATTTTTCTTACATGTAATTAGTAATAGTGTAAATAGGTATACATCATATTTGCTATATTCTAAACTAAGGTTGAATTTTACTTTTTGCACTAGTTTCAATTGAACAATTTTTAATTACAATTATACTTCTGAACTGTCATATCATTTCCCTTCAAATTTCTTGGTTTGTACTAAAACTAAATACAGATCGTGTAACAGTTGTTCTGAGCATTAATGTAATCATTATTCATTCCAATATAAATAATGATGTACAGAAATATGTACATGAACATTTAATTATTGATAAGTTATATGTATAAATCTACAGTACTGACTAATATTTTGAGGGCTCTTAAAGTGACATTTCTTTGGAGATGATCTTGCAGCCTTAGGTTCTGGTGTTTAACTGTAAGGATCTGCTTGAACTATGTCTGGGAATTCCTGTGTTGACCAACTTTGGTTGAAAAAATCCAGTAAAAAGTCATTCTATTATCACATTATTCCGTTGTTTATGAAAAAATGAAAACATATTCATACTTACAAATTTTAGTTGACTTCCTAGCATTTCTTAATATCTGAGGTAACACACTGAAGAGAGGGTGAAGAAAGAGGGGAAGAGATTAATGTAAATAAAGTTCTAAATAACATTCTCAGCTAAAAAAGCTTGCACACAAATTCAGTTCTGCAACTAAGTGTCATATTGACAATATAGTAAATTAGGAGTGAGAAAAATTCATGGTCCTAACTGGGATTGAACCCAGGTCTCCACTGTAGGTGGACACTCAACCATGTCACTACAGAGTAAACCCAACAGCAAGGCTGTTTAAAGTGGCATATGTTCCTACAATCATTACCATAAACTTGAACCAGTACGAGCAGATTACTAATACTATGCATGTGATTTTCAATATAACCCTAAATAAATGGATCTGACTCAATTATTGCATTTATACATAGCATAACATAATGGTACCCCACCCACTTGAGTAACAGTAAAGCAAAGATTCAATATGATTTTGGGCAAAATGAACGACACTAAGGCATATAAACATGATAGATTACACACCTTCGTACTTATACATATTGATTCGAGTTGATTCTATCACAGTATCAGCAATAAGCGGCTTGTGAGGCCTCCTGCATAATTTTATCCATCGTACTTGGAAGATTTTCACAGTTCATCTAGGGTCTTGGAATTCGGACGAATTTCACGCCATTTTCTACTGTCTCATGATATTGAATCACACATTTTGTAGCAACTACGTTTCACCATTGTCACAAATGAACATAAAATATCGCTAATACCAGAAATCAATAAAACCCCCCCCAATTTTTCAGATGATATCTGTCAATGATCTCCAACTGTTGTCCAAAATAAAGTGACTACATCAGAAGGTGTGTCGAAATCCTGTTATCTGATTGACCACTTACTACCAGTCAAGTGATTCGTTTGCGCATTAATAGTGTTTACGACTAACTTATGAATGAACAGAAACAAATGAATTATATTTTTCTGAAATGTAGTGAAATTATTTATGACTATATAAATTTTAAAACAAAATACAGTACCGAATGTATAACAATTCTTCTTTAGTGACTGACGATATGATTTACTTACTTTTTGACTGAATATATACATGTATATGGAACTACTTGCTAAGCGTAGGGCCTATATACTCATTCTGACAGAAATTCAGTTTCTAATATGGACATCTGTTGTAGTTACATTGGATCGATTGGGGAAAATGATAATATATCATGCAAGTTACTGAAACTAGCTAAACCATCCACTGTTGGAACAATAACTACATTGGTAAATAAGTCATTTGATACAACTACATTTCCAGACAATCTGAAAATGGCTGAGGTTAAACTCGTACATAAAAAGAAGAGTACCCTGGACGAATGTAACTACAGACCAGTCAGTATACTTCCCATAGTTTCTAAAATATTTGAGCTATGAATGCTCAAATTGTTGAGTTTTTTATTATACATTTTCATTCATTTTTATCTGCATTTAGGGCTGGCTATGGATGTCAGCCCACACTTCTAAACACACTGACTTGATGCTCACACTAGATCAAAATAGGTACATTGCAGCAATTATGATGGATCTATCAAAGGCGTTTTATTGCCTGCCTCATGATCTGCTTCTTCATAAAACTTGAGGCTTATGGTGTCTTAAAAAATTCTCTAAAACTCATTGAGAGTTATCTTCAAAACAGGAAGCAAAGTGTAAAACTTGGCACTTTTAAAAGTGACTATCAAGGCATTCTCAAAGCGGTCCCACATATTGGGACCAGTTCTGTTTAATATATTTTTAAATGATAGTTTTCTCTTTGTGAATAAAAGTAGTTTGTATAATTAGGTAGATGATAATACTTTGTCATGTGCAGATTTTTCATTACCAATTGTCATTGACACTCTCGAATCTGACAGTCAAGCACTGATTCAGTGGTTCTTTAATAATCAAATGGAAGCAAATCCTGACAATTTCCAGGCAATAGCAATAGGCAAGAAGACACAAAGGAGAATGTTAGTTTTAAAGTTGGGGAAAACGTCATCACTTGTGAGGAAGAGGTTAAGATGCTAGGTGTAACAGTTGATTTTAAACTAAATTTTAATTCTCACATATCAAACATCTGTAAGAAGGCATCCAGACAATGAATGTCCTTAAAAGAATAGGGGAAACCTTTGTAAACTAGGTAAACTTTAAATCTATTCCTCCTTCATCATGTCTAACTTTAACTACTGTCCCTTAAGTTGGCATTTTTGTAGTAAAACTAACACAAGAAAAGTGGAGAAAATCCAAGAACGTGCTCTTAGGTTTGTTTATGCTGACTACACTTCTACTTATGAGGAATAATTTGCACAGTCAAAATTACCATCACTAAAATTGAGACGTCTTAGAACAATGTCCTTAGTATCGTTTAAGATATTCCATAAGAAAACACCAGTCTATCTACATGACTACTGAATGCTAAGGAAGTCAATTATTCATTTAGATATACGGATATTGTCAATATTCCTCAAGTAACAACAACAGGCTGTGGGATCAACTCTTTCCGTTACACAGCAGTCGAATTGTCGAATACTGTCCCAGAACACTTCAGATCTGAAACAAACTTCAGCCACTTCTGCACTTAGCTCCTAAGACGGAGAGTGCTGCTCCTGTGCCTGTTGTCGATAACTTTTGTGATGTTTGTCTTTGTAGACATGGTGTTCCATTACCAGATATGTAAATAGTGATATATTAACTGTGGTAATCTTTATATCTAGTCTATATGTTTGATATGTGTTCTATCATAAAGTATTTTTATTAACAATAACTTCTTAACTCATACATATAAATGAAAAACATAATTATAATAAGATTTTGTAATTACAGTGACATCTTTTATTGCATTGTCCTTTAAGCATTTTTATTAATAAGTTTTATGCATATAATTTATCATGTTTTATCTCATGAAGTTTTAGTCAAGGACATCTTAGAATAACTGAACCATTCATAATAATAAATTTATCTTTTAATAAATAATCTCTTGTCTTATCACTGATATTAACAAGACAACAACACAATTTTGCATAGAAACATTGCAATGGTATAAATACTGATAAGTAAATTGTGATAAGTTATCAGTATTTATACAATTGCAATGTTTCTATGCAAAATTGTGTTGTTGTCTTGTTAATAGTCGGTCAATAGTTTTACATAGCTAATGTTTGTTCTGTTGTATATATACTGACTGGAAATAAAATTTGTATTTGTGCCATCAGCTAAATATGCAGTAGCAAAATATTTATGAAAATAGGACTTTGAATTGCGATTGGTTAGTCAGAATATGTTTGCTGCACTAATTTAGTAATTCAAAAACTGACTTATACATGCACAAAAAGTTTAAAGGATTTATATAATGGAATAACATAATTTTGAAAAATATGTACAATCCATGTCCTTAAGACGTTATCACATTTTCTAAACTACAGTTTGTTTGGTGTAGTTTTCATGACATTACCAAAGATGTACAGATTTGTTTAAATTAATGGTTACGTTGAAATAAAATTGATTTATTGATCATGTCAATGAAATATTAAAACAATGATATTCGTATACTTAATCTTACAGTATTAATATACTGGCAATTTAAATATGCTGTAGTTCCATAAAATTGCATTAAAATGTATTTTAAACATAACTTGTCCCAATAGATAAATTTTATCAAACATATATCAATTTAACCACTTAGATTAATTAATATTATGCAAACCATCATAACACCAAGTAGTACCTTACGGAGCCTGCTACAGTGTCATCCCCTAGATGATTCTCCATGATAATTCTCCATGATAAAGTGAAGTTGATAAAGGGGTACAGTGTTTCTCACAAAAAATGCTATTTTTGCACGTACAGATAGATTTTTTGCTGCATGATATGAAAGTATAATATTCAATCTTTGTAAATAAACTACAATATTTTTCATGTGATAAGTCACATAGGCTACACCTCATCAAAACTAAATAAATTTCAATGTAAATTATTGCAGCCAAAGTAGGACTTCACAAATAAGAGATCTTTCATTACATCCAAACTCATTAATTCAAATAAAGGGTTCAGTTGGGAAAATATTTACTTCACTTAATCAGATTCTTCATTTAAGTTTGGTGTTCAGGGCTATATGCTATTTTTTGCATATTTCTATATGTAAGTATAATTTCAGTAATTCATACCTTATCTTTCTCTGATGCTCGAACATCTTCCCGTCTTAAAAAAACAAAGTAAAGTTAATTCATATCAAGTTTATAAACATAATAGAAAGACAGGTAGTTCTTTAGCACATATTTGAGTGAGTCAGTATTTAAGCATTAGAATATATACATAAAAAAACTTGTATCGGCAGGATAAGATGGCAAATATTGAAACACAAATTGTGAGTCTGCACTAATGCAATATATAACAGATTAATACTGAATTATAATCAAGAATTAATGGAGAAACACAACATTTTGCATTTCCCAAGGGAGACCTTTGTTCACAGGTTTGGCTGCAATCCATTTAACATTTTGTACCTCCAATTAAGACCAATGTCAATTTTGAGGTTGGGCAATATGGGTGGATAAGGAATTGTCCGAAGGAATAACTGTGTAAATATCAGAGCATTAAAGGTTGGGTTTCACAATTATATTAATGCAGAAACCTTAATATACTTTTATTTCACTATTGTATGAATGCAGAAACCTTTACATACTTTTATTTCTCTATTGTATGAATGCAGAAACCTTTACATACTTTTATTTCACTATTGTATGAATGCAGAAACCTTTACATACTTTTATTTCACTATTGTATGAATGCAGAAACCTTTACATACTTTTATTTCTCTATTGTATGAATGCAGAAACCTTTACATACTATTATTTCTCTGTTGTATGAATGCAGAAACCTTTACATACTTTTATTTCTCTATTGTATGAATGTAGAAACCAGTAATACCTTTATTTCACTATTATACGAATGCAGAAACCAGTACTACCTTTATTTCACTATTATATTAATGCAGAAACCTGTACTACCTTTATTTCTCTATTGAATGAATGCAGAAACCAGTACTACCTTTATTTCACTATTATACGAATGTGGAAACCTGTACTACCTTTATTTCACTATTGAATGAATGCAGAAACCTGTACTACCTTTATTTCACTATAATATTAATGCAGAAACCTGTACTACCTTTATTTCACTATTATATTAATGCAGAGACCTGTACTACCTTTATTTCACTATAATATTACTGCAGAAACCTGTACTACCTTTATTTCTCTATTGAATGAATGCAGAAACCAGTACTACCTTTATTTCACTATTATATTACTGCAGAAACCTATACTACCTTTATTTCACTATTAAATGAATGAAGAAACCTGTACAGCCTTTATTTCACTATAATATTAATGCAGAAACCTGTACTACCTTTATTTCACTATTTCATTAATGCAGAGACCTGTACTACTTTTATTTCACTATTACATTAATGTAAAAACCTGTACTACTTTTATTTCACTATTATATTAATGCAGAGACCTGTACTACCTTTATTTCACTATTATATTAATGCAGAAACCTGTACTACTTTTATTTCACTATTATATTAATGCAGAAACCTGTATTACTTTTATTTTACTATTATATTAATGCAGAAACCTATATACTTTTATTTTACTATTATATGAATGCAGAAACCTGTACTACTTTTATTTCGCTATTATATTAATGCAGAAACCTGTACTACTTTTAATTCACTATCATATTAATGCAAAAACCTGTACTACTTTTATTTCACTATTATATTAATGCAGAAACCTATATACTTTTATTTTACTATTATATGAATGCAGAAACCTGTACTACTTTTATTTCACTATTATATTAATGCAGAAACCTGTACTACTTTTAATTCACTATCATATTAATGCAGAAACCTGTACTACTTTTATTTCACTATTGTATGAATGCAGAAACCTGTACTACTTTTATTTCACTATTATATTAATGCAGAATCTTGTACTACTTTTAATTCACTATTGTATGAATGCAGAAACCTGTACATTTCACTATTGTATGAATGCAGAAACCTGTACATTTCACTATTGTATGAATGCAGAAACATGTACATACTTTTAATTCACTACTGTATGAATGCAGAAAGCTGTACATACTTTTAATTCACTACTGTATGAATGCAGAAACATGTACATACTTTTATTTCACTACTGTATGAATGCAGAAACCTGTACATACTTTTAATTCACTACTGTATGAATGCAGAAACATGTACATACTTTTATTTCACTACTGTATGAATGCAGAAACCTGTACATACTTTTAATTCACTGTTGTATGAATGTAGAAAACCTGTAAACATATTCTACAAACAATATTAAAAGAGCACTTGTTTTAAATTGTTTAGAAAAGTTGTATACAAACATACCGTATCATTCCACGGAAAGAATCCTTCAATGCCATAGTGCCAACTTTGATTATATTGCACTTACAGAATCTCGGGTTAACATTTGTAACCTAAAATAAAGATGAACAAATGATTATATAAAACATAAGTGACTGAATACAGATGGTAAGGAGCTCTTCACACAAAGAAGTTGACAGATATCTGCAGTTTGAGCAAAAAACATGTTAGTACTGTGGACTTCCATTGGCTAGAACTTGAGGGGACTGATGAAATCAATTCCAGTTGTCTGGAGCTTACTCATGAGTTGTTTCCTTTTGCCATTTTTCACTACATTTGTCCCCCTAAAAAAATGCCCATGTTATACAGTCCTGTAGAGGTTTGGTATGGTCAATTTAAAGGAAAACAGTGATTTTTGTTCATGCAGGATGTTGCTTTAGCTTGAAAACAATTCATAACATGCCTACATACACTTATTTTTAAGTAATAACTGAATGAAGTGCAAAAATGGTGCTTTTTTCAATGTTATGTTGATTTAAAAATCACTAATTTTGAACAACTAAATAGAATACTTTGCTTGGACATTACACTTCAAATGCCTATGTAATTATAAAGACAATTCATTTTAGTTGTATATATTTTTTATTTCATCAATTTTCAACAAAAAGTAAAACAACAGGTAAAACAACAATGGCCCTGCATCGCTCACCAGAATAAATGTAAATTAACTTGTTACTAAAAAGGTAATAAAGGTACACTTGTGGGCAAAAAATGGGGAACAATAACAAACTTGATAAAGGACCATCAAAGAATACTACAAAGGAATATTCGAGATGACTGAAGGATGCCACAGACAAAATTTTGTAACGATCCAACCACTAGTTCATGAAAACAAGTCATTTTAAGGTATTTCTATTTTTAGCTCTAGTGGCGCCTAAAAGGGGCTGACCAAATTTATTCGAGCAAACTTGAGAGAGGACCATCTAAGGATGCTACAAACCGACCAAATATATTTGAGCACACATGAGAGGGTATCATCTAAGGATGCTACAAACCAAGTTTGATGATGATCCACCCATTGGTTCATGGGAAGAAGATGATTAAAGATCATATCACTTTAGGAGAGCTTGAAAATATTAAACATACTCAATTTTACATACGTACACAAAATGTTACTTTTCAAAAATAAAATTGGCTGCATAAATCGAAATAAAAAATTGACAAATATCACACCTGCCGAAAATATCAACACGGTTACTTCCCTTAGTTTGTGACGTCATAGTTGACATTGATCATTGTAA
The DNA here is from genome assembly GCA_008271625.1 of Lutraria rhynchaena. Taxonomy (NCBI): domain Eukaryota; kingdom Metazoa; phylum Mollusca; class Bivalvia; order Venerida; family Mactridae; genus Lutraria; species Lutraria rhynchaena. The sequence goes on from VIBL01000050.1 coordinate 2,573,772, forward strand.
CTACTAGCTATAGCATATAATATAGCCTATCGTTAACACAACTGTCAACATTGCAAGTGTTTTTTTACAAAGATGTGTGATTTATTTGACTATTTGTCATTTATGGCAGAACATTTCGCCATACAACTGTACCATTATAAGCCTTTTGACAAAAATAACAGTTAACAGCTAGACCCATAGATGATTCGGAAGATGAGTGTAGCGGGACTTCTAAAATGATACAGCACCATGTAAAGATGATTTACATACTGGCATTCATTCAAAATACCGTAGTAAAACACACCATTTAACAAATTACCAGAAAGATATCATAAAAAAATCAAACTACTATATATATGTATCACTGAGACAAGCCGTACATTGGTAATCCGCTGAAATCCTTAACAATGTGTAAGTTAAATTCCAAACACATTGTTTCACACAGAATATACACACATCAATAATTCAAGTAAATGTAGGTCATGCTTTAAAAATGTCTTCAACCAATCAAAATCAAGTTTTCATCGATCACGTGACAAGTCTCCATATGGCAAGTGATAAGCAATGGTATTTTCAAAATTCTTTAAAGTCGCCAATCGGTACAGATCATAGAACGTCACATGCTGTTTTGTGACTATTCCAATTGTCTATACAAAAAAAAGATGCGATTGATGGTGTGACAAACAAGCTTCAATTAATTTCGGACATCATAGATCGATGTCAACAAGATATAATAATTGTATTGATTTTTTAATTATGTAATCTTAACAAATAAAGCAGGGCGCTTTATTTCTTTTGAAAAAAAATCGGGTTGGTACAATATGATATGAAGAATATATTGTATTAGACATCTAAACTAGGAGTGGTTTCAATAATTGAACCATAAATGATTAGCAAGTTTGATTACAGTTGTACGTACAGTTTCAAAACATTCTCAATCCGTAGCTGTTTTTGGCATTGCAGTCTGTCAAAATGTCGTTAACGCTGCAGACATGTGTATTTAATTTTAATTAAATCAATAAATATATTAAAATTAAATAAATAATAATTAAATAAAGTAAATTCAACAAAAAAGAATCCCCCAACCGTAGAGCTGTTCTTGATTTATTCATTAAGACCAGGCGTCCACTTAGAAGCGGAAGGCGTCCGGAAGCGATTCGGTAGAAATATTTTAATTCCGCATACCTTCCGCGACAAGTTCACAAAAATACATCTTGATTCCAATTCGTCCTGTGCGTGTCCGAGAGTTGTCCGCTGACAAACTGCAGACTGGTCTTGGACAACATCACGAGAGGTTTACGACAACCAAGATGCAATCGGGACAATTCCAGGTCAAGTCACGGAAACGAGATACATGTACAATGCAACAAAAGTTTGACATGTATTCTATTTTTGTCATTCGTCCGTGTTTTACAATGGAGGTCATGCGTCTTCATGTAGCTGTGTTATTAGAAATGGAAGCAGAGCGAAATAAACAACTGGCATTGCTTTTAGCTTTAAACAGCGACACAGATGGTGGGTGAGGCCTTGGCTAACCGCTGAAAGAAGACTCCGGTACGGTCAGTATGAAACTTTAATGTATGAATTATGCACAGAGGACGTTGCATCTTTTAAAAAATACCTCCGCATAACGCCAGACATGTTCAACGAGGTCCTTCGGCGTGTGACACCCAGGATACAGAAGAAAGATACGAGGTTCAGAAATGCAATACCTGCTGGAATGAAACTAGCCATCACATTGAGATATAAGGCAACCGGTGATACCTACGTTTCTATTGCATATTACTTTCGTGTAGCGTCTGAAACAATTTGTCATTTCATTCCGGAAGTGTGTGAGGCCATAGCTAGTGAATACCGAGAAGAGTCTTGCCCATTCACCCCAGATGGGTGGCTGGAAATTGCACAGCAGTTTGAAAGAAGATGGAATATACCTCATGCCTTAGGTGCCTTAGACGGGAAACATATAGCGATAAAGAAACCTGCTAATTCAGGTAGCCTCTACTACAATTACAAAGGCTTCTTTAGCATAGTGCTTATGGCTCTGGTTGATGGAAATTACCGATTCTTGTGGTGTGATGTTGGTGGACTTGGTCATCAGTCCGATGCTCAAATATTCAATAACTCCGAATTGAAAGCCTGCATCGAGGAAAACGTTATCGGTTTTCCACAACCATCTCGTCTACCGAATGATGACAAGTCAGTGCCATTTTTCATATTAGGAGATGACGCATTTCCTATGAGGACGACATTGATGAAGCCCTATAGGCGTGCTAATCTTACCTACCAACAGAAGATATTTAACTACCGTCTTTCGCAATGTCGTGTAGTTGAGAACACTTTTGGTATATTAGCATCTCGTTGGCAATGTTTATCAAGAACAATGCTGCAAACGCCTAAAGTGGTTAGAGTTGTAGTAACTGCTTGTATTTGTCTCCATAATCTTATTCGAATTAGGTATTCTGCTTTGGATCGAGGTCAAATGAATACTGAAGATGACAACCACAACGTAGTGCCAGGAGCATGGAGAGATCGCACACAGGGTGATGATGTAGATCAAGTTGTCAGGGGCAGAAACGTTGACAACACAGCTGGCAAACAACAGAGAGAGTACCTAAGCGTGTACTTTTGCAGTGAAGCTGGATCAGTTCCTTGGCAGGACCGTATGCTTTAAAAACGTTATATTGTTATTTGCCTGTTTGAATGTGTGATATTTTCCGTATGGAATTTTGTGTTATTATGCTATGAACAATTCAATTCCAAGCAAGACATTTTTTATACATATGAACCACTGTAATTGTAACATTTTGTGATTATTGTGTAACATTTGCCTTATTTACAATAAATGTTATGTTCAGAATTAAAGTTGTTTGTGTATTTAATACCCGCATCAAACATTTATTCAAGTATGAAAGTCTCGCTTCAACATCGATCAGTCAATAGTTAGTTAAGACTTGTAGATGCATGTACAGTATAACCTCTCAGAGCAACACCCTGTGAAAAGACAAAAAGTGCCTTTGTTCAGAGATTGTTGCTCTGGAGAAGTTAATTCAAACATTTATGCTTTCTTTGAGAAATGCACTTTACGGTTGTTCAAGAGAGATGTTGCTTTTGAGAGGGCCGCCCTGGTGAGGTTACACTGTACATGTATTTTGTTTCCTCACCAGTAAATATGAACAAATTCAATTCGGTACCTGCTATGTGACTAATACAGGAAACTTATTATTCAAAATGACTTTAGTGTAATGTATAATTTTTAAAATCAACCAGTACTCAAAAGGCATATAATTCGGAATTGTACGTACATTTTTTAGCATCTTAAACACCATATGTTATTGTTTAATCCAATTATGATTTGAGTGATAGGTGTTTGAAGCGCCTGGTAACGCTTTTGATAGCATTCTGCATCCGCTCCAGACGTGCGTGGTATCACGTGATATTTTCCCGCGCTTTCGAGAGCATTCTGCACCCACTTCGGGCGTGCGTAAAGACTTCCGTACGCCTTCCGTGTGCCTTCTGCGTTGCTTCGTAACACCTTCGTGTTTGTCTGCAGAGTGTCCGCACAACAGTAGCATTCAAGAATGTTCGCCGACGCCTCGCGGACAATGAGGACAACGTGCCGAAGGTGCCAGGACAGATATGTCCGCATAGAAATTTTAACCTCGATTAAAATTTTGACGCGGACAAAATTATCGACCAGGACAACGCCGAAGCGTTAAGACAATGCTGGGACAATACTAGGAAGCTATCAGGAATACACGGAAGCTTTGCGGAATGCCCTATTTTGATTCCCCACCATGTCCGCATCAAGTCCTGGCTCAAGTGGACGCCTGGTCTAAGGGAGTTAATTTTCGCCAAATAACTTATACGTTGGTTTCAAATTTATCTTTTATATTGACTGTTTATTTTTTGTGCATATATGACTTCAATAAAAATATTTCTGCAACAAGCATTTAATGAGTGATTTTAATTGACTTTCTTGCGTTTCTACGGTGACTTGGAGTAGACAGTTTGTAGACAATATATCTCTGGCTGGGGACAAAGCCGACAATGAATGTGTGAAATGTTTATGTAAGTATATACAAAGGTACATATTTTGCACTAAATCTTGTATGCGTTTCACCGAATAAATCAGTGTTAATAATTTTGTGTTCTCACACAAAACCATTAAAATTGTATTTTCCATGCCGGCCCTGAAACAATTACCAAGTTTCAAGTGGCTCCATATCTCCAATCAACATCTTTACAGTTTCAATTAACAATTACATAATCTTATGTAACATGTCAAACAATGTCATGGAGTTCTCATGGCACCGAAATATACAGGAAGTTGACATGCTGCATCATCACGTTCTTCAAACACGCACATACAGACCCATAGCACGTGTAATATGGCAAGTTCTCGCATGATCAGACAATTGTTGACTTTCAGTGATTGTGTGTTTTAAATCACGACCTTCAGCAGTGAAGTGTTATAAACAAAGCTGATGCAATCAGTTCGTGCAAAATCTTGACCTAATTACCACTAGTGAGAACAATATTTTTTTAGAGTTTGCTTTGTTAGAAATTTACATGTATTGTATTAGAAGTAACGCTTCATAAAGGTAATTGGTTGCTTAAGTTTAAACAACAACTACACATTTTTTGCTTTTAAGTTTCGTAAATGCGAATATTTATAAAGAAGTAAGTTTAGTGGCATTATGGAGCTCCATGAAACCCCTAGATTGTTGCGTTAATATCAATAAGGGGTACAGTTTTTATCGTTATAAAACGCTATTTTTGCACGTTCAGTTTGAATTTTTGGTGCAGGATGTCTAAATATAATATTTAATAATTGTTAAAAAAACTTAAAATGCCTTTAACATCTTTTTTACGTATTTAGGCACTTACGCTACATTAAGCTCCTATGAATGTGTATAATCTGTGTCAACTATGATGTCACAAATCAAGGGAAGCAACTCTTCCTGTTTTTTCTCGGAAATTAGCTACAGTGTTACAAATCTTTGTTTTTCAGTCCTTTAATTTTATTTTTATAGCCCTATCGTGGCATACATGCTTACTAATGCTAATAAACAATTAAATTAGCGACAGTTAATCAATTTCATCTTTTTCTGTTTATATGACCTTTAAGGTAGCATAAGTGCCTACAAATGAAAAAAAGGCAAAAATGACATTTTAAGTTACTAACAATAATTAAATATCATACTATCATACCATGCAACAAAAAAATCTATCCGAATATGCAAAAATAGTGTTTTATCGCGATAAAAACTGCACCCCCATATCGACTCCATTTTATCTGCGAGAACGATCTAGGATGCGGCGTTGTAAGGGGCTCCTTAAGGGCAAATTTGTATCAATCGATATTGAATTTGGTATCGCTTGCCGTATGTTAACCATAGGTATTTAAAATTTGACAGATTATCAACATCAGGCAGATTAAAATGGGAATTAAGAAAATAAGGCTAAGCAAGGTGTAAGAGTGTTCTCAACGAGTGAAAAATGTAGTTAGAAATCTCTTTCTCGCAGAAGTTGGTTTACAAATACTAAAGATACCGAACTGCTTAAATCTATATCCAGTAAAAAACTTGACCATAGTGACGTGACATATTGTGAAAATGGAAACTTTATGGTGGAAAATTACGTAATAAATATATAACTGCAACAATCATTTAGTGTGCAAGAAACGTAAGAATTCATTAACACCTTGGTCGATTGGGCTAATGTACTAATGTACTTTTGATATTAAATATATGATGAAATAACTGATCCGGAATGGTGGTCTTATTGAAGTGTGATATCGATATCATACTCTTTGCTAATTATGCTATCAATATAGGTCAATTTAGACCTTATATATGTCGCATCACACATTCCTTTATGTTTTGGCCGGAAATATAATAAACAGCAATATGGTATGCAGACACTTCAACGAACACGATAAGAAAACAAGCTGTCAAAGATTGTTACCCCGTTAATGTTATGACTTACCATTTATACAAGTTTAATTAAATTTATATATTCCAGAGTCAGTTAGGTTCCAAATACAATTAAACACGAATTATAAAACTACAATATATTTAAATTGCCAGTAAATTAATACAGGAGACTGGGTCAACGAAAATTATTATTTTCACTATTTCATCGATGTAATCAAAAAAATAAAGTTATTTTTATTAAGCAACTCTGTACATTTTGGTAAAATATTGAAAGCTATCAAAAAAACAATAGGATGAAAAACAGTAACATCTTAAGGACATCAGATGTGCATGTTTTTCAAGAATCTTATTTTATTCTGTTATATATCCAATTACTTTTATATATTTGTATGTTTTAAATGATTACATTAACAGACATAAAACATAAACACTTTTCTACAAATCAATCACATCTCAAGTTCTTATTTTTACACTAAATGCATGGCTACCTTTCATTTAACTTATATAGCGGTTTCCACAATCATCTTCAACTCGATTTCCCTATCAGCCGTTTTCCCCATTGAGAGCCTCTCGGTTGATGAGAAATCTGATGTACTATGTATAGCATTGGTATGATATGATACTATTTTGACAAATAATTCGTAATTAAGCTCTTTAGAGTCATCTAAAATGGTGGGTGTTCTACTAATTGATCCGCTAACAATGAACGAATTTGATTGGTTATCATATTTTAATAGGCTGTATTAATTTATAGAATAATTGTTGATAACACGAGGTGATAATGATCTGACACTTTATTGTTAATTTCTCGCTTAGAAAAAACGCAGTGGGTGCTATTTTTGAACAAAGATTGCCGCCTTATTTGAGGATGGATTTCAAAGCGTATTACGGTATTTTGTAGCGGAATGGTTTTTTTCTATGTCGTATTACGTAATTGTCAGCGTGGTTCAGGCTACGGAATTTCTTTAAAGTCAAATATCTACTGAATGGAGGACGTTATCAATAATCTGAGACACGGTTCCCTGCATGATACCATGATTGTTATTTTAAGGCTAATTGTTGTAATATATACAGAGTAGTGATTGTTATTCAAAAATATGAAAATTACGTGCAATATTGGTTTATAGAAGACAGACCAAGTACAGTATTTGTTTCAAATCACTTGTAATAGACTCTGTATAGTGGGTTTATTAATGCATACAATTATGGTTAACTTTTTAAAACTATAAATTAGTAAAACTTGATATCATCATATAGCCACTTACGCTATCTTAAAGGTTTTTCTATTTTTAGCTCTAGTGGCCCCTAAAAGGGGCCGAACATTTTTATTTAAGAAAATCTGATAAAAGTCTATCTAAGGATGCTACAGACCAAGTTCGGTGATGATGCATCCATTGGTTCATGAGTAGAAGATGATTAAAGGTTTTTCTATTTTTAGCTCTAGTGACCCCTAAAAAGGGCCAACTGGTATAATATGAGCAAATTGCAGTTAGAATGTCAAAAGGCTTCTGCAAAGCAACTTTGAAGTAAATCCGCAGGACGCCGGAGCATCCATCTACCCATCCTAATAGCTCAGGTGAGCTAAAAACTTTTCTTAGAACAAACAAATGATAAACACAAATTTGTTTCTGTTTTTTTTGTGTTGCGGACACTACTGGGTTTTATTTATGTTTAATGTGTTAATATTGAGTTTAATTTTAGAAACAACAACTAGATCTATCACTGAATTGTGATTAATTACCCCCCCCCTCCAAATAAAACAAAATGCAATTCAGGGGACAAAGTGCAAGAGAGCATTTCTATAGGGCATGCAAATAGTTGACTAGAATAAATGTGTAAATGGCATATTAAGGGAATGGTACATACATTTTATTGCATACTGTGTAATAGTTAAGATAAATTAAACAGAGTATACAAAACAATTGCTTCAAGTTTTTTCTTTCGGTAATTCAAAAAATTTTCTCCTTTGAACAATCTTGAAGGAAACTACAATTACAATTTATTCAATTCCATAATATGCCAATACATACATTTACAAGGATATAAATAAACATAACACACGCTCTCATATCAATTCTATTCTTTACCATGTAATATATAACCAAGGTCACACAGACATAATTCTGCAACTTTAGCAAGAATAATATGTTGTGCACATCTTCTATTCAACTACAATTCATACTAAAAACTTGAAAAAATCCCTCAAAATAAATTCAAATGTTCCTCTTTTCTGACACAATAAATGACTGACATGAAGGGAACATACTGCTGCAAAGTATGGCAACTTCAACATTATCAATAGTCAATATATTGTGCACATTTTCCATGCAAATGTAATACATATAAAAGATTGGGAGAAAGTTTTCCAATAAAAAATGAAGGAGATAAACAAAAACCAAGAAAAATTGTAAGAGAAATATTCACCACAAGCTTCTATACCATTTGGGAACAGACCAAGGGACCAACCAACTTTCAATTGGACATAATTTTAAGTTTGGCATACATAATAATGCCATACTAATCTTCTATCCAGCCATAATGTATATAAAAAATTTGAAAAAAGTTCTCACAAAAAATGTAAGAGAAATATTCTCTACAATCTGGGGACAGTCTGTGCAACTGACCAACTTTCAAGGGGGCATAATTCTACAACATATGTGATCTTTGTTATAAATAATCATGCCATGCAAATCTATCCAAACACAATGTAAATAAAAAACTTAAAAAAGTTTGCACAAAAAAGGTAAGACAAATATTCACCCCATGCTCCTGTTTCATTAGGTGACAGACCACGTGACGAAACAACCGCCCGACCCACTGACTGAGTGACCGATTGATCGACAGACCAACCAACCAACCTGCAACCAACCAACCGACCAACCAAGAACCAGGGTGTTCCCAATACACCTCTGGAAACTTCGTACGCGGGAGTTTAAATAGTATGGGTGGAAAAATACCTAACAGTATGCATATGAAACAAACCTTTCAAGAGTTGGCTACTTTTAAAAAGGAGTTATTTGTTATCTGTCATACACATGATGCATTATAGTATGTGAATATAAATGATTGAAATGTACATTAACTAAATATTACAAATTTAAAATTATTGACATTTTTGTGAGTAGACCTTATAAGAGTAACTACGTAGTGTCCGCAACAAAATCATGAGTTGTAAAGCAAAACAATTTGCCACTAAATGTCTTTAAGCAAGCGTCATATGGTCTTTTACTTTCACGTACAGTCCTTACAGTTTGATATAATTGGATACCTTTCTACTCAGGTACAAGTGTAAAGCTGTAAAAGCTATGTAAAGATGATGACAGTATTTTTGTACATTTTTTGATAAAGTTTTGACTGATTAAAATTTGGTTAATGATTTTTTTTTGCAAAATTTTTTTTATGATAAATATATCCTTTTGATTGTAGTTGCTCAAAATCATACAAATTTTATAATATTTAGATTATTTTTTGCATATAACATGGTGTTATATAACAGGTAATATTTTACTTAAGACCATTAGTACAGGAAAATCTCCTCAGAACAATTTGGCCTGGGTATGTACATGTCAAACAAAACTGTTAATTTCATGATACACAATACTTCATTTTTTGTAAAAAATGAAACACTTTGGGGACAAATATAGTGAAAATGGCGATAATAAAATCATCTACGTAGAGGGAGCAGTCTTCACCAGGATTAATAGCTTTAACTATGAATATAAAGTGACAGACAGGATTCAGCCTTGCGGTACAGCCATTTCTTGTCCGTGTGGATCTGACAGATTGTTACCAACACAGACTCGAAATAAACGATCATTTAAAAAAGCCCCAATAAAAATAAAAATTGGCATCTGAGACCAAACCCATGATGATCTTTTAATATGCTATATTTCCATGTCATGTCATATTCACTTTCAAGGTTGAAGAATACAGCTACTGCACGTTGTTTGTTAATAAAAGCCTCTCTCAGAAGTCTCACAAGGTGATCAACTGTACCACGTTGGTGACAGAAACCATTCAGTACATTGACAATAAGATCATTAGATTCCTAGAACCAGATTACAAGTCTGTTGTTCACTATTCTTTCCAGTGTTTTACATATACAACTGGTGAGGGCTATTGAGTGATAAATATTTGGATTACTAGAATCCTTGCCCAGCTTTAATATTGGAATTACCAATGCTTCTCTCCAGGAAGAAAGGAATTCACCAGACTCCCAAATATTGTTAAAAGTTTCAAGTAAAAGGGAAAGAGTATGGACAGGAAGGTGTTTCAGAAATTGATAATGGACATTGTCTGGGCCAGGTGAAGTATCATTTGCCTTGTAAAGGGCAGATTTTAACTCCTTCATTCAAATGTTTATTGTACTTCTCTTGGTTCTTGGAAGAGAAATTAAGTTTTTTTCTCTCTTGTTTGGTCTAGCCCGCCTGAAACTTTTCTAAATAATTTTCAGAGGAAGACTTTTTGGTAAATGTAGTTGCTAGTGCTAGTGCCTCAGCAATTTCTTGAGCAGAGCTCTGGCTTCATAAAAGGAAGAATGCCCTTTTCATCCCTCCAGACTGAACAGTCTTTGAATTAGGAGAGATGAGAAGATTTGAAGCACACTGTTGCATTGTAACATTATTTTGGATCATGGTCTGGTCCCTAAAAGGAGCATTTGGGACATACTGGATTATTTTTACATTTGGTCTTGTGATGGCCATACCGCTGGCATCTAAATCAGCCCAGCGGGTTAGGCACATACATGTCGACCTTGACAGATTTAAAGCATATTTTGATATTGGAAGGGAGATTTGGAGTTGAAAATGTAAGAATGTGTGTGTTTGTATCTACTCTTTTAGTCTGACTGGACACATTCTTGTATTTATGAAATAAAGGGGGAAATGAAAAATGATCTAGGGCACCGCATGACCAGCCAATTGATCAGGATGGGCCTTCCTGACCTCCCGTTTAGCCCAAATGAAGGCCAAAGTGGTGTGCTGCAGGGAAAGAGCTTTTACAGGTATTACCCTCTGTAGTGCGACAGCTGGGGAATTCTAACCCCCACCCAGCAGGGGTCTATGTTGATTAATTGCCTATGAAACTGCTATGACAGAATTGCTTCTGCTCAGCATCATCAAAACATTCATATGTGGACAATCCATAAGAAGTGATATACTTGGTGCTTGAATATTTGAAATCTAAAGTGACATTTGCATTCATCTTAGTGCAAATTAATGCCAAGAAAACAATTTACCACCAGAGCCTATGTGTACTTGCTGCATATAGAAATCGTGTGAAATTGCTATTCGGGCTATTACATAAGACCTAGTTATAGATTGACTGACAAATTGTTGTGTTTATAAACTGTAATGATTGAGATTCTTACTTGAGACATTGAAACTACTACAAGCTATTTATGAACAAGAGGGCCAAGATGGCCCTTTTCCACTCACCTGAGTAAAGATTGCAACATCTATGGTTTTCCTGTGATTTGACCTAGTGACCTAGTTTTTAACCTGAGTTAGCTCATGTTCAAACCTGTTCATGATAATATTAATACAAACATTCTGACAAAGTTTGAGGAAGATCCAATCTAAATTGTGACTTCTAGAAGGTTTACAATGTTTTCAGGAGATTTGACCTATTGACCTAGTTTGTAACCCCAGATGATCCATGTTCGAACCTGTCCAAAATATCATGAAATCAAACATTTTTAGACATTTTAACAAAGATTCAATCAAAACTGTGGCCACTAGAGGGCTTACAAGGTTTTTCAATGATCTGGCCTGCTCGTGACCTAGTTTTTGACCCCAGGTGACCCATCTTCGAAACTTACCAAGAAATCATTAAGACAAGCATTTTGACAAGGTTTGGTGAGGATTCAATAAAAATTGTGACCTCTAGAGCATTAACAAGGTTTTCTGGTGCCTTGACCTAGAGACCTAGTGAGTGGAATTTCTTCTCAATATGCCACTACCCTAATGTTGCTAAACAAGTCTTCCATTAGATTCAGTGGAAGTTGAAAATTTGGAAAAACCTGTAAACTTGAGCTTGGAGTGGAAGAAACTGGTAAAGCAGATCTAACTGTATCACACAAACAAGAGGGCAAAGGTGGCCTTTTTCGCACACCTGAGTAAAGATTGCAACATCTATGGTTTTCCTGTGATTTCACCTGGTGACCTAGTTTTTAACCTGAGTTGACCCATGTTCGAACTTGTCCAAGATATCATTAAAACAATCATTTTGACAAGGTTTGGTGAATATCCAATCTCAACTGTGACTTCTAAAGGGTTAACAAGGTTTTTGTTTGATTTGACCTGGTGACATAGTTTTTGACCCAAGATGACCCATGTTCGAACCTAACGAAGATATCATTGTAACAATCATTTTGACAAGATTTGGTGAACTTCCAATCAAAACTGCGACCTCTAGAGGGTTAACAATGTTTTCCAGTGATTTGACCTGGTGACTTAGTTTTTGACCCTATATGACCCATGTTCGAACCTGTCCAAGATATCATTAAGACGGGCATTTTGACAAGGTTTGGTGAAGACCCAATCAAAACTGTGACCCCTATAGCGTTAACAAGGTTTTTCTATAATTTGACCTGGTGACCAAGTCTTTGACCCTAGATGTCCCATGTTCAAACTTTACCAAGATATCATTAGGACAAACATTCTGACCAGGTCTGATGCAGATTTGCTCAAAAGTGTGACCACTAGAGCATGAAGATCCAATCAAATCTGTGATTTTTTTGCAGTGTTAACAAAATTTCCATTCTGTTTGACCTGGTGACCTAGTTTTGGACCCCAAACTTGTCGAACTTGTCCAAGATATCATTGAGACGAACATTCTGACCAGGTCTGATGAAGATTTGCTCATAAGTGTGACCACTAAAGTATTAACAACCCCCAGGTGTGGACAACGGACGACAGAAGCCGGAGTAGACTGACTGAAGTCAGTAATGCTCGGTGAGCTAATAAAAGGGGAAATATGTATCAACTGAGGAGCTTTCAAATGATATACAGGAAGAAAGATGGGGAAAGTGTAGAAATGACTTTCCATGCATTACTAGAAAGTGAAGCAGATGAAAGCAGCCAACCATCAGACAATCCAAGATCAATAGCAAAAATTGACATCTTAAAGTTAGAGTGCCCTTTATCAAAAACCCAATAGAATCTGGTGTAAGAAAAAGATGGTCCTAAGAAAGGCATACAGAGACATGGCAGTCTTGAGGAGTAAATGTGAAAATTATTCAGCTATGTTCTGACATTATCCTTAAATATCAATAGAAAATCAGCCGAAAAATCTTAGATATTGATGAATTTCTTAAAGTGAAAGTAGATTTTCTGTCAACTTGTCGGTTTTCCCGGCAAATACTGCAAATAAATTAATATTTAAAGTTTAATCTGATGTATTAAAATTGTGTCCACCCAGAAATTTTAAATTAGGAGTCATTGGTGAAAAAAATGCGACATTGACACATGATTTATGTGCCAGTGATTTTCAAACAATTTCTATAAACTAATCAACATCTGGTAGCTCTAAAACAACAGCATAAAGTTTCAATTGTCCATCACAAATAGATGTTCTATTCTACTGTAAAACGTCACTAAACGTCATATATGAACAAACAAGGAAACAAAAGAAACATCTAATTTTATCAGTGAAATGTACAAACTATTGAATCTAGACTGACTAAAGGAGCCCGGCAATTCTACATGTAAATGCCAACAAATATGAACATGATTACCTTAGCAGTAACAAGACTTTCTACTGATGGAACCACAGTTGACTCAGAGTTTCTCATAACTTCAATTACAGTCTGAAAATATAATTTCAAAAAAATTATTAACAATTACAACACAATGTCACCAAGAAATTTCATTTCAGCTTGTGCAGTAGAGCATAGGGGCCAGCATGTTGAATGGATGGTGTAGTTGGTGTATTAATGCCTTGAATGGCCACAGGACCAAATTCAGTAGATGTTGAAAGCATGGGTTATAATTACAATTTTTTGGCAATTTCAATTTGTAAAACTAACAATTTAATAACTCAGCATTCATCTGCACAATAGTTTCATTAATCAAACTATAGGAGAGATCTGTGATAACGATTTGTTACTATAAGTAGCACTGCTGATAAGCCAATTGGCTGCCAGCAGAATAGGTCAGACAAAGGCTGTTGCCATCTTGAAAGAAAATCATGGAGGACATAAAAAAATTTGAAAATAAACAAAGAAAATCAAGTGGGACTACTAGACAAATGTTGTTATGGTTTGTGTAACAATGACTCACGGTATGTGGACGGCGAAAATATAAAGAACATGTGGTGGATTACTTTCCTTTCCATACATCCAAACATCAACAAGGAAAATGTCAACGCTGGATACGAGCCAGGGCATTTTCGCCCAATCAACAGGGGTTGAATATTGGCCAAATGCCTCATCCAAAATAGTCTTATTTTTTCCCAGTTTTTAGCCAGAGACTTTTCCCCAAAATGACTGGAAAAGACCTTGCTTGTGGACTAGTGGATTTCATCATGGAAAATGTACACAAATGGACTTATATTTGTTCCAAACATTTTGTTGGAGGCAATGGGCCAACCTCAGACCATTCTGATCCAATTCCGGCTTCATTTACTCCACAAGTAAGTTTATTTACAAACTCGACTGACACATACTGACGTCATTTTCTATATCAAACATAATATATTTAATAATATGATCGATGTGATTTCAAGTTGAGCTAGTTTCAAACTGCCTAATGTGTATTTTTAAAACAATTATGAGGGACTTTGATCAATCTTTATGCAAATTTGATTAAATGTGCCAATCTGAAAAAGATCCAATCAAAAATGTCAACTTGACCATTAGGTTGTACAAGTATTCCATTGGATATTTTTCTTACTTTTATAATATAGATTAAGCATTACAATTTCTATGTTACAGATTTTCTGCATTAATACCTTAATAGTTATGGAAAGCTTCAATGTCATTTCCTGTAGGTTAACATGTCCGTAACGCTTGATATTTGTGAGATGCACAGTTTATCATACAATATTTGCTCTGTAATGTTGTGCCTTACAACTGAATACTAACATGAGAAAGATATTTATACTTTGCACATCATCAGAATTACAACATCTTGCATGATACTTCCTCCCAGTTATAGTCCGTATTGATTGATCAGGAGAAACATGTATGTATAGATGAGATATAGACTGATAAATTTGCTAATACTGTTTTCAGACCTTCATGTTTAATTTAATTTTCAGAAAGAGAGGTTTTCACAGAAAAGGAAAGCAGTATTTCTTAGTAGAGAAAGAAGTGCATCAGTAATATCAGATTAACTCATATTGGAGAACATCTTGCAGAGACAGTAGTGTTTGTGAGGCTTCAAATAGTTGCCTCGTTGATATTGGTTGTGCACTGGGTGAGGGTGCTATCCTTTCGCGTGAAAATTTCTCTCTCTGAAATTGAAATTAATCATGACAGTCTGAAAACATTATTAACAAACCTATCAGTCTACATCTCAGACAAAGTATCATACTAGATGTTGTAAGTTCTAATGATGTGCAACATATACATTTATTTCCAATTTTAAAATTCAGCTGCAAGATACACCAGTACAGGGCAAATATTGTATGATAAACTGTGCATCTTACAAATATCAATGGCAGTTATTGAGATATTAACTGACATGCAATGACATTGACGTTTTCCATAATTATTGAGGTATTAATGCAGAAAGTCTGAAACATAGAAATATTTTAATCTATCCAGTCTAAAACTAAAGCCCTTATCCCACTGGACACCAACAGATTCGCAACACTTTTTGAATGACATTCGCATTTTCAAAATTTGAAGTGCTTCAAAATTGTTGCAGGAGTTCACAATCTATTCACCGGTTTAGCTAGATGTCACATTACCATCGTGTTCTTCTCACGTAAATTTTCAACATGTTGAAATTTCCTTGTGACAAAGTCTGTTGCATTTAAATCTCAATGTCTTTGCAATGTTTTTTTTAAACAATTTTGCGAATTAAGGTGGTGTGATTGGCTAAATATGTAAAAAAAAAATAAAAAATATTTTAAGTTTTTTACAAAGATTAAATATTATACTTTCATATTATGCAACAAAAAATCAAACCAAATGTGCAAAAATAGCATTTTATTATGATAAACACTGTACCCCTTCATGGACTTAACAGCAAGAATCATCTAGTGGACTGCGCAGTAGGGGGCTCCTCCGTAAGGAACAAATTAGTATCAATCGATGTGTTACTTAATTACTAGCATAATACAGACCTAGGAGCTTAAATTGATAATGTTCACTGAAATTTATCCATTCCAGCATCATTTATGTCTTAAGTACATTTTAATGCAATTCATAGAACTACAGCATATTATAATCGCCAGTATAATAATACCATTAGGTTTAGTAAACAAATATCATTGTTTTGATATTTCAATGTTTTGACATAATCAATAAGCCAATTTTATTTTAACCTAACCTTTCATTTATGAAAAGCTGTGCATCTTTGGTGATACAGTGAAAACTACACCAAACAAACTATAGAGTAGAAAAATGTGATAATTTCTAAAGGATATCAGACAAGCATAATTTTCTGAAATTATGTTATTTCATTACATAAATCCTTGTCATTATATAAACTTTTGTGCATGTATAAGTCTGTTTTTAAATACTACGTTAACAAAGCAATCATACTTCTTACAAACAAATCACAACTTAAAGTTGAATTTTTATAATAAATATATCGCTACGACTTATTTAATTAATGACAGAGTTTTTATTTAATTAATGACAGAGTTTTTAACTTTGATTTTCCAATCAGTTATTTTCCCCAAAGAGAGCCTCTTTATTGGCATGATATCTGATGTGTTGTAATAATAATAATAATAATTTTATTTGACAAGTATACACAACATGGGAATTTAAAACGAAATTGAATGGATAGATAAATACAATACAATAACAACTGTGAAATTCATCAGTCGAAAAAATAATAGTATTACATAAATAAAATTTATGATAACTGGTATACATATTCGAATAGTAAAAACCATGCAATGCACACCAATACCAGGGATAACATAAAAAAGAGGAAAGGACTCCTCTTATTTCTTTGTGTATGGTGTAGGTATGATATTATACTATATTTACAATAATTTGTAACAAAAATTTATTAGACATTAAAAATTGGAGTGGTTTCAATAAGTGACTCGTAAATGATTAATGACTTCGACTGGCAATCAAAATTGAACAGGTTGCATTAATTAATTAAATAAATATTGATTACAATGATATAAAAAGTGAATATAATGATCTGACACTTTTATTGTTAATTTCTAACTTAAAAAGAAACGCAGGTGTCATTTTTTAATAAGGATTGCGGCATTATTTGAAGATGGATTTCTAAGCGGTTTTCAGTTTTGCAGCGGAAATGCTTATCTAGGGAACCACGTCTCAGAATTTGGATATCTGTTTTCATTTTTAATCTATGATGTATTACGTAATTGTCAGTGGGGTTCAGGCTATGGAATTTCTTTAAAGTCAAATATCTAATGACTGGGTGACGTTATCAAAAATCTGAGGAACGGTTCCCTACATGACACCATGATTGTTATTTTACGGCTAATTGTTGTAATATATCCTTATAAACTGAGTAGTAATCATTACTCAAAATTAAGAAAATAACATGCGATATTGCTTTAAAGAAAACGGACCAAATATAATATTTGTTTCAAATCGCTTGCCATAGACTCTTTATAGTGGGTCTATTTATCGATCAATACAATTCCCCATAAATGTAATATTTTTTATTCCATTCAACAGTTTATGATTTAAGTTTGCATGTCCAGTTTAGTTTCATACATTACTGCGTTGGATCTAATAATTTTTCCTAGTGTACAATATTCATTTCTACTTTATAGGCAGTAATAAACATTAATTGATTAGTGATTTAGATCGTGAAATAATTATCTTTACTTATTTAATGTTATTATGTATTAGAATCTCAATAAAATGTTTCTGTTTCAGAACAATCCACTTCCAATCCAACTTGAGCCAGATACTGTGATTGCTGTTTCAATTCAATTCAGGACAGTCTGAACCAATTGGACCCAGATAATGATTGAGAGTTACAAATTTCATAATCAACATACACTTTGTATGCAATGATGTATTAGCTTCAAAATACTCTCATAATTTTATTAGTTTTTATAAACAGTACAGTTAAATAAAAAAAAAAATTCAATTGCATTTTGTGTTGCTCTTGGTATGGGTATAAGCAGTTGTCAAGTGTTTCAGTTTAATTGGGATCGCCATGGTATTTCTCCTGTTCTAAGAGTCTCAAATGTAGTTTGCTTTAGCTTTAGTGTCTCCCATCAAAGATGGAGGGACATAAATTTGGAGTCTGTCCATTACAAGTACTTTTGGGATTGAGCTTATACTTTACACAATGGTAAAACTTTAGCAACCGAGAACCATAACTTTGCCTTGCCTCATTTTTGTCGAGTCTACTTGCGATGAGCTCAACATAGTTGGCAAAATAGCAGTTCTGTGTATGAGTGTCTGTCCGTCTGTGCTGTGCTTTAGTCTGTCCGACTTTGTCCGGACCATAACTTCCCTACGCATCAATGAATTTTAAAATGACTTGGCACGATTGTTCACCATGATGAGACACTGTGTCATGCGCAATACCCAGGTCCATGTCACAAAGGTCAAGGTCACAATTGGGGTTTAAAGAGCAAAAATTGTCATGTTTTACCTTGTCAGGAAGGTAAAAAAGATGGTAATTCGTGCCTTAGCGGGCTCAAAATATTGCCGTTTGGTGACTTCTAGTTCAATTATAGCCCCATTAATGGTATTTATGCTGAAATTATGCTTGTTTAGAGCATATCTCAAAAACTATTCGTTACATGATATGGTTCTTCACATATGGGTAGGACGTGCTATAACAAAGAACCATAACTTTATTTTGTCCCACTTTCTCCCCATTTCTATTGAAATTATACTTGTCTGGAGCATGAAATCCATGAAGTATTGAAAGTATTGAGATGAAACTTAATACAGTCAATCTTGTATTAAGCGACCACGCAAGTGAAAGACCAAAAGTGGTCTCTTAATAAAATGGTCTCTTAATACAAAACCTGAAGTCACAGATAATTTAACTGTGACATATATTTTGATAAAAGTTGTATTGTTTTATTCCCTTCATGTATATGTATGCTATTTTTTCTGCTGGACCTTTTATTTGTGAATATGTATCAAATATGTCACAGATAATAGCAATAATAATCATGCAATGAAAAACTGCAGATTGATTAATATCAAGTATTTTTCATGTTGTACTTTTTAACGTTGATCACATGTGATACCCATCCAGCTTTACAACAATAAATGAAATAAATTGCACCATACCTACTAAAATATTTGATATGTCAACTCATCTTGATTAGCAATCTTAAAATGACGGTTTGGTTTCAACAGACCTCAATATTGGTACCTGAGACGTCATCTCCACATGTCATTCAAATGTACGCATTAACAGACACAATTTGTTCAAGATTTAATAATAGACATGAAATTCATGGTTGATGACGTATCACATGTGTTTCTTGGTCACATGACTAATATATTCCTTTGCCCCCTTCACATAATTTATATTTATAAATAACTCCCAGATTTAACAGTCTGTTCAGACTATACTATGCTAATTTCATGAAGGATGTTTTATATTAAAATACATGAACGAGAAATTCAAAAAAAAATTTGAACAGAAAAAAATTCATTGCAGTGAATGAATTTAATTTGATGTAGTGGAACGATTTAGAATAAACAGCAGGTTATATTAGGTCAAATTTTATTTAATGCATTCATTCATAAAGGCCGGGTATGGTCTGATTGGTATCCAGATGATACTTCCCCTGGTCATTATACCCCTGGTCATTACTCCCTCTTACCCTGGTCAATACACCCCCAAGTATCAATATTGTATATCATACTGTATTCTCACTGATTATATTACAAAGTGTTGAGCAACTCCTGTTGAAGGTTTTTGAACCTCTCTACATTGCATAGATTAGTCTTTTGACTAACTTGAGCCATCAAAGGTGCTGATATTTGTCAGTGAGAATACAGTGTTATGTACAATATTGATACTAATAGAGTGCACTGTTTCTGTACTTAGCAAGAATGTTCATTTTCTTAAATCAATCAATATTATCAGCTTTATTAGGAGTCAAATTCTATGCATTTTTTTATTTCTTTAATTACAAGTTGCATGTAATTAATGAATGGTCCAAAAATGTCCAAACTTAATCACTTTCTTTATTTAATTTTAAAATTATTCTGAATGAAAATATCAAATCTTTGTAAATCTAGATATTATTCAATTTTGTAAAATTACATAAATGTTTCTGTAATCAAATGCCATTATCAAAATCAGCCTTTGTAAATAAAATACTTCTAAAACATTTTTTATATTAATTTCCAAAGAAAGTAATTTTAAAGTATTAATTTTAATGAAAATAAAAACAATAATTTAATAAATGATTAATGAAACTTTAATTAAAATATGAGCATTCTGCTTAGGAAGCCAACTAAGAAGTGAAGCAGGTGCCATCAAGATAAAGGAAGACTAGACTTGTGGATTTTTTGTGGAATTTTGTGGAATGCTCTTGACACATTCTTTCAGGTCTTGTTAATTCAGGTTGTATGAACACAGGCAACTGCCTCCTTCTCCACACTGGTTAGGCAAAACAAAATGACTCTGGATTTTTGCAATGGCACCAGCTGTCGTAACGCACATACTATCGCAAAAACAGGAATGACATAAACAAAAAACACACACATGAGTATAATTTTTTACCATTTTTACAACATTAATCGATAAATTTGAAACAATCAATGGTCTTACGGAATGTCTACAGTATGGATTTGAATGTCACATTAAATCGAAATTGTAAAAGTTTATTAGAAATAAAGTCGACAGTTGAACCAAAAATTGCCCATAAAATCGTTTAAATTCAACATTTTGAACAAAATATTCGTAATCTGTGCCTGTCTGATGGTCATGTGCTAAATAAATACATCTTTTATCAGAATGTATCATTTAACTGTTTGCCTCATATGCAAATATTGGTCTCTTCTGAATTCAAAGCAAATATACAAAACATCAACTTATTTAAGAAAGTTGGGTTATTTCTCTCTGACTGAGTGGAAAACATCGTAGCAAAGGAAGCCATTACTCATTACAAGCAATGGCTTCTTCTGCCACAATGCTTTCAAAAGTCGTCTGCTTCAGATGCGGAGAAATGCGGCATTTTGAGGCAAAGGGTTAATATACCATTTGCCATAAATGTGTTGAGATATATGCAATTTTGTAATGCAATGAATGAAAGTGCTCCAGGTCATTTTTCACTACTGATATATAACCGTAAATGCATGCAAATTCGTGACGATAGCAAACATGCTAATAAAGTAAATTTAAGTTTATTAGTAGCCAATTGTTAAAGGATTGTAAAAAAACAGCATAACTAAATCATTTCATTTTCATTTATATTTATGATTTAAGATAATTGGACACACAAATCCTAAGTTAAAGATCACAAATTTGACAAAGCTATACATAAATACGTATGACAAAATGAATCATTTCAAGCAATTGATTCCTATTACGAGAGCCGTTTTCATCATCAGTGTTACAATCCAATAGTTGTTTTTTCGCTTCATCAATATAACATGTCTCTTTCTGAAGTCGGTATTTACTTTCTGTAACAGTCGGTTTACGCTCAAATCCAAACATATCTACATCTCCAAATTCTTCATCTAAACCTGGAGTCACCTTTTTACCATCAACACACATCATGAATACATTTGTATGCATGTAATTTGTCATGACCGTGATTGTTTGTGGTATCAAACCGGGCATGAGAGTTTTCTCATATTCATCTCAAATTGAAATCAAGGTGTTTCTACTGGGCACAGCAAAGTTTATTTCTGAATCTTACAGAGACATATTCCCTATTTTATTGGCTATCAGTTTCCCAATAGCTTAGGGCCAGACGTGAATAACAGAAATTTTCCATGAAACAGTCGATATCCCACATGCCAAAAAACACTTGGTTTCTTCATAATACCACACAGATTGAAGGTTAAGGCATTTGTACCATCAAATTGTTTCAATCCGCAGCAATAATGCTATATCATTCAATGGATAATTTCCATCTTTCAGCATACCAAAGAAATGTGTTAAATATAGAAAACAGTGTGGTATTGAATAAACATTTTAAAACACTAGCAATTTCCATGAATTCATAGGAACCTGCTGGCATTTTATAATCCTGTATTGGTTGATAACTTCCAAATTCTGGGGTTCAAAATGTTGTTCTTGAGACAATGTAACATGATGACAAGTGTCTAAATCCAGTCTTTTTTAGTGGAATTATTTTTTGGTGGAATTTTTGTACCACGTTCTTACTGGACTTCCTGACACACATTTCACAAGAGTCCCAGGTGGCCTTACTGATATTTTTAGAGGTATTGATATCTGATTCACCCTCCGTTTAGGCTTGTTAAACCAACACAACACTTGTCTTTTTCTCTTTCTCATTGTCCACTGAAAACATAAACATGTGTAAAGTTACTGGATAAAATTGATATACAGAACAGGAACATGCTAACGAATACAACAGACAAATAATTATCATAACTGGTGCTGATTTCAATGTTAGATCAAATATCTTAGCAATCTGATGCATGTTCTTCATAAGCTTTAACATAACGGCCATACTCAAAGAAATAGATGCAATAGAATTATGAGCCTGTTTCTTATACCAGTATATGTTTGTAATCGTTTCATTATCAAAAACTTATACCGTAAGATTTAAGAACTGGAGCACTTTCGTTGTAATGTGAATGGGAGCTACGTTCGTTGCATTACAAAATAGCATATATCTCAGCACATTTATGACAAATGGTATATTAAATGATATATTCTGATAATAGATGTATTTATTTAGCATATGGCCATCAGAGAGGCTCAGATTATGAATATTTTGTTCAAAATGTTGAATTTAAATGATTTTATGTACATTTTTTGGTACAACTGTCGACTTTATTTCTAATCAACTTTTACAATAATGTTTTAATGTGATATTCAAATCCATAACGGAATTCAGAAATACTATAGACATTCCCGTAAAACCATTGATTGTTTCAAATTTATTGATTAATGTTGAAAAAATTGTAAAATTTTATACTCACGTGTGTTTTTGTTTATGCCAGTCCTGTTTTTGCAGGAGTATGTGTGTTACGATAGCTGGTGCTACTGCGTAAATCCGGAGTCATTTCGTTTTGCCTAACCAGTGTTCACTGACTTCAAAGTGGTGACACATTCCAGAGATTACTGAGTGTCTCATCAGAATTCTGATTTTCATCCATTTTATTTAATTGCTAATACAGATAATACTTTCATTTTTTTAATATTTTTTTTTTGTTTATGAATTTCATAATATAACAAGCATAAAATAGCATTTTTCTGAAGAGAAAGCGCAATCAAGTATATATAGCATTTTCATGAAGAGAAAACACATTCAAGTATATATAGCATTTTCATGAAGAGAAACATACTATTTCACCAACTTGTTTACCACAAATAAATGCATCAATTAGCACAATTTTAATATTTTATAACACTACAACATGTATATAATACGTTGCGACATCATATATGAGCACTGGGTAAAGCCTCACTATCATTTCACAGTCACAGTTCACTCGGAATATTCAGCCGGACCATAGACATGACTGATCACCCTCAGTAGTCCAGTTGTGGTGAGCCTACGGGCCTCATAGTCGTCCCAAGCATTGAAGATCTTCTTATCACACTCACGGTACTGCCACTTCTTGTGTCTTCCCACACCGTTTTGCACCAGTTTGTCAATGTTTATCTCAGCCTCAAGTGCTTGCTTTCTCAAGGCCGGCACAAGCTTGTAGAACATCAGGGCACAACCACCACAGGCTCCATTAAGTCGGTTAAGGAACCCCTCCACGTCATTGTTGGTGCGCATATGCAGGCCGTATATGCTCCAACATGGCAGACTTAATCCACATGGTTTGAATGTATGTACACAGCCTCTGTAGCTCTGGAGAGTTTGCTCGGTCAGCTAGTTGCCTGAACAGTGGATGGATCTGGTTTTGGATGATTTGATTGGATGATATGCAATTGTACATCATTTACACAGTCAATTAGCGACCGTGTACTGTTCTTAATATTTTCCACATGTTTGACTCGGGTTAATTTTGGACGCCAGTGTTTGCATATTACATTTGACATGTAACAAAGTCGCTTAATGAAAAGATCAGTTGAATTATGCCGACAAATTAGCGGTCGCTGGTCGCATTGAGCAAAGGTTGCTTAATATATAAAAAACAGAGTCAAAAAAAGCTCGGGGGATTTTTAAGTGGTCGCTTATAGAAAAATATAAAATTGATTAACTTTCACTGCTATAATTGTGTATAAGGCTATAAAAATAAATTTAAAGGACTGAAAAACAAAGATTTGTAACACGGTAGCTAATTTCTGAGAAAAAACAGGGAGAGTTGCTTCCCTTAATTTGTGACGTCAATAGTTGACAGAGTATATACACATTCATGGGAGCTTAATGTAGTGTAAGTGCCTAAATACATAAAAAAAAAACGTTTTAAGTTTTTTTTCACAATTATCAAATATTATACTTTGACATCATGTACCAAAAAATCAAACCAAACGTTCAAAAATAGCATTTTATAACGATAAAAATTGTACCCCTTATTGATATCAATGCAAACAATCTAGGAGTTCCAAGGAGCTCCTTAAGTACAAATTAGTAAAACAATATATACATACAACTTGGCATCGTTTGTGTAATGTTGAATTTATCTATTCCTATGTCAGTTAGGTTTCATACACATTTTAACCTGATTTATAGAACTACAGCATGTCACTGAATGTAATGTAGAGTCCCTGAGTATATCTAAATTGTCAGTATATTAATACTGTAAGACATAGAAAGTGAATATTATTGTTTCGATATTTCTATGACATAATTAATACAACAATATCATTCCAACTTGAACTTTTATCGCATTACCACTCAGATATGAATATTAAAATTTTCTGAGACTATTGAAAGACGCCAAGATACGAATGATAAAGACTCTAGTTAAAAATGCGTACTTAGATATTAAAATCAATTTTTATACCTATAAACTTACTTTTTTATAAATATTAGCATTTATGAAATTTATAAGCAAAAAATGTGTAGTTGCTATTTAAACTTAAGCAGCCAACTACCTTTATAAAGTGTTACTCCCAATACAATACAAGTAAATTTATAACACAGTAAACTCTAAAAAAATATTGTTCTCACTAATGGTGATTAGGTCAAGATTTTACACAACCTTTTGCATCAGCTTTGTTCCTAACACTTCACTGCTCAAGGTCATAATTTAAGACACACAATCAATGAAAGTCGACAATTATCTGACCATGCGAAAACTTTCATATTACATATGCTATGGGTCTCTGAAGAATGCTGTGATGCAACATGTCAACTTTCTGTATATTTTGGTGCCATAAGAACTTGATGACATTGTGTGACATGTTATGTAAGATTATGTAATTGTTAATTGAAACTGTAAAGATGTTGATTGGAGATATGGAGCCAGTTGAAACTTGGTAATTGTTTCAGGCCTGTCATGGAAATTACGACTAAACTTATTTGAGTAAACTTGAGATAGGACCATCTAAGGATGCTACAGACCAAGTTTGGTGATGATCCATCCATTGGTTCATGAGAAGAAGACGTTTAAAGGTATTTCTATTTTTAGCTCTAGTGGCCCCTAATAGGGGCCAACTTTTTTTTCCGCTAATCTGATAGAACACTATCTAAAGATGCTAACAACCAAGTTTGGTAATAATCCATCCATGAGAAACATGAGAAAAAGTCATTTTAAGGTATTTCTATTTTTAGCTCTAGCGGCCCCTAAAAGGAGCTGACCATATTTGTTTGAGCAAACTAGAGATAGGACCATCTAAGGATGCTACAGACCAAGTTTATTGATGATCCATCCATTGGTTCATGAGAAGAAGATGATTGAAGGTTTTTCTATTTTTAGCTCTAGTGACCCCCTAAAGGGGCCAACTGGTATAATATGAGCAAATTGCAGTTAGAATGTCAAAAGGCTTCTGCACAGCAAATTTGAAGTAAATCCGACTGGTAGTTTCTGAGGAGAAGACCATTGTGGACACCAGACAACAGATGACGGAGCATCAACCTACCCATCCTATTAGCTCACCCTGAACCTTTGGTTCTGGTGAGCTAAAAATCAACACAATTATTATGACTTGTTGTGGATCGATGACATCTGAAATTAATTGAAGTTTGTTTGTTGCACCATCAATTGCATCTTTTCTTGCATAGACAATTCAGATAGTCCCAAAACAGCAGGTGACATTGTATGATCTATACTGATCGGCAACATTATAGTTTTGAAAATACCAATACTTATCACTTGCCATATGGATTTTTGTTGCGTGATCGATGAATTCTTGACGACATTTTTATTTTTGCTTGAAATATTTATGTGTGTACATTCGGTGCAAAACAATGTGCTTGAAATTCAACTTACACATGATTAAGGATTTCAGCGGATTATTAATGTACAGCTTGTCTAAGTGAGTACATGCATATATATATTTTTGATGATATTTTTCTGGTAATTTGCTAATGGTGTATTTTATTGCGATAGTTTGAATAAATGCCAGTAAATAAATATCTCGTCTTTACATGATGCAGCATCATTTTAAAAGTCCCAGCTACACTCATCTTCCAAATCACCTATGGGTCTAGCTATGTCGAATTCACTGTTATTTTTGTCAAAAGGTTCATAATGGTACAGTGAAATGTTCTTCCATAAATGACAAATCATCAAATAAAACGTCTATCTACATGAAAAAAAATACAATCATGATGTTTTAGACAGTTGTGTTAATGCTAGGCTATTATATATGTAGCTAGTGTTTACACTGATCAATGTTGACTATGACGTCACAAACTAAGGGAGGTAACCGTGTCGTTTTTTTTTGGCAGGTGTAATATTTGACAGTTTCTTATTTCAATTTATGCAACCAATTTTCATTTTTGGAAAGTTAAGTTTAGCGTACACATACAAAATTGTGTATATTTAATAATTCTACGCTCTCCCAAACCTATAAGAATGACCTTTAAGGAAAAGGTCACTTAAAACATGTGGTCATATGAGCAAGATTGACTGTACATTAAATGCGATAAATGAGAGGAACAGTATACTGACCAAGAATTGCAACTATTACTTGCCCATTCTTAAATTATCTCCCCTTTTGTATTTATATTATTATTGTCTAGAGCATACATCATAAGCTACTGAAGCTTCACACACTACCAGAGGCTATTGATAATTCTTGCCTCTATTAATTACCTCCCTTTTCCTATTGCAGTATTGAAAGGTTGAGTTGGTACTTAATATATAGAATATGTATAGAGAGACCAGAGGAAATGCAGTGACCAAAACAATAATCCGTCACAGAAGATTTTTGGTTAACTTCCCATAGTTTTAGCTCACCTGAACACGAAGTGCTCAGAGTGAGCTATATTGATGGATCTATGTTTGGCGACGTGAAAGGGGACTTTGTCCTTGTTGAAAAATCTATGAAGGGGATTTTGTCCGCCTTGAAAAATTCATGAAGGGGATTTTGTCCACATATACAAATTTGACCAGAGAGGATTTTGTCCGGAAGGGATTTTGTCCGTCTACCTTGAACAGGGGCAACTGGTTTCAATAAAGTAGGTCATGAGAACAAATCAGCTGCAATCTTTACTCAGGTGAGCAAAAAAGGGCCATCTTGTCCCTCTAGTTTACATGCATACCACAAAAACTATTAAAGAAATTGACTTGATTCTTCACACTTTTAACTTGCAGTACTCTCACTGCTTTTAACTAAAATATTGTGTTCACATCTTTGAGACCTATGTAATAAAAAAATATAACATCTTAAATATGCTGAATTGATTTGAAATAAGTATGGATTCAGTTAAAGACAATATATTTGACCGCAACTGATAATTGCTGGCACATTAATTTTGCAACTGTTAATCAAGTGATCATAATACTGCGAAAGTTTCCTGAAAAAGACACCGTTGCTCTCACCCTACAAGTAAATACAACTTCTGATTACTTCATACTTCCGAACAACATCAGTGCTTTCAGAGCTTAGATTTTAATACAAACGCAAGGGCAGAAATGTGTTCACAACAAACTTTACCAAATATCCTTAACAGGGTTTATTTGCTGTATACTTTTAGTCAATTAAATTCCAGACGCTACAATTAAGGAATCAAGTAAACCCAATACCATTTGTCAATTACAGTTCTAAATGTTTTGTTTTTTGCACCTTAGCCAACTACAATATCATATAATCAGGGTAAGATATTGCATTGCTATTTCAAAATCGTTTAAAGAGGTATTTAAGTGTAATGAAAATATAGGAGCTTAAGTTGGGACCAAGCAATTCATATTGCAAAATGTCTTTATATCTGGAGTTTACTATAATATCATCGGATTAAAAGGAATTTAGAAATAAAAAAGGAGCTGTTTGTTTTTATATATTAGAAAATAAGTAAATATAAAAGAATATCTCAACAAGGGTGTAGCGAATATTAGCTAACTTTGGGCTCCTGAATATGCAATCTTTTGTCTTTGCAAATGTACATTGTTAAAAAGATACTCACATTTAAACCAAGATGGCCCTTTTTTGCTCACCTGGGTAAAGATTTTCAACTTCTACGGTTTTCCTGTGATTTGACCTGGTGACCTAGTTTTTAACCTGAGTTGACCCATGTTCGACCCTATTCATGATATAATTAATACAAACATTCTGACAAAGTTTGAGGAAGATCCAATCAAAACTGCGACCCCTAGAAGGTTAACAAGGTTTTCCAGTGATTTGAACTGGTGACCTAGTTTTCGATCCCAGATAACCCATGATCGAAATTAGCCAAGATATTATTAAAACAAACATTCTGACTAAGTTTGATGAAGATTCAATCAAAATTGCATCCTCTAGAGCATTAACAAGGTTTTCTGGTGTGCTGACCTAGAGACCCAATTTTACAAGATCATTAATACAAAGATTCTGACAAATTTTCATGAAGATCCAATCAAATCTGTGATTTCCAAAGTATTCACAAAATTTCCATTCTATTTGACCTGGTGACCTAGTTTTGACCCCAGATGACCCATGTTCGAACTTGTCCAAGATATCATTGAGGCAAACATTCTGACCAGGTCTGATGAAGATTTGCTCAAAAGTGTGACCACTAGAGCATAAACAACCCCAGGTGTGGATGCCGGAAGCCAGAGTAGACTGACTGATGACTATAAAAATGGAGCAAAACGTACATGAATTTTGACATAGGTTCCTACCATTGATACAAAGAATGAGTGAATCATTGTTAATGACCATCATGTTTTTTTTACCCACAATCCAGTGGACATTTTTCTGGAAATTTCTCATAATCCAAAAAATAAAAAAGTGGGGACCTTTGTGTAAATTGTAAACCTCTGTCTTTAATAAACAATACATAGTATAAATGGATTTTTAATCTGTAGATCACACCACTCCTGTTCCTTATCCTAATTACACATTTCCAATATATCCCATACATATGTCAGCATGTTTTTCTCTAGCACTAGACAATAGGTAGTTAATAATCCAAACTATTTTGACTCGTTCACATTCAGGGACTGTACAACAGAAGGATATGCAACTGCATATCATACACTGATAAAATACTGATTAGCAGGGCCCTTATTAGTACAAGCACGCTAATGAGCAGAAAGGTGTAGAAACCAGTGAAATTTGTATGAATTTGACCCCAAGTATCAATAATTATTAATACTTGACGTTACATCGTAAAGTCGAGTATTTTTGTCCAATCGTAATTGATAACAAAACCGGATTTGGTATGCTCGAGTGAATCGAGAGTTATTGTACGAAGATCTTGTGTTTTAGAAATCAGTTTTAGCGACCGCTTCAGAGGGACTACACCCTAAAATTCAAATTTGATGCCTAAGAGGAAGTTTAAATTATCTCAAGACTGTCTTATATTTTTAACACGATATTTCAACGAAAAATATTGATTGTTGATGTTTATCAAATGTTTTGCAAAGATGAGGACCCACATCTAGGTGGTAGTACTGTGGGGACAAGTGCTGTTAGCAGTGACAAAGGGTTACTGGGTTCCAGAGTTTTTATTCCCTATGCAAAAGTGGGGTTTTGTCTCTGGTTTTACCTGGGCTATTTGGCCACCGTTTGCTGAATATTTAATTAGTATTAGACAGACAAATACTTAGTGTATACATTGTAATACATAAAGAAGAAAATATACATGTATATATATTAATTCTTTCAAACATATTATTAAAATTTCATTCAACATCGTAAAATGTTCACATATGTATATTGGTTGCTCCTCGATAGAAGCGTCCCCTCGCAAAGTACAGATCGAGTTTGTTTTTATTTGATAGAAAGTTTTGTAGAGATGAGTATGGACAGTTACCAGAAAGCAGTTGACAATTTACATTTAAGATTTGTAGAAACAAAGTTCAGGATAAATTTGATTTGTTGATAAAATAAATGAATGATATAGAATTTTGTTTGAATAAATGTATATTTTTATCATTGTGATTTATCTTGATCGCTGTGCAAAATCAGTGCTTTTTTGAGTTGTTTTCCTTTAATCTTTAGCCAAAAAAGTGGTTTTAATGTGCTAAATTAACAAAATCATAATCAGTGTGAAGATCCTAACTGATAGCAAAAGATTGAACAATTAAATGGGTGAAAAACAGAGATATCATACACTTGTATTTTTATCACCCTTTGTTTTATTAATGTACATTGTTTTCACAGCTGTTCAGGCAGACAAACATGTTCTTCTGGATAAATTAATCAGTCACGGAGTGTGACTATCTACTGAGATCAATAGGGATCAACCAATCAAATTAATTCAAATTAATGCCATGATTCTAACACATTCACATTATGTTGAATTTATCAACAACATACAGTAGAACCTGGATTATCTGAAATCGACGGGACCAAAAAATTATTTTGGATAATACGCGGTTTCGGATAATCTTGGGTAATGGAAATCTAGACTGTTTTTTTAATATGAAAATAAAGGGAGAATACTCCCAAAAAATCATGATGAACATGTAAATTTATAAAACATGATCATTTAATGAAATACAATGTATACACATGTTATGAGCATATTGTAAGCATACATTTTTAATAAATACAAACACTGAAATAACACAGACTAGCATCACTAATGTCGTTGTCGTCCTAATCATTTAATAATAATGGGAGATCCTGAGTATTGTTTCTTATTTAGCATTTTGTGACAATTTAACAACTCTGAAAAATAGAGTGAACACTTTTCATAATAATTGCATATCAAAGTCAAATTATGATATCATTGAAGCAATTTATTAATAAAGCAAAAATTAGCAGAGAATCATCTAACCAAATTCACATCAAACAGGATAATTATGTTCCTGAAATTGCAAACAATAAATCTAACAAACAATACTTTGCTCTGCGGGATTTTATAAATTGTCGTTTGCACCTTCTGACACTTGAAAAAAATCGGACAAGTCTGGTCAATCAGATTTAATTGTCGATGTCAGATTACAGGTGTGAAAATACACATTCAAATGAGTTTGGGGATCTGATCATCACTTTGGATAAGCCAAATATAATTACTGTAATACTGTTATTAATGCCTATTTAAAAACTTTTGTTTACAAATTACTACATGTGGGTTCATTAAAATGGTGTATTGCAGGGATGATTTCATTGACCTAAGTGATTAGAATTTAGATGGATAATTATGTGAATACTAATGTAATGAAAATGAATCTGGTGACGAATGTGTCCCAGAAGTATCCATGAGAGTGATAAGTGAGAGTGAATGTAATTGGTGATCTAAAGTGTAAAAATTTGACAAAATTTACAAATGTCAAAATATGTATGCAACTTGATCTGGTGAGTGCAATAAATATGGAATGATCAGCATCGGGATAAGCAGTTTGAATTCATTCGTATGTATTGGAATGGTACATAAATGTAAGCAAGAAATAGACATTATTTGTTTACAAAACTTAGTGCATTAAGTATGTAATTGTTTGGGAAAAAATGGTTCTTTGAACATTTATTCGAAAAGTCCGGATTTGGGTAGAAAACTCATTTAAATGTGCAATTAAATAAATACTCACTTAAGATTATCTAAATGCAAATATGGTATGCATTCTTAAATTAATAATCTGATTATTTTCCTTTCTTAATGATATTCCTTGCAACAAGGAATAAAAAAGGTTCAAAAAAGTTATTTTTTTCTCCCCCCTCCCACCATGCTGCCATTACTGAATTGTAAAAGGGCTTATTATCAAGAGCGATTTTAACTACTCTAACTTATTTATCAAAAATAAAACCAAACTGCCACCACAGATATATGTAAGTTGCAAAGGATCATACAAAATTCTGATCTAGAATTCACTTAACATACGTTTTACGTTTATAAAATTTGTCTTTTTTTCCGCCCATTAGGCAGCCATTACTGAATTGTAAAAAAGGGTCATTATCGAGAGCAAATTAAACCACTCAAACAAAATTATTCATTAAAATAAAATCAAACCACCATAGTAGTTGTAAATTGTGGCTAGTTTAGGTCACCCTCGTGTGACTCGGGCGGTTCGGTATTCGCTTCGCTCATACCCCTAAACTAGCCACAATTTACAACTACTATACGTTATATTGTAGAAAAAAATAAATATATTTGGAAATGAAAAAATGAAATAATGTGAAATTTTGGAAAATGGCATATTTTCATTTTAGGGGATATGTGATATTTTGAAATTTTGGAAAATGGCATATTTTCATTTTAGGGGGATATGTGATATTTTGAAATTTTGGAAAATGGCATATTTTCATTTTAGGGGTATATGTGATATTTTTGAAATTTTGATGGAGAACAGTTTTTCTGGGAAGCAAAGTCCTAAATTTGATATTTTGAAATATTTTCATTTTCAGGGAATATGTGAAAAATAATATTTTTTCAGGGGTATATGTGAAAATAAAAAAATATTTGATTTTGGGGTATATGTGATATTTTGAAATTTTGATGGAGAACAGTTTTTCTGGGAAGCAAAGTCTTTCAGTGTGACATTTTGAAAGTTTGAAATTTACACATAAAACAGGGGTACCTGACCCCCCTGTCAGGTACATGTTACATTTTTGAAATTTTGATGGAGAACAGTTTTTTGGGAAGCAAAGTCTTTCAGTGTGACATTTTGAAATTTTACATTTTGGCATATTGGCATATTTTCAGTGTGGCATGTTACATATGGCATATTTTCAGGGGGTATTCCAGATATGTGATATTTTTGAAATTTTGATGGAGAACAGTTTTTCTGGGAAGCAAAATATAAAAAATGTAAATTTTGAAATTTTGAAAATATTATATTTGCAGGGGTATGATACAGTGTGATATTTTGAAATGTGACATTTGACATATAAAATTTGAAAATCTAAAAAATGTAAATTTTGAAATTTGAAAATATTTTCAGGGGTATATGTGATATTTTTGAAAATTTGATGGAGAACAGTTTTTCTGGGAAGCAAAATATAAAAAATGTAAATTTTGAAATTTTGAAAGATTGGCATGTGAAAATTTGAAAAATTAAAAAATGATATATTGAAAAATAACGGATTAATCTAATTCAATTAACAGTGACGCTACGGTGCATTCCGCTGTTGCATTTCCTTGCAAACAAACAAAATTAATAACACTCGAAACATCAACTTCAAATGGTTTTTGGAAATTATTATGTTTTCTCGGGGCTGAATGAAGTGTAATTTCGCAACCGTCCAATATTTTTCCATTTATAGATATACCCACCCTAATTTCACCCATAGCCCATTTACTCGATAGGCTCATTCCTAATATTCGACCCGGTCGTATCATGACATAGCCAACAGAATTAGTTTTACACCCGTTTCCGTGTGAGAAAATTTCATTTTTTGTAATTGCACCTCTCGATTCTGCAGTTATTGTAATAAGATAGGTTTTTTTCCGCATCTGTTCAATAATTTTTGTAAATGAATAATTATTCAATGTTAGTTTTCTAAATTTTTCTTGTAGATCATTGTAGCGATCATTTTGAATATTTATTTGATCCATCATTCCACTCCTGTTATTGTGAACATCTTGTTGAAATTTTGTAATTCTTGATTCGATATCGGCGACAGGTTTTATTTTACTATATAGATTATGAACACGATTCAATAAATTTTCAATATTGTCTTTTCGTTTTTGTTTTTTGATTCCAAATATAGACATTTTTTATAAGTAAAAATCAAAATTCGGTAATCTGTAATTCTTGTTCGTAAAAACTACCACTAATTTCTTCATTTTTTAAATCTTTTATTTTATAAGTAACAGGATCAGTATTTAAAATTTCATCAATTACAAATATTTCTCTGGTCCAACGTGTGGTGTAGCCTTTTTCAAATTTATCTTTTTTGTTTTTGATATTCTTACTCTATCTCCAATTTTAAATTTAGGTTTTTTTATTTTATTTTCATCTTCAGGATATAAATTTTCATATACAGTCGATTTATTTTCTAATTTACTTGCATCGACGGGTGTCATTTTAATTGAAGAATGTACCGTATTGTTATAATCTTTGACCAAATTATCTAATATATCATAATATTTTGTAGTTTCATGGGCAGTAAAATATTTGTGCATATGTTGTTTCATAGTTCCGATCCATCGTTCCACCACACTAGATTTTTCTTCATTCTCGGTCGAATATAATTTTATATTATTATTTTTTAATAATTCTTTTACTTGTCGATTGTAAAATTCTGACCCTTTATCCGACCAAATAAATATTGGTTTTCTTTCTGCAAATAATGTTTCAAGTGCATCACTTACAGCTATTCCTGTTTTATTTTTTAAAGGAATCAACCAACCATATTTACTAAAAACATCTATAACGGCTAATAAATATTTATAGTGTTTATTTTGTTTTGAATATTGTTGCATATCTACCAAATCAACTGCCCATGTTTGATCTATCGAATGAACATGAACACGTCTTTTGGGGAAAGATTTTACAACTCTACGATGTAATTCATCGGCTAATTTATTTGTTAGACCACCTATAAATCTATTTTTTTTAGAACCACACTCTGAACATTTAGCTTTTAACATTTGTCTATTATTGGATGTTGTAACTTGTTTTACCGAATTATTTCCTGTATGTTTTTTACAACGCAAACAATATATTTTCATATTCTCCATTTTTAATATATTAAAATTTATTTTTTTAAAAAATGGGCGAAAAAAAAATTTGTACAAAGTGCAATGAATATAAATATTTATATGAATATGATAAAGCAAGTGGTAGGCCTATGGGTGTTAAATCTTCATGCAAGCAATGTAACAAACCTATGAAACGAAAACATTATCAAAATAATAAAGAAAAATACAAAAAAGCATACCAAGAATTTATACTCAGAAATCCAAATTACCAACACGAATATATATAATTAAAAATATTTCTTAAAAAATGGGAACAAAAAAATTCAAAGATCTTATTACCGAAACCAATATTGGCGATATGGATGAATATGATATATCCAAATATATAAAATTATTAAAAGATAAAATAGTTATTGGTAAATTTCCTTTGAAAATAAAAATAACAATAACAAGTGAATTTTCAAATCCTGTGTCATTTGATATAACAGAAGGTCATTATTCTCATCCTGTCCAAGTTATTCTAACACGAAATAATTTATCCAAATTTTATAAAATTCTAATAGATAAATTTGAATCTTGGATAAATAAATTTCAAGAAATGGGATCCGGTTTTGTTTTTAGAAATATCAAAAATGTAAAAATAAAACAATATAAATATAATTACCAAAATGCTTCATCTTATATTCCACTTCAATTTAAATCGAGCAATATTATTAATGTGAAAAATAAAAATGATAATAAATGTTTTCTTTGGTCCATATTGGCTAAACTATATCCTGCTTCCGATCATAAATATAGAATATCCAAATATATAGAACATAAAAATAAAATTAATATGAAAGGAATTGAATACCCCGTTAAAATAAAAGATATTCCAAAAGTAGAAAAACAAAATAATCTAAGTATTAATATATTTGCATTGGAGAATCAAAAAAATAAACAATCTTTATATCCAATTTATATTTCAAATATAGAAAGTGAAAATATAGTTGATCTGTTATATATTGAAAGTAACGAAAATACTCATTATTGTTTAATTAAAAATTTAGATAGTTTTATGTGTGATAAGAATAATCATAAATCATTTACTTGTAGAAATTGTTTACAGAAATTTCGAAAAAAAGAAACACTGGTGAAACATAAAGAAATATGTTATGATAACGAATATTGTAAAACCGTAATGGTAAAACCGGAAAAAAATATTCTTAAATTTAAAAATTATCATTTTAAAAATAAATTACCATTTGTTATATATTGTGATTTTGAATCTAATAATATTCCAATAATGACAAATACACCAAATTCCAACGAATCATATATAAATCAAATATTTAAACAAGAAATAAATAGTTATGGAATATATGTTAAATCGGATTATCCGGAAATATATAAATCACAATATTTTTCTTATGTTGGCGATGATGCAATAAAAAAATATATGGAAAAAATAATGGAAATATTCAAAGAAATAAATTATAATATATATCTTAACGAACGGAAAAAACCAAAATTAAATACATACGAAGAAAAAAAATTTCAGGAATCAACCAATTGTTATATATGTGGAATTGAATTTTCCGAATCTCCTGAGTTGAAAATAAAAAAATAAAAAAAAATAAATGTAAATAGGTTTACATCTGAGAACGAAAGACATATAAGATTACGAGAAAAAA
This sequence comes from Lutraria rhynchaena, assembly GCA_008271625.1. Taxonomy (NCBI): domain Eukaryota; kingdom Metazoa; phylum Mollusca; class Bivalvia; order Venerida; family Mactridae; genus Lutraria; species Lutraria rhynchaena. The sequence continues at coordinate 2,610,781 of VIBL01000050.1, forward strand.
TTGATAAATCCAAACTCAAATATATTGTTGATAATCCGGATGAATTTAATTTGGGAAGTAGATATATCAAAGGAAAAAAAATAGACCATGAATCACAATTGAAACTATTGGAAGAATATCTAGATAGAACTAATGAATTTGGTGAATGTATTATATCTTATCATCAACGTAATAAATTTGGTAGATATTGGACTAATGAAAAAATGGGATTGCAAAATATGAGTCGATGAATCAGACATACATTATGCAAAGATAATATGATTGATATTGATATGAAAAACGCTCATCCAACTTTACTATCGTCCTATTGTCATAAAAATAAAATTTTATGTGGAGCACTAGATAATTATATTAATAATAGAGAAGAATTATTAGCCCAATATGGTAAATTGAAAAATATATCTAGAGATGATGCAAAAAAAGAATTATCAGCTATTCTCAATGGAAAAGAAATAAATATAAATTGTAAATATCCTGATTGGTTCATCGATTATTACAAAGGAATGAGAGAAATAATAGATAAAGTATGTGAATTGAATCCATCTTTGGTTGAACTTGCAATCAAACAAAAAAAAGAACGTGGATTATTCCAAATTATTAATGTATCAATTTTACTATAATATTGTAAATGAATTATGGCCAAAAAATGAACTTGTTGCTTCAGATTCAGTTTTAGGCGATACTCCATTGATACTAAGATATAAAAATAAAATATATATTGATAAAATAGAAAATATTACTGATGAATATGAATATTCAAATGGTAAATTTTACCACAAACCAAATAATAATATTGAAGTTTGGACAAGTGATGGATTTTCTAAAATAAAAACTGTAATTAAACATGAAACAAATAAAGAAATATTAAGGGTTGTTACATCGGTAGGATTCGTAGATGTGACCGAGGATCATTCGTTGATTAGAGATACCGGTGAAATTATCAAACCCAAAGATTTGTCATTGAATATAAATCTTTTATTCAATGATAATTATAAAGAAAATTTAAATCCACCATTAAAACGAGATTTTTTAAAATTAGAACCAAAAACATTGGAAGAAAAAAAAGCATTTATTGAAGGATTTTTTTTGGCAGATGGAACTAGTGGAATTTATAAATACGAATATGGAACACAATATAGATGGGCTTTGTATAATCAAGATTTAAATCTTTTGAATAAATGTTTAGAATATTGCAAAGAAATATATTCAATAACCGATTTCAAAATAACAAATTACACAATACCAACCGGTGATATGTATAAAATTATTCCAAAAGGAAATATTAAAGTAATGACGGAAAAATTTGAAATATTTTATACCGAAGAAAAAGAAAAATTCATTCCATATAAAATTTTAAATAAAAACTATAATTACAGATTATTTTTCTTTCGTGGATTTTACCAAGGAGATGGTTACAAGAAAGGAAAAAATAACCAATTTTGTTTTTCACAAAAATCTAAAATTACATTTTCATGTTTAAATTATCTTATATCATCTCTAGGATACAATACTAATATTGGTACGCGTGAAGATAAATTAAATATATTTTACTTATATATAACTAAAAAAAAACAAATTGCCAATGTAAAAAAAATAATACCATTAGGAAAACAAAAACAAATAGTTTACGATTTATCTACCGAAACTGGAAATTTTAATTGTGGATTTCCTTTAATTGTAAAAAATACCGATAGTGTTTTCATATCAATTAAAACTAAAGATATTTACGATGATATGAAAAAAATACAAGATCATCTGGATCTATCTGAATATCCAAAATATCATCCTTTATATTCGGAAAAAAATAAAAAAGTAATAGGAAAATTTAAAGATGAATTAAATGGAAAAATTTTGAATGAAATAGTTTTTTTAAGAAGTAAAGCATATTCTTTTACATATTCGGATTTATCCGACCAGATGGAAGAAAAAAAATTAAAAGGAATTGGAAAAACTACAATTAAAAAAGATATAAAATTCAACGATTACAAAGATTGTCTATTTAATAGTAAAAATAAAATAAATAAAATGTATACTATGAATTCAAAAAAACATAATATGTACATTAATGAAGTAAATAAAATAAGTTTGACACCATTTGATGATAAAAGATATATACACGACAATGGAATAGATACTTTACCATATGGTTGTGAATCTATTTATTTTATTTAAACCAATTTCCATGTAATAAATCCGGTTAATACCATACCACAAACAATAAATGCAATTTCTCTATTTTTCTGGTCTTCCGATGGATTATAAAAATCACTTAATATAGGTTTCGGTGGTAAATCTGGTAATCGTTTGCCTGTGATATAATAATAATTTTTCATTGCCATATCGGCATTATCGAATTCAATACTGGCATGATGTTCATTTTTCAGTTTAGCATTGATAAAATCTAATCGTTGTGTTCGTTTTTTATTCCATTCAACTTGGTCTTTTTCTAATTGTTCCATTGCTTCATCGTGTCGTTTTTTTTCTTCATCGCTATTTCTACCCATATGCGAAAATAAATAATTGCTACCAGAAAAAGCCAATGCATTTGTTATTGCACCACCGACCATCATCGCTACGGCACTTGCCATTTTTAATAGGATTATTTAAATATTTTATTTTTTAAATATTTGATTATACAATTTGTGAAATATTAAAAAAAATAAAATCGATTGATACTTCGATCGCTTATTTCATAATATCGGCTGGAATAATACCCTGTTTAACCAACATATCTTTTGTTGATATCGCGAGCAATATATCAGTAGTCAACATTCCAATATCCATCATATTGAAATCTACTTTTGGTGGTGGTTTTTTTAATATTTTTCTACCTAGTTCAGAATATCCAACTGTTAAAATACTTATCAACCCAGAATGATATAACATATTTACTATTTGTTTTCCGTCTATTTGTGAAACCATTTTTTATATAATAAATTTAGTTAAATTCAAGTGGATCTATTTCTTTCCGGTCTATTTCTTTCTTCGCAGGTTGTCGTTGAATCACAGGTTGACGATGTTTATATATATATATTCCTAATACGACAACTCCAATTAGATATAAAGATATATAATTTTTTATCTTGAAATTTTCCAATATATTTACATGTTGAATTTCATCTTTTGTTATAGGAATTGCCTCGTTGGCCGATTTTAATTTTATATTTTCTTTTTTTATTGATTCGATTTCTTTCATTTTTAATTCAGCTTTTAATTTTTTAGCTTCAGCACCTTTTTTGCCAGCTAATATTCTTTTTGGATTTTTGATTTTGGCTTCGCTGGTAATATTTTCATTCATCTTTTTTTATAGTAATATTTTCACTTTTTTCTTCGTATTTATCAGATCCAGATACGATATGTTTCGTTGTTGTTAGAATAGCTGTAAATGGTGCAAGATACATTCCATATCTATAATACAATTCACAACATGTACTGGTCAATGCATGATCTATGAATGGATCTTCCTCTAGATCCTGTTTCAATTTAGGCGGATCACCAATATTAAAATATTTCGATATACCTAAAACATATAAATCAATAAAGGCATTTCCTAATGTATTCGTCATACTAGCGCCCAATCTGGCTTCGTATCTACGGTATAATTTATTTATTTGTTCCGGTGTCATTGTATCGATATCGGACATTTGTAAATCTTTACCTATATACTGTTTACCGCCGCCACCGGCAACGATAGCCGATAATCGTTCACGTTTCGTTTCGATATTTTGATCATTCGATTTCTGTTCATCCGGGCATTCCTTAAGTATTTCTTCAGCATCCATTTTTTATACGTATATTTTTAAGCAATTCTAAAATATTGCTATAGCAATTCTAAAATATTACTATAGCAATTCTAAATATCACAATAGCAATTTGTATCACTATAACGATACTTGATCAATTATCCAATAATCGGTAGGTTGGTCAGTTTTCAAAATTAATTTGCTATGTTTCATTTTTTTTAATTTTTCCTTTATTCGTTGTCGTTCGTCAAATGTAGGAATTACATCATTTTCACGTAAACAATTTTCAAAACTATCTTTGTCTTTGGTATAAAATATACATAACCATTTTGTTTGTTCGCGTAAATCTTTCGGAACAAAATTATATCGTTGTGATATGACCCAAACCAATTGTTCGGCATGTCTTTCAGAAAATGCCAATTCCGACAACATATCTTTTTTTTTTTGTTAAATCTTTTGTAGCACTGCAATCATCGATAATATATAGGGTTGGACGACCGGCATATTTTTTGAAAAATATTTTTAGTAATTCCTGTAATTTTTCTTCATTATTAATTATAGGATTTACAATTGTAATATTTTTTGTTTTGGGATTTCTAATATTACCAATCCACTCACGGTTTTTATAGGCCTTGTTCCATTGAATCGTTGGACAAAGTATAACAATATACATAAATATATTTCTATATTCACGTTCTAGCAAATCTAAAACAAATTCAGTTTTTCCGCAACCAGTTTGTCCGCAAATAATTGCACAATGTGGATATTTCGGCAGGTCCATTTTATAAGATATCTAATAACTAATTTCTTTAAATCTACCATCTTCAAAATTAATTTGCACATCTTGTATAACAAATAGATAAATATTTATCATCTCATCGTCTCCTGATTCTTTGGCTAATTGTATTGTTATACCTTCCGTTGCATTTTCAATTCGTCTGCCCGAACCGTGTAGTGAATTATCATCTGTTGAACGTAAATCTAACCACAATGCATAATTATCAGTTAAATATTTTTCCAATGTTGTATCGGTAAAATATAAATCTTTTATAACCATATTCGTTTCTTTATTTTGTTTCGAATTCAATGCAAAAAATTTATTTATTTCATCCCATTGTTGATATGATTTCATTCCTTGACTATATAGCTGATTCGGGACACCTTCTATAGTCATTTCTACTTTTGTTATTTCAGGATTGTAATAGGTCTGTGTTAATGTTCGCTCTGGGTCTTTGAATAACATAAGAATACCTTTCATACTTCTAGCTGGAACATTTAGATTAATATTCCATAATGTATCAGATTTATTTTTAGATATTTTTCTATGTCTAAGTATTCGATCATACAAAACAACCATTTTTCCGCCAACTTGTTGTCTTATTTGTCTTGCGAATCCGGTATCAGAAACAGTATCAAATTCCAAGCAAATATTTTTGATCGAATAACTTGAATCGGGATCTGTTGATTTGATTACTTTGTTGTAATCGTTGAATGTAAGTTCATATTCAAGTCTATCACCGAGACCAGCTTGATAAAATGGCATATGGGTATTCAATAATTCAAAATCTAGTGGAATACAAAATCTATTTCCATATGCTTTTGCAATAGCTTCATCTTCTTTATCAGCCGAAGCATCTTTGGCTCCAATTCTATGTTTTAACATATTAGTTTTACCGATACCTTGATAGGCCATATTTACACGTTCGGTTGGTGATCTCCATAAATCAATATAACAATGATAAATATCGCTATCGTCAATAGACATAACTTCATTTCCATTTATTCTAATTGTTGTTTTTTTAATTATAGATCTGCCTATATTTTGAAATATAGTTGCATTCTGATCTTTGGAATTTATTTCAATTTCAAATGCCAATCTGACCGTTCCAGGAACGATAACATCATTACTGCTTAAATTTGGAAATCTCACCAGTAGCTGCTGATTTTGGTCAATAGTTGACGGATTATTTGTTATTACAACACTTTGACGAATACCTCTAACACCACGCGGTTCTCTTATTTTTCTGTATGGATTTAATTTGTTTCCGTCGGCCGACATTTTTTAAGGATAAAAAATGGCAGAAGGTGGAATGGATTTCGATAATCCTGTATTCGACGAAGACGATTATGATAGAGATGATGAAGATAATATGGAAATAGATGATGAATTTAATAGATTTATACAAAACCAAAGTGCTAATATTGAGAATATCCAACCTTTTGACGAAGATACAAGAATACAAATAATATTAGAACATAAACAACGTATAGTTGAAAAATATTACAATATGATAAAAGAAAAATATGGATTAGAACCATCATACATCGATATTACAAACTTTGAACTTGGACCAGATAATAAAACACTATTTTTGAAGGTTGGAGATAAAGAAATTCAAATTACATCCGAAAAAGGTGGTGGTTTTATAAGTTTGAATACTTTGAAGATTAAAATTGGTAAAGGTGCAACAAGGGCAATTGGAAATATATTAAATTTGCCCGATTATAAATCTGCAACCAAACCATTATCGGCACAGGCCGTTGCAAAATTACAAAATACAGAAAATAACCTACCCGATGTTGAAAATGTGGAATTGACCGATTTACCCAATGCAGCCGAAACTGCAGTGAAAGAAATAGAAACATCATTTACCGAAATAGATGAACGATTCGATACAATTTATATAGAACAAGGAATACAAACCGATATAACAAATAGAGAAATGGCCGGTATCCTTACAGCTATGACCAATGTACGAGATGAAATTGCAAATGAATTAGCAAAATTAGCAGAAACAAATAAAGATTTGGCAAAAGAAAAAGAAAAATTAGAACAGGCTAAATCTGATAATGACGAATTTCAAATTGATAGAATTGAAAATAGAATAATAAATTTAGAAATTGAGAGAAGTTCGAGAGTTGAAATAATTGAAATTAATAGAGATAAACTACGTACCCAGATTAATAGAATTAAGGAAACTATACGTAAAATATTAAACGAAGATACAACATTAGCTGAAAAAATTAAAACATTATTCCGGGAACAAGGTATTACAATTGTCAGTCTTATAACTGCTGTTGGTATGATCATTGGTGTTATTGTTGAATCTATCATTCCTACTAAAATTGGTGGTGGTGGAAATATTCCGCCTGAACCACCTAAAAAATATAATATAAAAGAATGGATCAAAAAACAATTAGCTAATATTGGCAGACTGTTAGCTGATCTTGCAGGAAAAGCTGCAGCTGCATTACCTGGTATTATTGGTTCCATTATATCATGGTTATTTTCAACAACTGGAAAAATTGTCAACTGGTTCGGGGAACACATATGAGCCCTTGTTGTTCTAGTTATAGGGCTGTTATATGCAGCTGCTAGAGAATATATATCAAAATAAGACCAATTACTATACTTCCGACTATTAGTGCAATTTTATTTTCATCATGTTGTTTTGAATCTGTATTAATTTTAACAGGTTCAGGTATAGATTCAGGTACAGGTTCAGGTATAGATTTTTTGGTCTGGGTTCCGGTAATTTCTACATGATATTTTGGCGGAATAGGCTGATTATTCACACTATTATTCAATCCAAGTATTTCACTATCGGTAGCTACTATAATTTCATTGTTATAATTTTGAATGGTACCTATTTGCAATTCCATATCGCCGGGAGACATGTACAGGCCTATACCATAAACGTAATCAACTTTACTTCGTGCATATTTTAGTGTATTTTGATATCTTGTAATTTGACTTGGTAAATCTATAGGACTATTTATGGCATCTTCAATATTTGCAATAAATTGTTTTTGTGCATCGAAGGCTGTTCCTGTTCCAAGTATAGTTGTTCTAGTTTGGGACTGTGAACTTAGTATAGCCCAGCAATATGTTCGTATGGATTCATTGATACGTTCGATACCGGCCCTAGTAAAACCGTTCGATTTATCAAGTATAAATGTTGTCCATGTATTTTTTATATTATCTGATTGTTGAATATAATCAATATGAATTTTTTTAGGTGGAAGAACCAGTAGTGGCACACCATATTGCAAAATTTAGTTGATTTTGCCAAAATAATAATGGGTTTGTGTTCCAGCGTTGTACTATTTCATTTGATGCTACGTGTGGTAAAATATATTTTTCGAATATATTTGGGAAATCTACGTTGAAATTTTTTCCGGATGATGAAATAATAATATTTTGTTTTATAATATCGATTGATTTCTTGTCGAATATACCTGCACCAGGATAACGAGCTTCATCGTTATATTTAAATTCTTTTGGTGACATTTTTTTATTTTTAAAAAATGTATCATACAATTTCCGATATTGATAAGACTATAATCTTACAACAAAATATAAATAACAAACATGGTAATATGAAAATTGGTTTGAAGAGTTTTACTTATACTATGGGCTGGTATAATTTAATTGACGACCGTATTCAAATAATAGGAGAAAATCCGGATAAAATTACAAACGGGTATTATAGTTTTCAGGAAATATCCGATATATTTCAAAATAACAATATAACATTATCTGTAAATGAAACAAATGGCATTGTTTTATTAATTACTCTGAATGAAGTGAAATTAAGCAAAAATTTATGCCGAATTTTAGGGTTCGAAAATAAGAGAAGATTTAATAATAAAAATCCACACTATGGTACCAGAACAATAGACCTATCACCTTACAAACAGCTATATATTCACCTTGATCAGATAAATACTGCATATAATTTCTTCGATGGTGCACCAAGTAATATACTCGGTGTTGTTTCTGTTGAAAATAGAGCATTTGGCGATATTGTACATACACATTTTAACAATCCAGAATATAAACAATTGACACATGGTGATATTTCGGAATTAAATATAAGTGTTCGTGATGAGAACAATCAGAAAATAAATAACAATGGACTACCAATTAATTGTGTGTTGGAAATTATATAATTTTTTTAAAAAAATGAGTATATTCGGTGTTAAAAAGCCCCGTAAGGATCCAACCATTGAAAATATAAAATCAGCTATTACAATAACTATTGAAAAAAAAGGTAATTTGGTTTATGGTGGAGTATTTTCATTTGGAAATGCCGGCAGACAGAAAGACGTTGGTTACGTTGTTATGAAACGCGGCCAAATAACCGGTATTAGTTTATCGTGTGAAAGACAAATTGGTGTAGCTAGGATTGGTGTATTGGTAAATGGAGAAATTTTGAGAGGATGTGAAATTACTTTACATACAACGATATCAGAATATATAAATTTTGATACACCATTTTCGATTGAAGCCGGTAGTGTTATTAATTTTGTAAGTTTGGTGTACAATGGATCTGTATTCAATAGCGTTGCCGCATTATTATTTGAATTCAAAAAATATCCTTAAAAATGAAACAACCAACGGCACCGAATTTATATCCAGAATTGTCCGACGAAGACGGACAAAATTATAGATTACAGAAAATATCAGAAATAGAGAACATATTAACTGATGAAAAAAATATACGCAAATCATTATATAAAAAATATAAACGTGGAATTAATATTACCGATGGCGTTGATACTATTCTAATATCGATGTCTGTTATTTTAGCAGGTGTAGGTCTGGCAGTTCCGATATTATTTCCATTAGAAATTGCAGCAGTTGTATGTGGAAGTTTGGGTGCATGTGTTAAAATTATCAGACGTAAATTATTTACAAAAGCACAAAAACATTATAAGATTGAAACTATTGCCGAAAGTAAATTGAATAGTATAAAAAATTTGATTTCGAAGGCTTTGACTGATGGCAGTATATCTGACAATGAATTTAAACTTATACTTGATGAATTGGAAAAATATAATAATTTAAAAGATAACATACATTCGAAACAAACAGGATTAAGCGAAATTGATAGAAAAAAACTTATCGATGAAGGCAGGGCTCAGGCTTTATCCGAATTAAAAAAAAAAATAGGAAATGTTTAATTTTATTCAATAAAACTATTATAATAAATGATCCACCACCGAAATATTTACCTAAAAACTGTTCTAGCTAATTTTTTAATTTTTCAAATTTTCACATGCCAATATTTCAAAATTTCAAAATTTACATTTTTTACATTTTGCTTCCCAGAAAAACTGTTCTCCATCAAATTTTCAAAAATATCACATATACCCCTGAAAATATTTTCAAATTTCAAAATTTACATTTTTTAGATTTTCAAATTTTATATGTCAAATGTCACATTTCAAAATATCACACTGTATCATACCCCTGCAAATATAATATTTTCAAAATTTCAAAATTTACATTTTTTATATTTTGCTTCCCAGAAAAACTGTTCTCCATAAAAATTTCAAAAATATCACATATCTGGAATACCCCCTGAAAATATGCCATATGTAACATGCCACACTGAAAATATGCCAATATGCCAAAATGTAAAATTTCAAAATGTCACACTGAAAGACTTTGCTTCCCAAAAAACTGTTCTCCATCAAAATTTCAAAAATGTAACATGTACCTGACAGGGGGGTCAGGTACCCCTGTTTTATGTGTAAATTTCAAAATTTCAAAATGTCACACTGAAAGACTTTGCTTCCCAGAAAAACTGTTCTCCATCAAAATTTCAAAATATCACATATACCCCAAAATCAAATATTTTTTTATTTTCACATATACCCCTGAAAAAATATTATTTTTCACATATACCCTGAAAATGAAAATATTTCAAAATATCAAATTTAGGACTTTGCTTCCCAGAAAAACTGTTCTCCATCAAAATTTCAAAAATATCACATATACCCCTAAAATGAAAATATGCCATTTTCCAAAATTTCAAAATATCACATATCCCCCTAAAATGAAAATATGCCATTTTCCAAAATTTCAAAATATCACATATCCCCTAAAATGAAAATATGCCATTTTCCAAAATTTCACATTATTTCATTTTTTCATTTCCAAATATATTTATTTTTTTCTACAATATAACGTATAGTAGTTGTAAATTGTGGCTAGTTTAGGGGTATGAGCGAAGCGAATACCGAACCGCCCGAGTCACACGAGGGTGGCCTAAACTAGCCACAATTTACAACTACTCACCATTACTGAAATATGTAAGTCTCAAATGATCAAAGAAAATTACGATCTAAAATAATCTTAAATTAACACACTAATCTTTTCTATATTGCAACTATTCTGGTCAATTATCATCTCAACTTTGTTTCCAGTCAATCACAAAAATTGGAACAATTTATAAACCATGAATGTCAAGATTCATTCATAAAGCATCATTGAAATATTTAATGTTTAACTTCAGTAAACAAACAAGAGGGCCATGATGGCCCAGCATCGCTCACCAGAATAAATGTAATTTAACTTGTTACTAAAAAGGTAGTAAAGGTATGCTTGTGGGCAGATAAAAGAGAACAATAATAAACGATTAAGGACCATCAAAGAATACCTCAATAAAATATTGGCATTGACCAGAGGATGCTACAGGCCAAATTTGGTGATGATCCATCCATATGTTCATGAAAAGAAATCATTTTAAGGTTTTTCATTTTACTTTTAGCTCTAGCAGCCCCTAAAAATTACTGACCAGATTTGCTGACTAAAGGATGCTACAAACCAAGTTTATTGATGATCCATTGGTTTGAGAGAAAAAGATGTTTTAAGGTATTTCTATTTTTAGCTCTAGCCGCCCCTTAAAAGGGCAAACCATTTTTATTTGAGCAACCCTGATAGAGGACCATCTAAAGATGCTACAAAGCAAGTCTGGTAACAATCCATCCATTAATTCATGAGAAGTAATTTCAAAGGTCATATAAACAGAAAAAGATAAAATTGATTAACTGTCGCTAATTTAATTGTTTATAAGCATTAGTAAGCATGTATGCCACGATAGGGCTATAAAAATAAAATTAAAGGACGGAAAAAGAAAGATTTGTAACGCGGTAGCTATTTTCCGAGAAAAAATGGGGAGAGTTGCTTCCCTTGATTTGTGACGTCATAGTTGACACAGAGTATACACACATTCATAGGAGCTGAATGTAGTGTAAGTGCATAAATACGTAAAAAAGACGTTAAAAGCATTTTAAGGGTTTTTTTTATTTTTTTTAACAATTATTAAATATTATACTTTGACATCATGTACCAAAAAATTAAACCAAACGTGCAAAAATAGCATTTTATAACAATAAAAACTGTATCCCTAATTGAAATCAACGCGAACAATCTAGGGGTTCCAAGGAGCTCCCTAAGTACAAATTAGTAAAACAATATATATACAACTTGGCATTGTTTGAATAATATTAAATTTATCTATTCCTGTGTCAGTTATGTTTCGTTGACATTTTGAACTGATTTATAGAACTGCAACATATCTCTGAATGTAATGTAGAGTGCCTTGGCATATCTAAATTGTCAGTACCAGTATATTAATACTGTATGACATAGAAAGCGAATTTTACTATTTTGATATTTCAATGACATAATCAATGGAACAATTTCATTCTAACTTGAACTTTTATCCCAATACCACTCAGGTACGAATATATATGGGACTATCGAAAGCCACCCAGATGCGAATAATAAAGACTCTAGCTAAAAACGCGTATTTAGATATTTAAAATCCAATTTTATACAACTAAACTTACTTCTTTATGAATATAAGCATTTACGAAACTTAAAAGCAAAAAAATGTGTAGTTGCTATTTAAACTTAAGCAACCAATTACCTTCATGAAGCGTTACACCTGATACAATACAAGTAAATTTCTAACACAGTAAACTCTAAAAAAATATTGTCCTCACTAGTGGTAATTAGGTCAAGATTTTACACAAACTGATTGCATCAGCTTTGTTTTTAATACTACACTGCTCAAGGTTGTGATTTAATACACACAATAAATAAGAGTCGACAACTGTCTGATCATATGAGAACTTTCCATATTACACATGCAATGGGTGTGTGTGTGTGTGTGTGTGTGTGCGTGTGCGTGTGTTTGAAGAACGCTATGACGCATGTCAACTTTCTGTATATTTTGGTGCCATAAGAACTTAATGACATTGTGTGACATGTTATGTAAGATTATGTAATTGTTAATTGAAACTGTAAAGATGTTGATTGGAAATATGGAGCCAGTTGAAACTTGGTAATTGTTTCAAGTCTGGCATGGAAAATACAATTTTAATGGTTATGTGTGAGAACGCAAGAATAGTGAATGATATATTTGTTAAATTCCAAAAACCGCTTTGAAATCCGTCTTCAAATAAGGCGGCAATTTTTATTAAAAAATAACACCCACCGTGTTTCTAAGTGAGTAACTAACAACAAAACTGTCAGATCATTATTGTCTCGTGCTATCAACAATTACTCTAATGATTAACCCATCCCATTCAATTTTGATAGCTACCGTATTTTACAAAGTAGAAGACGCAGTTGTTGATAAGACTCGCCCCCTGAGGAAAAAACATATTCTTGTGGATAAGACGCACCCAAATTTGACTAAAATCCTGGTCCGGAATATATTGTCTACAAACTGTCTACTCCAAGTTACCGCAGAAACACAAGAAAGTCTATTAAAATCATTCATTAAATGCATGTTACAGAAATATTTTTTTATTGAAGTTATATATGAACCAAAAATAAAGAGTCAATATCGAATAAATTTGAAACCAACGTACAAATTATTATTATAAACTCCCTTAATAAATAAATCAAGCACAGCTCTACGGCTGGGGGATTCTTTTTTGTCAAATTTACTTTATTTACCCTAAGTATAATATATTTATTAATTTAGTTGAAATTAAATACACATTTCTGCAGTGTTAATGACATTTTGACAGACTGCAATGCCAAAAACAGCTACGGATTGAGAACATTTTGAAACTGTACGTACAACTGTAATCAAACTTGCTAATCGTTTATGGTTCAATTATTGAAACCACTGCTAGTTTTGATGTCTAATAATGAAATATTTTTCATATCATATTGCACCAATCCAGTGGTTTTCAAAAGAAATAATGCGCCCCCACTTTGTTTGTTAAGATTACATAATTAAAAAATCAATACAATTATTATGTCTAGTTGACATCGATCTATGATGTCCGAAATTAATTGAAGCTTGTTTGTCGCACCATCAATCGCATCTTTTTTGTATAGACAATTCGAATAGTCACAAAACAGCATGTGACATTCTATGATTTGTACCAATCGCGACTTTAAAGAGTTTTGAAAATACCGATGCTTATCACTTGCCATATGGATTCTTGTCACGTGATTGATGAATTCTTGATTTTGATTGGCTGACAACATTTTTAAAGCATGACCTACATTGGCTTGAAATAGTAATGTGTGTACATTCTTTGTAAAACAATGTGTTTGGACTTTAACTTACACATAATTAAGGATTTCAGCGGATTATCAATGAATGGCTTGTCTATGTGAGTAATGCATATATATATTAGTTTGAATTTTTGATTATATTTTTCTGGTTATTTCCTAAATGGTGCATTCTGATGCGATAGTTTGAATAAATGCCAGTATATGAATCATCTTTACATGGTGCTGCATCATTTTAGAAGTCCCCGCTACACTCATCTTCAGAATCGCCTATGGGTCTAGCTATGTCAAATTTCACTGTTATTTTTGTCAAAAGGCTCATTATGGTACACTTGTACGGTGAAATGTTCTTCCATAAATGACAAATCATCAAATAAATCGCGCAACTTCATAAAAAAACGCTCGCAACGTTGTTGACAGTTGTGTTAATTATAGGCTGTATTGTAGGCTATAGCTAATAGTTACAATGATCAATGTCAACTATGACGTCACAAACTAAGGGAAGTAACCGTGTTGATATTTTCAGCAGGTGTATTATTTGTTAATTTTTAATTTCAATTCATGCAGCCAATTTTTATTTTTGAAAAGTAAAATTTTGTGTATGTATGTAAATTGTGTATATTTAATATTTTGATGCCCTCCTAAAGTGATGAATATGATCTTTAAGGTATTTCTATTTTTGGCCCCCACAAGGGGCCAACCATATTTATTTGAGCAAATTTGATAGAAGGCCATCTTAGGATGCTACAAACCAAGCACAGTGGCAATTCATTCATTGATTCATGAAGATGTATGAAGATTTTTCTATTTTTAGCTCTGGTGACCCCTAAAAGGAGTCAATTTTCATAGTTTTTTCAATAAAACTGTGACCTCTAGAGTGTTCACAAGGTGAATGCCAATGCCGTACGATGAACAGACGCCGGACATATATAATTTTCAAACTTTCCTATTGCATTTCGAAATTTTGTGATTCAACTGTACATTTGTGGACTAGATAATCACCTTAGGTGACACTAGATTTTTAAACAATCAATTTTAGGTGAGCCAGTTTTTTACATTGAATTACATAGGAGCAAAATCAGGATAGAAAATCCTTTTGGGATAATAACAGGACTTCGAACAAAGTGGGTTTGGATTAACAAAATTTTACTGTAAATCGGTCATTTCCTGGATCCACCAATTAGAAGACATTCAAATTTTGGATAGACATCTTTTTGGATGCATTTTAAATATCTATTTTTTTTGGTATTTGAAACTGGGGACATGCTTACCCATGCAATCCATGAAATGAAATGTTCAATAAAAATTCATGATACCACAGTACATTAAAATCCCTACTAACGACCACCCCGAAATTACAAACACCCAGCTATAACGACAGATTTTCAAAAGAACGGAATA
This sequence comes from Lutraria rhynchaena, assembly GCA_008271625.1. Classification (NCBI taxonomy): domain Eukaryota; kingdom Metazoa; phylum Mollusca; class Bivalvia; order Venerida; family Mactridae; genus Lutraria; species Lutraria rhynchaena. The sequence goes on from VIBL01000050.1 coordinate 2,626,255, forward strand.
TTTATTATAAAGTTAATGGTGGTATGTCCGAAAATACAACCACCCCGCTATTCCTTTAATACAACCACCAGTTTAGGACCAATTTATCATTTCACACTAAATTAAAATCTGCTACAATGACCACCAAAGTTTTGCTTTGAAATTACCCGCTGTGCACTCCAAGTGTTGACATTTACTACATGTACAATGTAGATTTGCGGTAATAGTCTAATTGTCAGCTACATGTTATGAAAACAAAGTCTCTAAAAATGCATTTTTGATTGATTATGATTGTTGTTAAATGTCGATGTTAATTGATCGGAATAACAAGTGTTTGTTGCACATTTCTCCTTGTAGTGGACCGACTATTTAATCAGAAACTTGCAACGAAAATGTTTGTTTTTGTTTATTTTTTCCAAAGTTTGGTTGTTTTAAATTTACATTGTATTCACCATAATTTGCTGATAATGTATGAAACAAGGAGTATTAATTTGAGTTAAAATTGAATACCTGAACACATAAACAGTATAATATGCCTGTAGGTCATATATGACTTGACAAAATACTTAAGCTCGGATACGTTGTTCCTCTAATAAGACACATGCCTATTAAGACCACTTTGCTTAAGAACGAAAGGTGGTCGTAATAGCGGGATTTTACTGTACTTAAATTATACTGACATCAGTACATGTTTAAATTCAGCTATTGCTGAAATACTCATATTTCTAACAAAAATTCACAAAGTCAGTCTGAATACAAGAATACAAACTCAGTCTCAAGAATTCTTTTTGTAGGGATTTAACGTAGCACAAACAGCCAATTTGGCATACAAACTGGTGGTACCACCAACTTTCTGTAAGCTAGCTCGACAGCTTCCCCACATGTGAACTTAAGTCCAGAGTGCGACTTAAATTCATAGCAGTGAGTGTCAAGTGATTCCTAGACAGAGACCAAAAGCACTAAACCATGTAGGCTTTTCATTCATACAAGTAAACTGATGGAAATATATATACACACCTAAATCTATTTATAATATCTATTAAACATTATATAAAATGTAAATTGATTCATAAATGTTATCATAATTTCAAACATTGAAAGTTATAAGGGTCAACCCGAATTGGAAGGCTGAAGTAATAGATGTCCAAGTAAATCTGAGGTTAATTGTCATGAGTTGAAAAGGTTTAGGATCAAAGTGTCAAGACCACCCTTCAACAGCTTGTACTGTATATTGACTTTATTATTTTACAATTACCTTATCAATTTCTTTCTTTGAAGTCATCAAACATCCTGCAAGTGATGCATAGACAAAACCATTACGTACATATGTTCCATTCCCTGGCTTTATTTCATCCTCTTCACGGCAAAGCCTTTGACCTACAAATTCAACAAAACATTAAAATTTAAAACATTTGCCAGATTGATAATCTTGAAACAAGGAAAACATGAATGAACATGAATGAACAATTCTAGGACTTAAACAAAGCCATGTTCTTGATAATTGTAAACAAATCAGCCTTCATATAAAATAGATAAAAGAAATATGTAAACACTTAGGGCCAAAATTGTCAGGTTTTAGTATGCCTGATTTTGTCCTTACCATAACTTCTTCATGCGCCAATGGATTTGAAAATAACTTGACACAATTGTTCACCATGATAAGATGGTGTGTCATGCACAAGATCCAGGTCCATATCTCAAAGATCAATGTTACACTTTGGTTATTAGGGAATATATGGTATGCTTCTAGAGCTTTGAGTCTTGCTGAAAGGAAATGGGCATAAATCGAGCAGGAAGCATTAGCTGTTCTGGATGGTGTACAAAGATTTGACCAGTACACTTAGAGTGATTGTCCAGAAAGACCTGGAAACTGCTTAGATATTATCTAGAATTCAGATACCACGATGGTAATAAATTGACACTCTAAGCAGAGCATATCTTCCTGATACTGCAGACAACTGTGAAAATATGTTTCAAATCAATGTAGATGTCAGTGATTTACGCCTTGAAGAAATACGACAAGCTTCTCAAAAAAGACAATGACATGAGAACATTATCAGATATTATCCAAGGTAGATGGCTAGAAAATAAATCTACAGTACCTGATTGCTGCAAGCCATATTTTGACATGAAAGATAGTTTCTCTGTATATATAGGTATTGTTGTGAAGGATGAAGCTATTGTGATACCAAAATCTCTGTGTGCATTTGTAAAATAATGTCTATTCAAGTCTCATTACGGTAATGATTCCATGACTAGAAGTTGCAAAATGGCAACATGTCGAGCCAGCTAAGACACTAATTATCCATTGCTTTTTCAGGGAATGATCATGTCAATTCGAACGGGCCCACCAAGCATCGTAAGAAAAAGAGAGATGTATTGAATGCCTGATATAAACCAAAGTGTAACATTGATCTTTGAGATATGGACCTGGATCTTGTGCATGACACACCATCTTATCATGGTGAACAATTGTGTCAAGTTATTTTCAAATCCATTGGCGCATGAAGAAGTTATGGTAAGGACAAAATCAGGCATACTAAAACCTGACAATTTTGGCCCTAAGTGTGACCTTGGCATTAAAGACATGGACTTGTGTTTCATGCATGACACACCGTTTCATCAAGGAGGATAATTATTCCAAGTTGTTTAAAAACCAATGAATGCTGAAAGAAGTTACAGTTCAGACAAGGTAAAACATGCCAATATTTGCTCTTTAAACCCTCAAGTGGGACCTTGACCTCTAAAATATGGTCAAGGGTCTCAGACATGACATACCTTTTAATCATGGTGAACAATTGTGCCCAGTCATCTTAAAATTCATTGATGCATGGAGAAGCAATACAATTTTTTGTCTTTTAAACCCTAAGTGTGACCTTGACTTTTGAGATATGGACCTTGGTCTTGCACATGACACACAGTCTCATTATGGTGAACAATTGTGCCAAGTCATTTTAAAATCCATTTATGCATGAAGAAGTTATGGTTCGGACAAAGTCAGACACACTAAAACTGGCCAATTTTGGCCCTTTTAACCCCAAGTGTGACCTTGACATTAAGGACATGGACCTGGGTCTTGTGCATGACACACTGTCTCATCAAGGAGAACAATTATGCCATGTTGTTTTAAAACCAATCAATGCAGAAAGAAGTTACAGACTGGACAAGGCAAAACATACCAATTACTGTCATTTTAACCCCAAGTGTGACCTTGACCTTTGAGATATGAACCTGGGTCTTGCACATGACACACCGTCTCATCATGGTGAACAATTGTGCCAAGTCATTTTAAAATTCATTGTTGCATAGGGAAGTCATGGTCTGGACAAAGTCAAGTCACACGAACACATGGACGGAAGAACAGACAGACTTCCCAATGTTAGTTGTGCGAGGGGTATAATGAAATAGAAAAATATTTTTCGCTTTAATTTTTCCCATAAATTGTTTCTGTTTATTATAGTCTTAATGTTAATGGATTGGAAGTATCATTAGGCCTTAACAAAAAAGGTTTGTTTCCAGTTACATGCCAAATAAAATATGGGTTGGTAGGTAGGGATTTTTTCTTCTACGTTTTTTTTTTTACATATGTAGGCATTACTGTTGTGAAAATTACAATATAGCACTAAGATCTGGGTGCTGTAAAAACTTATGAGTCAGCAGGTAAAAGATGGGTTGGTCAGGTAACTGGAAACAAACCTTTTTTTTAGGCCTTACTTACTACTGAAAATCATATTTTGGCTTGTTCATATCTCCCAAAGACCTATACTACATGTATAGTACAGATCCTTGTTTCTCTGTAAATTTTATTTTGATTGAATACAGACAAAAGAATTGTACCACAAAAAAGGAAAATTCTATTCTGTACAAATGTTACATTCATAATATGATAAAACAATGGTTTATTATAGCAAATTTAGATAGGGAAGATGTTAATAAGAAAGATCAGCAGACAGACCCCAAACATAGATATGGTTCTTACAGAAATAAGATCCTATCAGCAGTTCTGCTTTTCTTCTGACGAACCCCGTGTGTCTTTGCCAAGAAATCAGTAGAGTACATAGAGATTAAAGTCATTCTGGGAAAAGAAGTTAATGTTCCACATGAGCAACCAAACATTGGACAAGCAGCAGGCCAAACAGCTGAATGATTGTGTTACGCTGTCACTCATGTTAGACATTACTTCATGGGTGAAAACAAAGATATAACATGTTTCTATGGAGGAGTGAAGTAATTTGCATTAATTTTGCATTATTTGTAAACAACATGAATGTCAATATAAAGGCAATACATATTTTGGAAAAAAGAATGTTATGCAGGCATGTATTGCCATGGCGACAATATATAATATGTAATAAATATGTGTACTTGTATGTGCGTGTGTGTGTTTAAGTTATAAACATATATCATGGTTGTGCTGGGTCTGTCGTTGTTTATTGATGTATCCTGAAAGTCAGTCTACCTTTTCCCAATTTGGCTGAAAATTGTGCTTGAATTTCCCAAGATAAAAGGCTAAGGCCCATGCCCAATTTTTGGAAAAAGGTCCTGGTGTTTCAGTAACTTTATTCAAAAACTTTGTATTAGCTTATCAACCTTAGTTAAACAATTATTTTACATTGCAAGAGATCGCTTTTGAACAACTTAAAAGTTGATATGTTAAAATTGTTTTTTTTTATTCTGTTGCCATAGCAATATAATTCAAACAAGTCTTCGTGAAAGTCGCCGGACTGCCAGTCCGACAACAATTGAAGATTGCTGGTCCTCATGACCGTCGAAATATTTGTATTATCTGGTACGAAATTCATTGATTAAACTACTTGCATTTTAGTGCGTTATATAAGACTGTTTGTTCTTCGAAACCTGTTTAATTCAAACAAATAAATTTCCTCAAGAAAAAGAATTATGAAATCGAGGCTACCGAAAATAACAAGCATTAAAACCTTTGATTTTTATTGTCTACTACTAACATTTTTCTGTCCGGCCAAAATTGATTCGGTCCGGCGAAATATTTCTGGTGCCTGACCGAATGTCCGGCACTTTTTTCCAACTTTCGCGAAGACTGCGTGACAAAATTAGAGCACTTCATATATGGTTTATTTCATGACAACATGCATAGCATGATTAACTGTGTGTTCTGTGAATGATATGTGGTGAATTTTATAAAACAGGACAGGCAAAGTCAATTGTCCAAGTTGCTGAGTTGTACATTTTTGGGTCACGGCAAATATACTTTTGCATTTTTGTTGTCTGTGGACATGTAAAAATTTCTGTCATAAATCCAACATTTTCCTTACTGATAAAAGCAAAAGCAGTGCAGTGTTTCTGACCCCCTTTAAACTTTCAGCTTGTTTTTAAGGGTCATATATAATATTATCATAAAAAAAAGTTCAAGTTCAATAAAGATTAAAACTAATACTTGTGGGTTTGTTTTCTATTAACCATTTGGGATTTGGGATCTCCTTCAGTTGACTGCTGTTGGGGTTCATCACATTTCTTTTCAGAAGGAATTGAGCCAGGCAAAGAAAAGAAGTCTGAAAGGCATTTTTGCCTCTTTCATTTTATTTGTCCATAATAACAAACATTTTTCTACATGCGTCCACGTAACTAAGACGTTAGTTTATAGCATGGCATATCGAACTTTTATGCACCACGCACAGACCAGACCAGAATCCAAACTTTTACACTCAAGCATTGAAAGTGAAAATGATGAATTTGTAAACATCTAAAAAATCAACTTTTTGGCAATTACTGATAATGCATACCTTTGGACATTAAATTACATTTTTTTTTTTTTTTGGCTGAAACATATTCCTAACATTGAAAAATTAAGCTGCGTCGCGGAAAACCCACGTTTGGCATTCAGTTGCATCAAATGTTAATAAAATGAGTCAAAAATGCAAGAAACACACTTTCAAGGAATCACTGGTAGCGACAGAATTCGTTTTATTGTTGTTCGGAACAGACAACAATGTAGGTGGTTTTCAACAATCGTTTGTGAAATTTTTACTACATACCGAAGAGTTTCCTGTAACCTTCTGACTGAGAAAATAGTGCGAAAATATTTTCAACAGTACACTTCAATGGCAATTTGCATTCAATTCAAAATCAGATGGCTATACACAGTCATAATCGACTAATCGTAATCGAGTAATACAGCAGTAAAAAATATGCAAAACATCAAAATCAACAGAATGGTGCATAAATATAGCTGAGCTACTTCTGGTGATTCGTATTACTATTTTTACGCAGTGATGTTCGGTAAAAAATAGTTTCATTCACAAACTATAAGAGAGATCAGCGATAATGATTTGTCACTAAAAATAGCACTACAGATATGCCAATCGGCAGCTAGCAGAATAGGGGGACAAACGCTGTTTTATTATTATTGTCTATAGAGCATATTGAAGTTTCACACATGAATAGAGGCTATTGATAGTAGCAGTAACCAAGAGTCATGATTCTCCCTTGTCCCTTTGTTAATTACCTCCCTTTTCCTATTGAAGTAATACCTCTCTTGTACAGACAAGTAACCCATGAAATAATCGCTGGCTCATTATTTTTGCAACTGTTAATCATGTGATCATAATACCGTGAAAATTTTCCTGAAGAAGTCGCCATTGACACCTTACAAAGAAATACAACATCTGATCACTATGTACTTCCGAACAACATCAGTGCTTTCAGAGCTTAGATTCCTTATAGTCGGCCATAAAACTAATACACAGTCCTACATTATTATATGTATATCACTTATCAGTCATCCCGTGAATTCTGTAAAAAATTTGAGCAAACTATCGTTTTTTCTGGTGCAATTGCAGACAAAGTTTCTAAGGTATGCACCTGAACTGTCCATCACTTCACATCTACTAATTCTTTTCGCTAGACATTTAATAATACGAGACTTTAGTGAGAAGCAAACACAGTAGTTTCTTTCTTAGTTATATACCAACAGTAAAAATGAAAAAAGTATGGACAAGTAAATTTTCTAAGTTACTTGTCAATGGACCAGTAAAATTTTATGAGATTTTGCCGTCCCTGTAAAAGACATTGATATGAAAGTACAGATAGAATGATGATTTGTTGTGTTATTTATTAACCCTCTGAAAATGAGTCAGTAACAAAAATTGCCTATTTGACCAACTCAAAACAGTCTTTGACAGAAATTATTCCACCAATGTATTTAGTAGGCATCCCGATATCAGGATCAGGTAATATTGAATTTTCCATAAATATTGCTATAACTTGGATAAGGGCCCTTTTTTCTAATGGAGTGGCTCACGTGGTATATAGGTCTGCATAAATACCATATATGTATGTTATGTAGAGTTCAGTTACTTGACACAAAACCAAATTTTAGCTCAATAGGCTACTTACACCTAATATTACTCATCATTAGTTTTTAGAAGCATATGGGCTAAAATTTGGTTTTGTGTCAAGTGATGTAGAGTAAATACCTAATGACTGACCTGCTTTATGCTATGCCACCAAAACACAATCATTTTTTGCCACAGCATAGTTGAGTCATTGCATAGAATTTCATGTCAGTATCATGAAATTAGATTAAGGTAGCGTAAGTGCCTACAAACGTAAAAAAGGCGAAAATGACATTTAAAGTTACTAACAATAATTAAATGTCATACTATCACACCATGAAACAAAAAAATTGATCCGAATATGCAAAAATAGTGTTTTATCGCGATAAAAACTGCATCCCATATCGACTCCACTTTATCAGCAAGAACGATCTAGGATGCGGCGTTGTAAGGGATCCTTAAGGGCAAATTTGTATCAATCGATATTAAATTTGATATCGCTTGCTGTATATTAACATAAGTATTTAAAATTCGACAGATTATCAACATCAAGCGGATTAAAATGGGAAATAAGAAAAATAAGGCTAAGCAAGGTTTTTGAGTGTTCTCAAAAAGTGAAAAATGTAGTTAGAAATCTCTTTCTCGCAGAAGTTGGTTTACGAATGCTAAAGATACCGAACTGCATAAATCTATATCCAGTAAAAAGACTTGACCATACAGTGACGTGACATATTGTGAAAATGGAAACTTTATGGTGGAAAATTACGTAATAAATATATAACTGCAACAATCATTTGATGAGCAAGAAACGTGTGAATTCATTAACATCTTGGTCGATTGGGCTACTAGCATCTAATGTACTTTTAATATAAAAAATGTGATGAAATAACTGATACGTAACGGTGGTCTAATTGAAGTGTGATAATGATATCATACTCTAACGCCTTGCTAATTATGCTATCAATATGGGTCGATTATATATGTCACATCACACATTCCTTCATGTTTTGGCGGGAGATATAATAAACAGCAATATGGTATGCAGACACTTCACGCACCTTTCAATGAAACGCACACGATAAGAAAACAAGCTGTCAAAGATTGTTACCCCGTTAATGTTATGACGTACCATTTTTACAAGTTTAATTAAATTTATATATTCCAGAGTCAGTTAGGTTTCAAATACAATTAAACACAAGTTATGCAACTACAATATATTTTAATTGCCAGTAAATTGAGACTGGGTCAACGAAAATTATTATTTTTGCTATTTCATCGATGTAAATCAACAAAATAAAGTTATTTCAACGTGAACTTTTATTAAGCAACTCTGTACATTTTGGTAAAATATTGAAAGCTATCAAACAAACAATAGGATGAAAAACAGCAACGTCTTATGGACATCAGACGTGCATGTTTTTCGAGAATCTTATTTTATTCTGTTATATATCTAATTACTTTTATATAATAGTATGTTTTAAATGATTACATTAACAGACATAAAACATAAACACTTTTCTACAAATCAAACACGTGTTAAGTTCTTATTTTTACACTAAATGCATGGCTACCTTTCATTTAACTTATATAGCAGTTTCCACAGCCATCTTCAACTCGATATCCCTAACAGTCGTTTTCCCCGTTGAGAGCCTCTTGGTCAATGAGAAATCTGATGTACTGTGTATTGCATCGGTACAATATGATACTATTTTGACAAATAATTCGTAATTAAAATCTTTAGAGTCATCTAAAATAGTGGGCAGTTCCACTAATTGATCCGCTAACGATGAACGAATTTGATTGGTTATCAAATTTGAATCGACTGTATTAATTCATAGAACAATTGTTGATTACACGAGGTGATAATGATCTGACACTTTTATTGTTAATTTCTTGCTTAGAAAAAAACGCAGTGGGTGCTATATTTTAACAAAGACTGCCGCTTTATTTGTAGATGGAATTTCAAAGCGGTTTTTTCCGTATTTTGTAGCGGAAATGCTTATCTAGGGAACCGTGTCTCAGAATTTTGATATTAATTTTCGTTTTTTATCAATGTCGTATTACATAATTGTCAGGGGGGTTCAGGCTACAGAATTTCTTTAAAGTCAAATATCTATTGAATGGAGGACGTTATCAAAAATCCGTGACACGGTTCCCTGCATGATACCATGATTGTTATTTTACGGCTTATGGTTGTAATATATCCTTATATACAGAGTAGTGATCGTTATTCAAATAAATGAAAATTATTTGCGATATTGGTTTATAGAAGACAGACCAAATACAATATTTGTTTCAAATCATTTACAATAGACTCTTTATAGTGGGTTTATTAATGTATACAATTAAGGTTGACTTTTTAAAACTATAAATTAGACAAACTTGATATCACCATATAGCCCCTTATGCTACATTAAGCAATAACTTGGTAAGCTATATTAATCATTTGATGGTGAAGCATCGCGAAATTGTATGACAATATGATTTGCAAGAACAAATTCGATAAGTGAACATATTCTTGTAAAAAGAATAAATAAACTCCTTTAAATACGTAAGATAGAAATAATATCGCCATTCGTTTATCTCAAATGCAATCCTGTGCTGGTCCCTTCTCACCTGGAGTACATATTGTGGGCGCTGCCATTTTGTTTGGTAAAGTCCAAATTATGGAATGTAAGGGTAAACATAAAATAAACATTTATAACTGGTTCCCGTTCCATGTTGCAGCGCACTAAAAAACAGACAGAGTCAATGGGTTAAAGACTTCAATTGAATTTGTACTTAAAGTTTTAAATTATTCATCATTTTGTTTTAATCATGTATTATTATCATCGAATCCGTTATTAGTTACTTTGGGGCGATACTATTTTGCCGGTCTCATCTGTAAACTGGTCCCCGAGCAATGCACCTCTGTATGTAAAGTGAACGGGACCTAGTTATCTCACCGGTTCTACATGGCTTCAGGCAACTGATTACATAAACTGGTCAACCGGTACCAGTTTACTGATTACAATGATGATGATCAAAGAGAGATTATGTTTTGAAATCGATTGCTAAAAAAAGTATTTTGTGACAGATGGATAATGGAATAAATTATTCCTCTGATTATCTACGATATGATATTTTTCCCCAAATAGAAGATCAAATAACCATGATGATGAGAGCACTTAATTAATTGATTGGATATTGTCGGCGTAACACAATGAACAATATACTTGCATGTCTGTTTTCGGTAAATGTTTGTCAATATATAAGATAAATAAAATGCTTAACACTTTCGGATCGGAAACGGTAATGAACAATTTCGGAATTTTACATTTATATTATGATGTATGAATCAAACAGTTTAAAAGTAGAATATTATCATATTAATTATTATTCATAATAAATAACATACATCAAACACAACTGTGTAATCCGATAGAAGTGGACCGGATGAGCCCAGGGCCGGGATATAGTACTTATCGTCCGTTACTTTGTGCAGACCTGTATACCCCTTTGAATGGTAGAGTCCATTTATCTAAACTGAAAGTAGACATTAACAATGGCTACTTCAAGCAAAAGAATGGTACATTTAATCATTTAAAAATAATTCTGTATAACGTCTGTAATATATAACTTTGATATTATAAAATTGTAAATTTGATTATATTTAATGCAATAATTAATCATGTTTTGTGCACGTGTCCTGCTGTAAGCTATTTGCAATGTTTGCTAATACAACTGGTCGTTCGGTCCCTGGTTATTTTGTTACGATGGGCGAAACAACTACCTGCGTGGCATGAAACGACTTTTTATTTAGATGTGAACATGTTTGGTTTGTATAACTGAATATGAATAAAATTGTACCAAGTCCATAGCTGTCAAGGGTGCACTTAGGCTTACTTATTCAGCTTTCGGGTTTGCCGATTTCATAAATGACTTCGGAAGGGCCATTCTCTCAGCCTGTGAGCGTTGGGGCCAAATCAAAAAATGTCACTCCATCACAAACAGTCTAATTAGTTGGACTAGGGTGCACTGGCATCAGGTGTGTGATTTTTGAAAGCTGAGGGCACCCAGAGGCCCCCGGAAGATCCTGAAATATAGCTAATTCAGCATGTAAAATGTATGGTTGCACCTTTTCGTATGAGGTAATCAATAAAACTGGCTATGCACACGGTTACCGCTGAAATGAGAATGCAGACACTTGTTAACACCGTGGAAATATTTAATTTTTATGCAAAGCAAACATGCTGATAGTTCACTGTTTAAAATGCATTTGTAATTTGCATTTTTATTTTTTTAGCGGATAATATTTTATTTTTTTTAATATGCATGTGTTCTAGACAACTAAGTGTGTGCGCGTGACTCAAAGCTCAACGGCTAAAACACGGTATTGGTGCTGATCAGGTTTTTTTATGTTATATCGGTGGCACAGAAAAAATATTCATGACAGGAACTATTTTTGAAAATTACATAGTTTGGCAGTTACCCATCTTACTTTCCTGAAAATTTCAAGAGGTTAGTATTACCCATTTTTGAGATATGCATTGAAACATCCTCTAAAATGGCTATTTTTAAGCGTTATACAGTCTCACTTGACAAAAATGTTTTTTAAAATCAAAATGCTCTGAATTTCAAGGAGAATTGGTGCATACATTGGTACAGTTTTATTCAGACTTCTGGTCTGCAAGTTTTGTTGCTTGAATTATATAAATCTGTAAAATATTACTTATTTTACAACTGAAATGCTATCGGCTGTGATTTCGTTTTAACACAAAAAATCAAACATATGCTCATTGTTACACTCAAATAATTAGTACAAAATAAGGGCTATTTAAACTTAAATTGACATTAATCATTTAGTTATTGACTATGGTCAGTAAAAAATAATTTATGGTTCAGGGTTAATCCTGGTTTTAGCATGAATGATTGTTCTTTTGTAAATATCGAGAAGAAAAATTTCATAGTGTCTGTAACCATGAAAAGTTTATGTTGAAATAGTTTCATTGTTTCTTGTTTCATAAGTGTTAATCTTTCATTAGCTAATGTGTATCCATGGATTATCTAAGTTGGCCAAAATTTGTATTGCTATGAATTAACATTTCTGAAAATTTCTACATAGAAAAAGTTACAGACACTACACGAAAGGGTATAAAAATGTAAGAAAAAAGTCACTGTTGCTTTTGGGCCTAAAATTTTATTTTACTCTAGAGAAATACCTATTTTTTATATTGTAATGTTGCATCATATATTGAACTACTGAGTAAAGTGCAAAAAGTGATGTAAGAACTCTTATTATGAAACATTACATCAGACTTGTGGTATTGTGTTTATGAACAATTCAAGACAAAACAAGGTGAACAGGATTTCTTACCCTAGAAGAATTGTCCTATCTAATTCTATGATTTTTACCATGGAACAACCCTAAGGCATGGAGAGATGACAAAAACAGACCTCCAGTAATGACCCAGGTATGATTCTGTTGTTCAGAAATATCTACACTGTATTTTGTAGTGTCTGTAACCAAAATCTCCATATTGTTAGTGAAAGGCCTTTTCTCCTGTATGTGTATGAAATGAAAAGAAACGATGTTCCCTTCTACATTTTGGATGTATAAGGCACACAACTGAAACATTTTTGGTCTGACAATTTTAGTTTTAATGTAGGTACATGCGTTTCTATTATAGATTTTTAAACAACTGGCAAGAAGTTCAAAAATATCTTTAAATATACAATGGAAAAATATTTTTTTAACAATAACTAGCATGGGAATAGTAAATTAAAACATAAAAAATCTAAGAATTCAAAAAGATGTAACAAAAATAGGACTATTTGTTCTAATAGTCAAATGGTTACAGACACTACAAGGCATATGTATTAGACTGACGGTTGTTTATGATACTAAAAAATGTGTACATTCATTTTAAAAGCTATAGTATTGACCAAAAATAATTGTAGTTTGAAGTGATTTCTGTTTCTATCAGATACTTTGCTTTTAGAGATAGCTAATTTTAGTTTGTTTGAACATGAATTCATCATTGCAGACACATGAGCAGTATGCTTTCAACTCTCTTAATTTGCATTTATACACAAATATGAATGAAGAGATCACAATAAAGTTGTTTCTATTTTCAGAAAGGCAAAATAAAGATGAGCAGAAGGTAAAAATCGATAGACGAGAGAAGAATCGACTTAAAGTACAAGCATGGAGGAAAAAGCAGCGAGAGAACAAAGAAAAATACGAGCAGCTGAAAAAGGTAGACAGGGAAAGAAGAAAGGAAGCAAGATTATGAAGAAGGCAGCAATCACTGTCAGATCAAAAAATTCAACACGAACTGAAAAAGAAAAAGCGCGACGAAATGAAAAAGTACTGTCAGAAAAAGAAAGAAAAGGCAGGCCTTTCATTACCAGTTCCCAAAATTGATGAAATAAACAAGGAAAAAAAGAAGAAAGCTGTGAAAAGAACCCAGGCATGGAGATTGCGTATCAAGATGAAGGAAAGTATACAACAAGAATCAAGTAGTTTGAAAAATGATGAACAGAAAAATACTGAGTCGCCTGAAAAATCGCCGAAAGTGTTACTTAAAACAATTTTGTATAGACAATTAAAAAAAGTTAAAAAAGAGTTACCTAAGACACCAAGGAGTAAAGCTATCATCATCAGTAAACTCATTGAATCTCCTTCAACATCTGAAGTTCTCAATAAGAAGAAGATTGCAGAAAAAAACTTGAAATGACAGATTCAATTTTGCAATCTTTAATAGAGAGCATTTCATTAGTGAAAACCAGAAAACATGGAGAAAAGAAATGCATACAACATTATCTGTGACTCAGTATTAAAGAAATATCAAAGGTACAGATTAAACAGGTATTTCAATGCATCAGTTAAAGCACGAAGACACAGGTCTACATGGTGGGAAAAGAAACAAAGAAAAAGAAGAAGGGATGCACTTGACTCTTGCATAAAGGATTCTGTGAAGAGTTTTTTTCTGAGCCCAGGAGTCAGTAGAGAGGTGCCAAACATTATGTCAAAAATGCTGCAATGTGGCTCTGAAAATAGAGGCATAAACAAACCTGAAAAAGGGAGTAAAAGAAAAGGAAAATGTGGATGACATTTCAGTGGACAAGAAACACTTGTGTGATGCTACATCTTGTAAGTATGAGACGAGTCAAGATGTAAAATGTTTAAGAAGAGAATGCCAACAATGTGGAGTGAAATGTCTATGAAGTTACCTTAAACCATTGGTTGATCAATGTAGTGATGGAATGGTGTCTTGGCATCAGTGGGAAAGTGTAGAAATTGCAAAAGATGACAAAGTCAAATGCTGTGTCTCCTGTGTGCCCAAAGAAGCTGACATTGAAACACTTATTACATGTGTAAAGAATGATATGCAAGAATATCTAGAGCACATCTTCAGAGTCACATGGCAACAACAGCAGATGAGAATTTGTGTAGACAAAATCGGTGAGGGTTCTTTTGCTATGGTCATGGACTTTAGTGAGAACTATGGATGTGTCTTTCAAAGTGAAGTACAATCAGGATTCTTTGACAGGAACCAAGTAACAATGCATACCATGATGTGTTACTACACGGAAAAGCAGGAAGATAAAGAATTAAAAGTGAAACATGCCATCATTGACATAAGTGAAGATACCAAGCATGATGCTGACTTAGCAATTGCTTTTGAAAACAAGGAGTGAAAAAAGATAATATTCATGAATGGACAGATGGATATGAAGCGCAATATAAGGGTAAGAAAGCCTTTGCGGACATTAGTCTGGGGAAAAACCCAACAGTAACACGGAACTATTTTGAATCATCTCATGGGAAGAATGTGTGTGTGATGGGCTTGGTGCAACTGTGAAAAATGCCTTGTACAGACGATGTGTTTGACTTCTGTACACAGAAACTGACAATGGACAATACAGATATCGAAGCAAGCACAGTTTCAAGAAGGGAGTTCATCCTTGTTACAGGAGCAAAAAGAAATAGAGATGAAACAAATGTTCAGTCATTTGTGGGTACAAGAAAATAACATGCTATGAAGTCTGTAGGAAACGATTTTGAACTGAGCACTAGAAATCTTAGCTGCTATTGTGAGCAGTGCATGGAGGGTAGTGGGATATGCAGCTTCAGCAAGCATGTTATTCCTGGGAGATGCCGAAGTTGACTGTCGTTAGTGACACTTCAAATCAGCCGAAAAAACAACACAGCAAGCAAAATGATCAAAACCAAGCAAAACTAGAAAAACTTCCTGAGAAAAGAAAATCAACTGAAATTCAGAACACTAGAGCAAAGAAGAGTAGACTTCACAACAAGGTGTCAACTGAGACAGAGAGACCAGCAGAATCCAAAAAAATACAATCTTGGTGATTTTGTAGCTGTTGGGCTAAAGCCTAGGAAGGGACCTCTCTGTGTTTATTTTGCAGAAGTAATGGATGTCTTTAACACGGAAATTCGAGTGAAATAAATGACAAAGTCAGGCAAATGGTACATCTGACCTGATAAAGGAGATTGTTCACAGGAGCCGTTACATGTAATCTTGTGTAGTGTGCAAGCTCCAGAAATATTAAGTGGAAAGGGTCATTTCCGATTCAGGGCCAATGATTTGTTGAAGCTGAAAGCTGGTCTGGAACAGAATCACAAACATTTCTTTCTGAAGTGAATACTATAGTGCAAGAATACAGCTTATCTAGAAAAAAACACAATATCTCTATTCCTCATGACATCTATGTAGTGTCTGTAACCAAATGTGTTGTCACATATATATGTCTGTAAGAGTAGGCAATTTGGCGGAATACTTACTTAAAATGACTATGGTTTAACACAATCATTAACATTTAATATTTTACAGTTTTCCATTACTGTCCAGGTTTCACATTTTCATCATTTTAACCAGCAGTTTGCATATATTCCTTCTAAAACATGTTTGCACTATAATTTTAACCCATCAAAAATCATTTGGTATAATATTCTAGTCAATATTCTTTATCCTGCCATGCTTTTGTATTGAATTTTGTCATGATTTAAATGATTCTTCAACTGCAGTGAAATGTTACAATTTGGTAGTGTCTGTAACCAAATGTGTGTGCCTTGTAATTTTACCTTTCATGGAAATTTGGCATTCTTTAGACCAGTATTGATGGTTTTGTTTGTTTTAATACTGTTCTTGATGTATTAAAAATGGCTAGATAACCTTCTGGTAGGTCTCAAGGACGTAGCGGCCATTACGCAGTTTACCCAACTGCGTAACACTTTTTTGGCTGACTTTTTGAAATATGAAATATTGAAGAGCATCCTCTTTGTTAAAATCAAGACCAAATCCAATGTATTTTATTTACTACACACGAGTATAGTTTACACATATTACCAGAGTAATGGACAGACTAGCGAAAGCAATCTAAATCAATAATCATTCAAGGTCAGTTTTGACACCTGCCAAAATGTCACCGATGACGTCATTCCTATGTAACACTTTAACTGCTTGTTTACATGTATGTGTAGCGATTTGGTCATCTAGAACTGGTGTACGAGTACACAGCTATCTAACTAAATTTGTTCATACTTTGTAATTTCCTGTAAACATATTCAGTTTATTTATGTGATAGATTTGCACATATAGTTTCTAGATCTACTTCTCTCTATGAGCTTTAAATATGTCTCTCTTAGTCTATATACTGAATAGAGATGAGCTCCAGAAAACCTCCTCAACCTCTTCATGGACAAAAGTCCATTTTTCAGTGTTTTAAACTCCAAAATACCAGTGAAAGCTCATCACTTCTTCCTGCTGATAACTCTCAGTCATTATTGGATGACAACACAAAATCTTTTCCCAAAGAGTCCACATCTTACATAAAACAATATCAGGCAGACAACTGCCAGAGTAATGGGTATTCAGCAGGTTGCTCTATGGGTGCGCGGTTTCTAGACATTGGAACCATTGATGTCACATGAAGACTCCGAATGTCTAATTCCTTGAAAATGTCGACTTTAATGTCAAGATTTGAACCTTCGCGGAGTTGGGTAAAGCCTAAAAGCACTCATGGCAAAAGCGGGGCAGCTAGGCGTGTACCTGACCTAGTGTTTGATACTGAAAACTACCGGTATTTATGGTATGGTCCTTCAGTCAATGGTGTTTTTTGTGCACCGTGTTTTGTCTTTAATTCATCCGAAAACACTCTTGTTGCTAAGCCCCTTGTAGACTGGAGCAATGTGTATAGAATTATAGGGATGCATAAAAAACTCTAGATCACAATAATGCAATGACTAAAGCTGAAAAATTCATAAAAATATGTCAAAATCAAGAAAAAAGTGTCGTTGAGTTTGGCTCAAACGCTTACAGAAACAAAGTCGAGAAAAATAAGAAAGCATTGACATCTATTGTTAAAACAATAGTTTTGCTGCGAAAACAAAACATTGCTTTTGGTGGCAAAACGGAAGAACACAGTAACTTCAGAGCTTTGATAAATTATCACGCTGAAGTAGACAGTGATTTGCGCAACCATCTAGAAAAATCTCCCAAACATGCACAGTATTTAAGTACCGCTATTCAAAACGAGTTCATATATATATGTGGCAATCAAATTTCAGACTGTATCGTGCACTGTTGCCAAGATGCTAGGTACTTCTCAATTCTTGCAGATGAATACTGAACAGTTTGCTTTTTGTCTGCGTTACATTGAACGTCAGAGTTCTGGGGAACATGTGCTCCATGACGATTTCCTTTCGTTTGTTCAGACAACAGAAACAACAGGTGAAACACTTCACCAGCTGCTTCTAGATGAAATACACAAACACTATCTGAACCCAAACTTTATCGTTGGACAAGGGAACGACGGTGCTGGGAATATGTCCGGTTGTCACCGTGGAGTGCAAGCAAGATTTACTGCAGAATTTCCAAACACAAAGTATATTCACTGTCGCAACCACCGTTTAAACTTAGCAATATGTCATGCTTGCAGGGTATCGTTTGTGCAGTCGATGTTTACCGTTGTTGGGGATGTATTGTTTTTTATAACAAGTCCTCCGAAACGTCTTGGAGTTTATAGCTCTCATAACGACGACGGAGAAGCCTTGAAGAAGTTCTGCCCAACACGGTGGTCTCAGCACTCGGAAAGCATCACTGCTTTCTATACACACTTCAAACCAATTAAAGAAACACTTACTGACCTTCAAGTTGGCATGGACACCAAAACTATGTCCACAATGTCAAGCCTTCAAAAGGCTGTCCTGTCTTTTGACTTTGCTGTCGCTTTGTGTTGTGTCAGCGGTCCCTTAGACACACTGAATCCTTTGACGGATTCAATGCAAGATCCTCAATGTGACTTGGTCAAAGCAGCACAGCATGCTAAAGTTCTTTATGGGTTACTGGTCGAGAGACGCAATGACATTGGGTATTTTGGAGGACTTTGGCAGAAGGCTGTCGCCTTGGCAACTGAGCATGACATCAATGTCTGTCAGCCTCGTGTTGCTGCAAGGCAAAAGCACAGAAATAACATAGCCCCAGAAACCCCAAAGGAATATTGGAGGTTGAATATGTTTGTACCATTCGTAGATCACCTTTTGTCCCAACTGCATGACAGACTGTGTCTCTCGACTGCAAGACTGAACGCTCAGTATTTTTTGCCAACAAAACTCCAGCAGCTTTCACCCGAAATGTGGGCCGATCTTAAGCAGGAGTATTCTCCGTTCATAGATTGCCAGGCGATAGATGCTGAACTTGACGTCTGGAAGAGATTTGCAGCCGATTCGCCCATTCAAGGTCTGGCAAAGGCAGTTGATGAAACATATCAACTATATCCAAACATACATGTTGTGCTGAAGATCCTTCTGACTATGCCAGTGTTCACGGCCTCTGCTGAAAGGTCATTTAGTAGCCTTCGCCGCCCTAAAACGAGGAATGGCTGACTGGACTAGCACTGATGCATATTCATCGCAATCACGAGATCGATATCGACCGAGTTTTACGTGATTTCGATGCGTCTGGGCATCGACGAATCGCACTTGTGTTTGATAAATGAGGAAATGACGAAATCAAAAGCATTCAGCGAAAGCAAAGAAACATATATATCGGTCTGAATAAAAAAGTTAAATAAAAATACAAAAAGGATAAAAAAAATAAAAGCATTAAAAACTAAAAACAAAAACAAAAAAAAAACGTCGCGGGAAATCTACGACATCAAATTATATAATCGTCACCACCTGATGAGACCTATTGGAGAGGTCAAAATGTTTTATTCCTACAATTGTACTGATTAATTTCCTTTTTTTATAACATTATATCTCACTATATGCGTGTCTTAAAATGCACCATAATGTGTCTTTTCGTGTCCCTTTTTTTTTCATTTTTTTCGCACCATGGGAGGGCGATACCCCTCCCATACTCTCCCCCATCGGCACAAAGTGCCGAGATCTGCGTAACACTTTCAAAATCCTGGTTACGCCCCTGGGTCTTTTATGAATATGAAGCAGAAATTTCTAGCTTACTTATTTTTGGGTCTGATACCTGCTGCTTAAATGTTCTGAAATTTTTCATTAAGATGTTTATCACTTCCAGTTAAGTTTTTTACTTTTAATGTTCATATCCTGTTATAGATGCTACAGTTGAAAAAAATAAAGTTTCGAAGTTTTTGCTGGTTTTTCTTGCATGTTATTCACCAAGTGTAGTGTCTGTAGCTTTTGTTATACCATAGGATCAAAATGGTAGATAAAATAACAATGCATGCATATGTACAAAAAATAAAAAAATTTTTTTTGAGTATGTGAGACTACTATCAGCACCAATACCGTGTTTTAGCCGCAAATACTTGTGACACATGTGCAATGTGTGTGACTTGACAATTATATAAGTCATGCTGATTTTCTGATTTGACAGTTTTGTTCATGCCTGCAATATTACACTGTTTAGTGAGCAAATGTTGATTGATGTTCATTCACTCCTCATGTTGGAAATAAATGGGTGAATATATTAATTTGTAATTGATTATACAGGACTGTTTAAAAAGTTTACTGTCACTGTTGAAATAGCTTTGTAAATACAGATTCCTAGAAATGTTAGAAAAAGTAGTTTAGTCTTGATGTTTTGTTATGCTTTACACTCTTATTTATCATGTTAATTAAAAGGTATGGCTCAATTGTGTCTTGTGTGAAACTAATGTCACATATTAAATCGTGCCAAATTATAATTGATCAGCTTGTGGAAAAATCACTTCAACTTGATAACAAAGAAAAAGTCAATTCACCCTGTACCTTTGTTTATTATTGATACTAATTCAAGTGAAGTCAAAACTTTAATACTTGACTAAAGTTAGCATTAGTGGCTATTTGGTGATATCTATTGCAAGTGATTTGAAATATATATCCTTGGTTGATCTTCCATAAACCAATATGGCACGTAATTTACATATTTTTTAATGACGATTACTAATCTGTATATAAGCATATATTACAACAATTAGCCTTACAATAACAATCATGGTATCATGCAGGGAACTGTGTCTCAGATTTTTTATAACGTCCTCCATTTATTACATATTTGACCTTAAAGAAATTCTGTAGCCTGAACCCTGCTGACAATTATGTAATACGCCATAGATTAAAAATGAAGACAAGTATCCAAATTCTGAGACATGGTTCCTTAGATTTCTGCTACAAAGTACCGAAAACTGCTTAGAAATTCATTTTCAAATAAGACTGCAATCTTGATTCAAAAATAACACCTACTATGTGTTTTTCTAAGCAAGAAATTAACAATAAAAGTGTCAGATCATTATCTTCAAATGTAATTAAAGATTATTTAATTAATTGTTGCAACCCATTCAGTTTTAATAGACAATCAAAGTTGTCTTGTTTATGGTTCAATTATTGAAACCACTTGTAAGAGTTTTAATTACAAATTATTGTCAAAAGAGTATCATATCATACCAATGCCATACACAAAATATCAGACATCACACTAATAGAGAGACTCTTTGGGAACATGGCCGATTGAGACATCGAATTCAAAAACTGTGCCATTAATTAAATAAGTAGTAGCGATATATTTGTCATTGGGTTACAAGTCCAGCACACAACCACTGGACCATGGCCGCGGCCACTATTATTTGACTCTAAATCAAAAAGTACTTGGCTGCAACTTTGATTGAAGCCTCAAACTCTGAAGACTGAAAACTTTAAAAATCAAGTTAAAATATTATTTGGCTACTCTACATTTCTCATGCTGAGTCAAATTGTATATGTTTCTGCAAAAGAAATCCATGTTTTTATTGACAATCAGAAAACTTAGTAGGGGTGTAACAATACAGTAAAACCGTATTCCAATATATTGCAATACGCAAAACCTGAATTGCAATATATTGCAATATGTGTTGTTTTTTTTTTTTGCGCAGACAAGCAAAGCAGGAATTCATGCACATGCATTGTCTTAAATGGATCAATATTATATATATATATGAAATAAATATGAAGTGTAAAATGATCTCTTATACAACTGTTTGAATGATTTGTGTTAATTGGACTATCTGCCGTAAAAATATATATTTTGAACCAGAATTCAGAAGAGTTTCACCACCTCATTTGATGAAGTGTTTAAACTTATTAAAGCACAAGTTCATAATCAGCGGCATCTGCCACAAGGTTCTGGAATGAAGTCAGTGATCCTATCATTTATAAAAATCAAATAGCATTTAATTGATGAGCAAATCAAATGCTCAAGTTCATGTTTAAAAACTATATGATATATATACGTACGCCAGCTGATATGTCAACTAGTGTTGCAGATCAAACACGGGTAGGTATAACGGTCACAGCTTCCAGCATTCACGAATATGTAGAGATCAATTTGTTTGTTTGCAAATTTGTCTTATTTCTGGGACCTTTCATTGGTGACGTCACCATGACTACAAAAACTGGTTCAGAGAAAAACAAACTGGTAAAAAACCGTCATTATTCGTATTGCAATATTAAACGGTATATTGGTCAACCTTTACACCCCTAAAACAACAGAGAAAAAACAATACAGTGACATTGTAAGTGACAGGGGTTGTTTAATTACTATATTACTGTATCAAACTATCACAAGCACTTCTTAATTAAGCTTCAATTTGTTTATTCCAGGCTCATCTTGCTGGTAATTATGACTCTGACTTTGAATTGGACAGTGATGTTGAAAGGAAAAGGTATTTAGTTATTTTTTGTGCGTACCATTTTAGTTAAACAAGTAAGATATTTTTCAAATTCTTATTCATTTATATACAAGCATACATATTTACTCATTCTCAAAATAAGAGTCAATTGTCTGTCACAGTTATATTAATGTCAGATTTTACGATTTCGACAACCATGAAAGACCAATTATGTACCAGATAATGAATGCATAACATTTCTTAAAAAAACACTTTAAATGTTTGAAAAGTGAATTTTATTCCTGGAAATTGCCATCACACACAATAAGCACTCTAGGAAAGTATATGGTCACAAGCAAGATACATCGTCTTAAACATATATCCCTTTGTATGCGGTTTGCAGTTACTCTTTATAAATTTGTGCCAGAGTTTCAGCATAAGTTGCTAAATATAGTGTGAATCATAATAGAGTATCACAGACTTAAGGCATATAAATTTTTTTATTTGTTCTGTTGTCAAAGAATTCATGTATTTTACATGCCACATTCTTGTGTTATCTTTCAAGTATATGAATGTTTACATTAATAATAAAAAGAAATATCAAAGTACATCAACTAGTACTTTTGATTAATGCAGAATATCTCTTACTGAATGTTTTCGAAAAGATGAAAATATCAGCCCATTTCATGTATCAATTGTATCCTTACATACACCTACAATTGCCTTTTCTAGTGGAGTTTTATCATTCGGAACGTGATGTAAATCAAAGCTTTGTTGGATCTTCCTGTCTAAAAAATCAAACCAGTTATTGCTGATTATATACAAGAAAAAAATATAAAGCATGATAAGCAGTTTACCTGACAGTATCTTATGTGACAATTTTTAAGTTTTAATTTCAAGTAGAGATGACAAAGATGAAATTGTTTTTTGTAAGGTCAGAAGCTGTTTACAAGTACTATTTGTATTTTGTATAGAAATAAACGCATGTCTGAATCTTAACTAAACAAAGAATTCTAAGTTTTACGATACAAATTGGCTTTTATTAGCTCACCAGAACCGAAGGTTCAGGGTGAGCTGTTAGGATGGGTAGGTGGCGTCTGGCGTCAACAATGGTCTTCTCCTCAGAAACTACCAGTCGGATTTACTTCAAATTTGCTGTCAGAAGCCTTTTGACATTCTAACTGCAATTTGTTCATATTGTTCCGGTTGACTGCTTTTAGGGGTCACTAGAGCTAAAAATAGAAAAACCTTTAATCATCTTCTTCTCATGAACCAATGGGTGGATCATCACCAAACTTGGTCTGTAGCATTCTTATATGGACTTTTATCAGATTTGCTAAAAAAAAATTGGTTGGCCCCTATTAGGGGCCGCTAGAGCTAAAAATAGAAATACCTTTAAATGTCTTCTTCTCATGAACCAATGGATGGATCATCACCAAACTTTGTCTGTAGCATCCTTATATGGACTTTTATCAGATTTGCTAAAAAAAATTTGGTCGGCCCCTTTTAGGGGCTGCTAGAGCTAAAAATAGAAAAACCTTTAATTGTCTTCTTCTCATGAACCAATGGACAGATGATCACCAAACTTGGTCTGTAGCATCCTTAGATGGCTTTTTTTTCAAGTTTGATCAAATGAATTTGGTCAGCCCCTGTTTGGGGCCGCTAGAGCTAAAAATAGAAATACCTTAAAATGACTTTTTTCTCATGTTCTATGGATGGATTATTATCAAACTTGGTTTTTAGCATCTTTAGATAGTGTTCTATCAGATTTGTGAAAAAAAATTGGTTGGCCCCTATTAGGGGCCACTAGAGCTAATAATAGAAATACCTTTAAACGTCTTCTTTTCATGAACCAATGGATGGATCATCACCAAACTTGGTCTGTAGCATCCTTAGATGGTCCTTTCTAAAGTTTGCTCAAATAAATTTGGTCGGCCCCTTTTAGGTGCTGCTAGAGCTAAAAATAGAAAAACCTTAAAATGACTTTTTCTCATGTTTCTATGGATGGATTATTACCAAACTTGGTTTTTAGCATCTTTAGATCTATCAGATTTGCTCAAATAAAAATGGTTGGCCCTAATTAGGGGTCGCTAGAGCTAAACATAGAAATACCTTAAAATTACTTCTTTTCATGAACCAGTGGTTGGATCATCACCAAATTTGGTCTGTGGCATCCTTCAGTCATCACGAATATTCTTTTGTAGTATCCTTTGATGGTCCTTTATCAAGTTTATTATTGTTCCCCATTATTTGCCCACAAGTGTACCTTTATTACCTTTTTAGTAACAAGTTAATTAATATTTATTCTGGTGAGCGATGCAGGGCCATCATGGCCCTCTTGTTTTAGAATGAGTGATTCATTGACTTAAACTTGGTATGCTCAAACAGATTTTGTTGTCCCAAAGAAATTGACTGTAATTCGAAAACTACATAGTTTGATTGCTCTTGCTTCAAGACCTCTGCATAAAACTCTTCAAGTACTTATTTGAACCATTGAACATAAAATCAACTGTAACTCACTCATGTATCAAGAGTTAGTTGGATACTTTGTTACTTCTTTTCCTTGGCACAGTGTTTTGAAGTTACTCATTAATAATACTTGGGCTGCAGACAACAGTGGACTGAGTACAGTAAACTCCGCTTATAGTGATGTTGAAGGGACCGCTAAAAATACATCGCTATATCCAAATATCGTTACATCCAAAGTTGACCACACTACATAGTAAATGTACATCACCACATATTTATACAAAATACAGGTAGTAATAACAACTGAATAAGCAACAAGACATCTGAAACGCATTCTTACATTTATTTTAATCCAGTCTAATCCTAATTGTGCATTTATATAAAGAAAACACATATAGTATATTTAGCGAATTTTTTTCACTATTTCATATGAGTGATCTGCTATACAACGGGGAAAATAAAACACAAACTAAAAGGTTAAAAAGTGTCGTTTTAATATACAAGCAAGGGCAGAAATGTGTTAACAATAAACTTTACCGAATATCCTTTATGGGCTTTATTTACTGTATACACTACACTCTGTTAATCGATTAAATTCCAGATGCTACAATCAAGTAATTGAGTACACCCAATTGCAATTCTAATTGTTTTGTTTTTCGCACCTTGGCCAACTACAATATCGTATAATCAGAGTGAGATATTGCCTGCGGGCCCAAATTTTGCATCACTACAACCAAAATATTGTTATTTCAATATTGTTTGAAGATGTATTTAAGTGTAATGAGAATATAGGGTCGAGCAATCCATATCGAAGTAAGCGAAATATCGCAAAATGCGATATTGTTACATCTGGAGTTTACTGTATGTTTAAAGTTCAGGTAGCAGTTTTCTGTCTTAATCATATTAAAATATGTTCATATGACAAAATGTGTTCTTTGAAGAATTCAAAACAGGAGCCCAGTCCTGAGAATTTTTAACTATTGAATTATACTCCTATTATAATTATACTGGAAGGAATTTCTTTTTGTGACTCATAGATGTCTTGTAATAAAATGTTTGAAATTACAAATAATGATTCATGCTATGAATATTGAATAAACATTTTTGATAGTACACTTTATGATTACATAGCTTTTTAATGGCATTAAACTTTTCATTCAGGCCATGGCCATGGTCTAGTGGTTAGTGCGTTGGACTGATAACCCAGAGATCCAGGCTTGAATCCCGGTTGTGGCAGGTCATATCCTTTTATGAAACTTTGATAGAAATGTTGATTTTCCTCAATAGGTGGAGAAGTTGCCAGCTCCTTGTAGAAAGGTGAGTTAGTACTGGTTAGTATACAGTTACAGTCCAGGAAAACTGGTTGAGTGAATCGGTCACTGTATATAACTGAAAAATTGTTGAAAAATGGCGTTAAACCCCGGTGACAATAAGTCACATAAAAACTAACAAAACAAACTTTTCATTTGACTTGAAAATTTCTAATTGTATGCTTTGAAGATGTGCTTTCTAAATTCATTTTTTTTCATGTTTAGGAAGAAGTATGATGATCTTGCAAAAAAAGAAAAGAAGAAGGGAACTAAAAAGGGCCATAAAAGGGAACTGGAAGAAGAATACAATAAGTAGGTTAAGGTGATTTAAATCATTGAACTTATATGCATCAGAACACAGATGTATACAAAGTAAAGTAACATTAAGGGTTGTTGTAGATTTCTGAAGAAACTGTCATCTTTGATTAGCACTGTACCTTCTTCCTGTATATTGATTTGGTGACAGACACTGTACCTTCTTCCTGTATATTGATTTGGTCACAGACAGTAAGAACAGACCTATGATAGTCAAATTGTGACAAGAATTTGGCAGTGTTTGAGTGGAACAGGAAGCATTTAAATCATGTTGATCACAATTTCAGTAATTTTAATTTCTGACCTATGCTAAACACTCGCCGCAAAAACCAACATGCTCTAAAGAGTGTAACGTACAGTTGTCATAATGAAGAGAACTTATTGAGGATATTATTGTCCAGTACAGTGAAAATACTGTAAAACTCTTTCATTACGGACTGTTGTGCTTCTAGTGAAAGTGTCCTAATAGCAGGGTGCTCTTAATAGAGAAGCTCAGCTAGAGATGGAATGGAATATATTCATATACATGTTGTACATGCAAGTTTTCATTTTTTTTCCATAATTTTGAGATTTCTTTGATACAGTAGATACAGCTGATAAAACTACAGTGAAAGATTAATTGCTATTTGACTCAAACAATTATTGCTTGAAATAGATCCACCAACTATATGTTTGGACATCTTAAAGGAAAGACAACCTCAGCTAAAAGTAATTTGTAGACCTATGGCCCTTTTCCAACATAGATTAACAAGGATCACTAACACCTTATATAAATGCTTAAACAAACATGTTCAAATGGACATCAGAGCACATTTGGTTCATTTACACCTACTAGGGCTAATAAAGTTACCTTTTTTGACTTATTTAATGAAACATATTTAGATAATGTTCTGGTCAAAACATGTGTCCATAATAATGGGGCTAGTTAAAGGTGCACTTTGTAATATTGGAGTAGCGGGATGTCCGTATTTCTGGTATCCAGACAAACCCCCCCTGGACAAAACCCCCCTCATGCATTTTACAAGGTGGACAAAACCCCTCTCAGACATTTTACCTGGTGGACAAACCCCCCCCCCCCATGTACATGTTACAAGGTGGGCATGCAAGAAATATGAGGGTTGTTCGATATGTAATGTGTATTGTAAGATATTTCAAAAGCATTCGACGCAAATAGTGAAATTAACATAACATCCCTTCAAAGTAATCTCCGCAGTTTGAAATACATGTACAAAATTTCAATCTCTGAATCCATTTCTGAAATGTCACGGTACGCTGATTTAGGTATACCACTGAGACACTAACTGACTGGCTGAGTCAAGGGCCTGTCGAGACTTGTATTGACAACCAGATAAGAACTTTTTAAGTGTTGGAAAAAGGAAAAAAGTCGCGTGGGGCTATTTCTGGAGAGTATGATGGGTGTGGCAAGATGGTAAACTTCTCAAACTTAAAAAATCGCTTCACAAGCTAAGATGTATGTGATGGTGCATCATCATGTAGTAGACGGACATGCCTAAATCCTGACACAGGGTGTCGTTTCTGATAATATTTCTTAACCTTTTTTAGTATAATATCTCGGCAATATGTACCTGTATCACTTGGCCCTTTGGCACTGGAATTTGTATGGCTATACCATCACAAGAGACAAATACTAGTATGCAATAAAGAACGTTCTTTGTGTTCATGGTCCTTTTGGCAACTACTGGCCTTCTACCGTGTTTGGTGAGCCATATTTAGTTTCCAATTTTTCTTACTGGTTCGAAATAGTGAACCCATGTTTCGTCACCAGTAACAATGTTTGCAAATTGTCTTTGATTGAAGTTTGGAAACATTTTGAGTAATTGCTTAGCAGTTTGTACTTGTATCTATTTTTGGTCATCTGTCAATATATGGGGTATCCATCTGGCAGAAATCTTCCATACCTTAAAATTATGCTTCAAAATGAAATGGACCAACTATAGCGATATGCCAACAGCTTTAGCAATATCACGAATTGTGTACCTGCCATCACTTTCAATCATTTCCCTGACTTTTGAGACATTCGTCTTGCCTGTTACAGTCACAGGTTGAACAGATTTTGCTGCATCTTTGACGGACTTTGTGCCAGTGAGAATATTTTTCTCTACCTACTCACTGTCTCATAATATACCTTATCACACCCATAAACTATCCCCCAATTCAGTATAAATCTGCTGTACTGATTGACCACGTTTTGTGCAAACTTTTATATAAGCTCAAATTTCTCCAATATTTTCAACCCGTTTCCCAACCATTTTTTACAACAGTGGTCAACAACTGGCTCTATTGAAATGACTGTAAGTTTAAAACTGCAGAGAGCTGAAGGCTCAAGTTTATACTGTTGGAAAGGTGTACAGAGCTATTCAGATCAAAATCCTTGAAATCCTACAAAGCATTATTGCACTGTGGTTCAATACACATTACATATCTAACAACCCTCGTAATTTAGAAGTGAACCATCATTTTATTCAAATATACTTTAGGAATAGCATTCATGTATATAACATATAACAATATATTTGCAACTTATTTAAATAGTTTGATTGAAAATCAGTCAAATCATTATTTAATACAAGTTAATGATAACTTTGTAACTCTTATTACTGATTATGAATTGCATAGTTGCAATAGCAATGATGGAACATGATACATGATGGCTCTTTATATAATCAAACTTTGCAGTTTGCAAAATTTTTATATCAGTTAAGATATTTGAGGATAAACAACAAAAGCAAAGCTCATTTACAGTTTTCCGCATAGTAAAGTGCATGAGGTTAGTTTAGTCCATCTTGTAAAATGCATGAGAGGGCTTTGTCCACCTTGTAAAATGCACGAGGTAGCGGGTTTGTCCACATTGTAAAATTGTAAATTGCATGAGGGGGGTTTGTGCACATTGTAAAATGCATGAGAGGGATTTGTCCACATTGTAAAATGCATGGGGGGAGTTTAGTCCACATTGTAAAATGCATGAGGGGGCCTGGTCCACCTTGTAAAATGCACTAGGGAGGGGGTTTGTCCACACTGTAAAATGCGCGAGGGAGGGGGTTTGTCCACATTGTAAAAACATGAAGTGGGGGGTTCCACATTGTAAAATGCATTGGGGAGTTTAGTCCACTTTGTAAAATGCATGAGGGGGCTTTGTCCACCTTGTAGAATGCATGAGGGGGCTTTGTCCACCTTGTAAAATGCACGAGGAAGGAGTTTGTCCACATTGTAAAATTGTAAAATGCCTGAGGGGGCTTTATCCACATTGTGAAATGCATGAGGGGGCTTTGTCCACATTGTAAAATGCATGAGGGAGGTGTTTGTCCACATTGTAAAATTTTAAAATGCATGAAGGGGTTTTCCACATTGTAAAATGCATGAGTGGAGAGGTTGTCCACCTGGTAAATGTGGTAGTAGGGGATTTGGGCGAGTCTAGGCCACTTATCGGCATTTTTGCTCACTTTGTTGCTCAACCGCCGAGTGGTTCGGATTTTCGCTCACTTTGTTCGCTCAAATCCCCTAGACTCGCCCAAATCCCCTACTACTATCACGAAAGTGTATTTTTTTTGTTTTGTGTTTTAAAATGTAGAAATGTAAAAATGATAAAATTAGTCATTTTTTCACTAGCTCGGAAAGTTCATATGTGAAAAGTGTTAAAATTTTAAATTTTGACTAGTCATTTTTCACTAGCTCGGAAAGTTTATATGTGGAAAGTGTTAAAAAAATTTTATTTTAAAAATTGGTCATTTTTTCACTAGCAGTGAAAGTTTTATATGTGGGAAAAGTGTTAAAAATTTTTTATTTGTAAAATTAGTCATTTTTTCACTAGCTGGGAAAGTTCATATGTGGAAAGTGTTAAAATTCAGTAATCTGTAATTCTTGTTCATAAAAACTACCTTTAATTTCTTCGCCTTTTAAATCTTTTATTTTATAAGTAACAGGATTAGTATTTAAAACTTCTTCAATTACAAATATTTCTTTTGTCCAGCGTGTTGTATAACCTTTTTCAAATTTATCTTTCTTTTTTTGTTATTCTTACTCTATCTCCAATTTTAAATGCAGGGTTTTTGGTTTCCTTTTCTTCCTCTGGATATAAATTTTCATACACTATTGATTCATTTTCCTTCTCACTCGCTTCAACAGGTGTCATTTCAATTGAAGAATGTACCGTATTATTATATTCTTTAACCAAATCATCTCATATATTATAATATTTAGTAGTTTCATTAGCAGTAAAATATTTAAACATACATTGTTTCATTGTTCCTATCCAACGTTCTACAACACTAGATTTTTCTTCATTCTCCGTTGAATATAATTTTATGTTATTATCTTTTAATAATTCTTTTACTTGTCGATTATAAAATTCAGAACCTTTATCTGACCAAATAAACAACGGTTTTCTTTCTTTAAATAATGTTTCAAATGCTTCACTTACCGTTACTCCCGTTTTAATTTTTTAAAGGAATCAACCAACCATATTTACTAAAAACATCTATAACTGCTAATAGATATTTATAGTGTTTATTTTGTTTTGAATATTGTTGCATATCTACCAAATCAACTGCCCATGTTTGATCTATCGAATGAACATGAACACGTCTTTTGGGAAAAGATTTTACAACTCTATGATGTAATTCATCAGCTAATTTATTTGTAAATCTATTTTTTTTAGATCCACACTCAGAACATTTAGCTTTTAACATTTGTCTATTATTGGATGTTGTAACTTGCTCTACCGAATTATTTTCCGTATGTTTTTTACAATGCAAACAATATATTTTTGGATTCTCCATTTTTATGGGTTAATTTTTTTTTCTTTAAAAATGAGTGAAGGAAAAATTTGTACAAAGTGTAATAAATATAAATATTTACATGAATATGACAAAGCAAATGGTAGGGCTATGGGAGTTAAATCTTCATGTAAACAATGTAACAAAGATATGAAACAAAACCATTATCAAAATAATAAAGAAAAATACAAAAAAGCATATCAAGAATTTTTACTTAGAAATCCAAATTATCAACATGAATATTATTTTGAAAAGTATACCTAATTAAAAATTATTTTCTTTAAAAATGAGAACAAAAAAATTTAAAAATCTTATTACTGAAATCGATATTGATGATATAGATGATTATGATATAACCAAATATATAAATTTATTAAAAGATAAAATAGTTATTAATAAATTTCCTTTGAAAATAAAAATAACAATAACAAGTGAATTTTCAACTCCTATGTCATTTGATATAATAGAAAGTCATTATTCCCATCCTGCTCAAGTTATTCTAACACAAAATAATTTATCCAAATTTTACGAAAGTCTAATAGATAAATTTGAAGCTTGGATAGATAAATTTCAAGATCCGGTTTTGTTTTTAGAAATATTAAAAGTGTAAAAGTAAAACAATATAAATATGGTTATCAGAAAGCATCATCTTATATTCCTCTTCAATTTAAATCAAGTAATATTATTAATGTGAAAAATACAAATGATAATAAATGTTTTCTTTGGTCTATATTGGCAAAACTATATCCATCTTCCGAACATAAATATAGAGTAACTAAATATAAAGAACATGAAAATAAAATTATCATGAAAGGAATTGAATATCCGGTTAAAATAAAAGATATCCCAAAAGTAGAGAAACAAAACAATCTAAGTATCAATGTATTTGCTTTGGAAGATCAAAAAAAATAAACATTCTTTATATCCAGTTCATGTTTCAAATGTAGAAAGTGAAAATATAGTTGATCTTTTATATATTGAAAGTGATGAAAATACCCATTATTGTTTAATTAAAGATTTAGATAGTTTCAAATGTGATAATAATAGACATAAATCATTTACATGTAGAAATTGTTTACAGAAATTTCGAAGAGAAGAAACATTAATAAAACATAAAGAAATATGTTATGATAATGAATATTGTAAAACCGTAATGGTAAAACCGGAGAAAAATATTCTTAAATTTAAAGATTATCATTTTAAAAATAAATTACCAGTTGCCATCTATTGTGATTTTGAATCAAACAATATTCCAATAAAGTCATCTCAACCAAATCCTAACGAATCTTACACAAATCCAATATTTAAACAAGAAATAAATAGTTATGGAATATATGTTAAATCTGATTATCCAGAAATATATAAATCACAATACTTTTCTTATGTTGGTGATGATGCAGCAGAAAAATATGTAAAAAAAATAATGGAAATATTCAAAGAAATAAATTATAATATATACCTTAACAAACAGAAAAAACCAAAATTAAATACATATGAAGAAGAAGAATTTCAAGATGCAACCAATTGTTATATATGTGGAGTTGAGTTTTCCGAGTTGAAAAAAAGAAAACATAAAAAAATAAATGTGAAGAAGTTTAAATCCGTGAATGAAAGACATATAAGATTACGAGAAAAAATTGATAAACCCAAACTTAAATATATTGTTGATAATCCAGAGAAATTTAATTTGGGAAGTAGATATATTAAAGGAAAACAAATGGATAATGAATCACAATTAAAACTATTAAAAGATTATCTGGATGAAACTAATAAATTTGGAGAATGTATTATGTCGTATCACCAACGTAATGGATTTGGTAGATATTGGACCAACGAGAAAATAGGTTTACAAAATATGAGTAGAAAAATTAGACATACATTATGCAAAGATAATATGATTGATATTGATATGAAAAATGCACATCCAACTTTACTATCATTGTATTGTCATAAAAATAATATTGAATGTGTTGCATTGGATAATTATATTAATAATAGAGAAGAATTGTTAATGCAATATGGTAAATTGAAAAATTTATCTAGGGAAGAATGGAAAAAAGAATTATTGGCAATTCTTAATGGAAAGGAAATAACCATAGAACGCAAACATCCTAAATGGTTTGTTAATTATTACAAAGGAATGAGAGAAATAATAGATAAAGTGTGTGAATTGAATCCATCTTTAGTTGAACTTGCAACAAAACAAAAAATAGAACGTGGATCAAAATATAATATAAAAGGTTCTGCAATTAATTTATTGATGTGTGATATGGAAAATAAATCATTAATGGCGGCATTTGATTATCTAATAGAACATGGTATAGAGGTGGGATCGTTGGTGTTCGATGGTTTAATGATTTATAAAAATAAAATAGATACTGAAGAATTGTTAATTGGATGTTCAAAAGCTGTAAAAGATAAAACTGGAAATGATATAATATTTACAGAAAAAATAATGGACGAAGGATATAATATATCCACAGAAACTCAAATTGGAGAAACTTCTCAGTCACAAATGAAAATACGCGAACATTGTCACTACACTGGTAAATATCGTGGCGCAGCATGTCAATCTTGTAATACTAAAGAAGGCAAAGCAACAAAATTAATACCTGTATTTTTTCACAATGGTTCTAATTATGATTTCCACTTTATAAATGAAGAACTTATGAAATATGAAGATGAATATAATAAAATAAAACTTCTTTCTAAAAACTCAGAAGAATATATTTCTATAGAATATGGATCATATTATAAAAAATTAAGATTTCTAGATTCTTATAGATTTATGTTGAAAGGTCTATCAGACATTGCTAAATCAATGGATAATTTTCCAATACTGGAAAGTGAATTTAAAACAGATATAAGTTTGTTAAAACAAAAAGGATATTATCCATATGAATACATAGATTGTTTAGATAAATTAAAAGAAAATAAATTACCAGATATTAAAGAATTTTATTCAACATTAAAACGATTATTATTAATGTTTGAAAAAGGAATTTGTGGAGGATTTTCTGGTGTTTTGGGACCACGACATGTAAAAGCTTTTAATAAATATACACCCAACTATCATGGTGATGGAAATAGGATATTGGATGAAAATGAAATGAAAGAATGTTTGGAAATATTGAAGAATGGTGGTGATTTAAAAAATTTTCTGATGAAAAAATTTATGTTATATCTTGATGCGTGTAATTTGTACGGTTGGGCGATGTTACAACTTTTACCAACTAAAGATTTCAAAAGGGAAGAAGATCCAGATTATTATAAAAATATCCCGAAAGGTAGAGGTTGTATAATAGAATGTGATTTAGAATATACCGATGAATGTAAAAAGAAAACATTTAAATATCCATTAGCACCGGAAAAGATGAAAGTAACCAAAGAAGAACTTTCGCCGTATCAGTTAGAATTGTTGGAAAAGGAAAATAAACCTTTAGGTAAAGAAGAAAAACTATTATTAACATTATATGATAAAAAGACATATATTGTTCATCATAGTATTTTAAAAGAATATATTAAACTAGGTATGAAAGTTACTAAAGTATATAGAACTATTTCTTTTGAAGAATCCAATTGGTTGGCAAAGTATATTAATTTTAATACTGAACAAAGGAAAAAATCTAAATCTACTTTTGAAAAAGATTTATGGAAATTAATGAATTGTAGTTTCTATGGAAAGACATTAGAAAATATCAGAGGAAGAAGTGAAATTATATTATCTTCTAATAGAGAAGAAGTAAAAAAATATATAAACAAACCGAATTTCAAAGACTCAATAATATTTAATGATAATTTAGTAGTTATAATTAATAATGTTACATCCGTTACGTTTAATAAACCTATTTATCTGGGACAGGCTATATTGGATTATTCGAAATTATTGATGTACCAATTTTATTATGATTTTATAAATGAATTATGGCCAAAAAATGAACTTGTTGCTTCCGATTCGGTTTTAGGAAATACTCCGTTGATACTAAGATATAAAAATAAAATATTTATTGATAAAATAGAAAATATTACTAATGAATATGAATATTCAAATGGTAAATTTTATCATAAACCAAACTACAATATTGAAGTTTGGACAAGTAACGGATTTTCAAAAATAAAAACTGTAATTAAACATGAAACAAATAAAAAAATATTTAGAGTTGTTACATCATTGGGATTTGTTGATGTTACCGAAGATCATTCTTTAATTAAAGATAATAATGAAATTATAAAACCCAAAGATTTAACATTGAATACAAATCTTTTATTTAATGATAATTATAAAGAAAATTTAAATCCTCCACTAAAAAAAGATTTCTTAAAATTAGAACCAAAAACTTTAGAAGAGAAAAAAGCTTTTATTGAAGGTTTCTTTTTGGCAGATGGAAGTAGTGGAATTTACAAATACGAACGTGCAACAAATTACAACTGGGCTTTGTATAATCAAGATTTAAACCTTTTAAACAAATGCCTAGAATATTGTAAAGAAATATATAAAATAACCGATTTCAAAATAACAAATTACACAATACCAACAGGTGAAATGTATAAAATCACTCCAAAAGGAAATATTAAAGTAATGGTAGAAAAATTTGAAAAAGTTTATACCAACGAAAGAGAAAAGTACATTTCCTATAAAATCCTCAATAAAGATTACAATTACAGATTATTTTTCTTTCGTGGATTTTATCAAGGAGACGGTTATAAAAAAGGAAAGAATCATCAATTTTGTTTTACACAAAAATCCAAAATTACATTTTCATGTTTACATTATCTCATAACATCTCTAGGTTACAATACAAATATTAATACATATGAAAATAGATTAAATATATTTTACTTAAACATAACTAAAAAAAAACAAATTGCTAATGTAAAAAAGATAATACCATTGGGGAAACAAAAAAGGACGGTTTATGATTTATCTACCGAAACTGGAAATTTTAATTGTGGATTTCCTTTAATCGTAAAAAATACCGATTCCGTTTTCATATCAGTTAAAACAAAAGATATTTACGATGATATGAATCAAATACAAGATTATTTACATACGTCCGATTATCCCGAAAATCATCCTTTATATTCGGAAAAAAATAAGTAGTAGGAAAATTTAAAGATGAATTAAACGGAAAAATTATGAATGAAATGGTTTACCTAAGAAGCAAGGCATATTCTTTTACATATTTAGATCATAATCAAAACATAAAAGAAGAAAAGAAATTAAAAGGAATTGGAAAAACTACAATTAAAAAAGATATAAAATTTGAAGATTATAAAGATTGTCTATTTAATAGTAAAACTAAAATGAATAAAATGTATACTATGAATTCGAAAAAGCATAATATGTACATTAATGAAGTTAATAAAAAAAGTACAACACCATTTGATGATAAAAGATATATACATGACAACGGAATAGACACTTTACCATATGGTTTTATTTAATTTCCCCATTCCGAATCTCATTTTTGTTCCAATAACTTTATTAACAATAGATCTATCCATTTTTTCTTTCAGAGTAGGATTATAAATACCTTCCATTTCTTTCAACATTTCTTTATCGCAAACTTTATTTCTAGTTTCCGTATCTTTATTTTTTAAATAACACACATCATGATGATAGGCGGCTTCGTCAACCCTATTTACTGGTTTACTCCAACTTTTAGGTGTTAAATCTTCATTTAGTCTTTTATTCAGATTGGTACCTGGTCCTGTAAAATTATGTCCCGGTAAATGCATTTCAAAAGGTAGATTATTTATAACTTTATTCATCAAACCTTTTCCACGAGCGACGAATTGATGTTTCATTATTCCACATACTTCGCATCTTCCACGTTTCATTGGTCTACCATTTTTTGAAACAACATCCTCGATATTGAGAGTATCGGTGTGTTTTTTACATTTTACGCAATACATTTTTATATATAAAAAACAGGTTCAAAAACAAGTTAAAAAACAAGTTAAAAAATGGAAATAAAAAATTTATCTTGGAGTGTGACGACTAAACGAGAAAATGATCCTCTTTTACCTAAAAGTATTAGAGGTTTGATTATTGGGAAATCTGGATGTGGAAAAACTACACTATTACTTAATCTCTTACTCAAACCGGGGTGGTTAGATTATGATAAATTGATGGTTTTTGGAAAGAGTTTATTCCAACCAGAATATCGTATTTTAAACGAAGCTTTTAAAAAAAAATTAACCAAAGACGAAATACTTCAACTTTTCAACAACCGTGAAGAAATATCCAATAGCGAAATTTCTACATCGGATATTATAAATGAAATATCTGAAAACCAAGTATCTAAAAATGGAATAGAAAGTAATTTTTATGAATCTGACGAAGATGTTCCAGATCCCAGGGAATTGAATCCTTAGAATAAAAATTTAATGATATTTGATGATTTAATTTTAGAAAAACAAAATAAATGTGAAGCTTATTACGTTCGTGGTAGACATAGCAACGTGGATTGTTTTTATCTTTCACAAAACTATTTCAAATTACCCAGGCAAACTATAAGGGAAAATGCTAATTTTATTTGTCTGTTCCCACAAGACTTAAAAAATATAAATCATATTTATAATGATCACGTAAGTCATGATATGGAAAAGGAAGAATTTAGAAAATTGTGTAAAACTGCATGGGAGAAACCATTTGGTTTTGTTGTAATCGATTTATCATCTAAAAAAGATAATGGAAAATATAGAATCGGTTTGGACAAATTATATTTTCCTTAAAAATGGATAAAGAATTATTAGAAACACTTGTTAAAAATACAGAACCTAAAAGTTCATTTCAGATTATAGTAACTGATAATAAAACAAAATTTAAAACTATGTTCAATCCCCCAATACAACTTGATAAAACGAGAAAGTATGAAATAGCACTCGTTAACCTTGAAACGTATTATTCTTTTCCAAATATCACGAACGAGAATAATCATTTTAAATACTCTAAAGATAATGGGGCAAATTGGGAAACAATTAGAATACCTACAGGAAGTTATGATATAGTTGATATAAATAATTTTATACAAGATATATCTATTACTGCAAATCCAAATACTTTAAAATCCAGAATAGAGATAAGAGATAATTTCGTTGTTGATTTTAATCATCCAAAATCCATAGGCAGAGTATTAGGGTTTGATCGTAGTAAATATAAATCTGGGATTCATGAATCTGAAAACGTTGTTGATATTCTCAGTATTAATAGTATACTTGTAAATATAGATATTATTTCTGGTAGTTACGTAAATGGTTCTTCACAAAATACTATATACAGTTTTTTCCCTAACGTGAGTCCTGGATATAAAATAATTGAAACACCCCATAATTTGGTTTATCTACCAATTACTTTGGATACAATACGTGGTCTCGAAACAAAACTTACGGATCAACACGGTAAATTGCTTGATTTAAGAGGAGAAAATGTTACGATAAGATTTCATATACGTCAAATATAAGCTTAAAAAATGAGTTACATAAATGCAAAAGTTAATATTTCCGAAGGACAAAAAAATAAAATTAAACGTGCTATAAAAAATGGCACCGCTACGAGTATACGTTTAGATAAAGAGGATTTCAAAGGTGAAGATATTATAGCTATTACCGAGACACAAATGAATAAAATAAAACATGCTTGTGAAAATGGTGTAGGAGTAACGATTAAACTAAGTAAGAGACAGTTGGAGCATAACGCAAAAATTGAAGGTGGTTAAAAATACAGAACCTAAAAGTTCATTTCAGATTATAGTAACTGATAATAAAACAAAATTTAAAACTATGTTCAATCCCCCAATACAACTTGATAAAACGAGAAAGTATGAAATAGCACTCGTTAACCTTGAAACGTATTATTCTTTTCCAAATATCACGAACGAGAATAATCATTTTAAATACTCTAAAGATACTACTACAGGAAGTTATGATATAGTTGATATAAATAATTTTATACAAGATATATCTATTACTGCAAATCCAAATACTTTAAAATCCAGAATAGAGATAAGAGATAATTTCGTTGTTGATTTTAATCATCCAAAATCCATAGGCAGAGTATTAGGGTTTGATCGTAGTGAATATAAATCTGGGATTCATGAATCTGAAAACGTTGTTGATATTCTCAGTATTAATAGTATACTTGTAAATATAGATATTATTTCTGGTAGTTACGTAAATGGTTCTTCACAAAATACTATATACAGTTTTTTCCCTAACGTGAGTCCTGGATATAAAATAATTGAAACACCCCATAATTTGGTTTATCTACCAATTACTTTGGATACAATACGTGGTCTCGAAACAAAACTTACGGATCAACACGGTAAATTGCTTGATTTAAGAGGAGAAAATGTTACGATAAGATTTCATATACGTCAAATATAAGCTTAAAAAATGAGTTACATAAATGCAAAAGTTAATATTTCCGAAGGACAAAAAAATAAAATTAAACGTGCTATAAAAAATGGCACCGCTACGAGTATACGTTTAGATAAAGAGGATTTCAAAGGTGAAGATATTATAGCTATTACCGAGACACAAATGAATAAAATAAAACATGCTTGTGAAAATGGTGTAGGAGTAACGATTAAACTAAGTAAGAGACAGTTGGAGCATAACGCAAAAATTGAAGGTGGTTTTCTACCCATGTTAACAGGTTTAGCCGCAAGTGCTTTACCTGTATTAGCAAGAACAGTATTACCGGCTATCGGAGTGGGGGCATTATCGGGTTTAGCTAGTACTGCTGCGCAAAAAGCTATCGGTTCCGGTTTGTATCTCAAAAAAGGTGGATGTGTTTGTCAAGTGGAAACTGATGGGGAAGGGCTTTATTTAAAACCATCCTCAGGTTCTGGATTTAAGTCAGTCGGCGATGGTTTATATTTGAAAAAAGAAGGTGGAAAATTGTATGATGGAACGGGTCTCCTTTTTGGAGAAAACAGTCCTTTTAAAAATATTCCACTTTTGGGATTCTTATTATGACGAGTGAAACGAGGCTAAAAAAATAAAGAACTTTTAACAACCTCACTTCGTTCGGTTGTAAAATGGAAAAAGATTTTAAGATTGAAGTTGGAAATATTTTACTACCATATAAACCATTAACTAATTTTGAATTGATAGATGCAGTTAAAAAATTAAAAATTCCTAATTTTAGAGGAGTTTTTATGAGAGATCAACTTCCCAAACGTCCATTAAAAAATGAATGTGGTATATTAAATCTAGATGATACAAATCCAAACGATGAGTTTGGTTCATCGGATTCCAAAGGCACACATTGGGTGTGCTGGTATGTGACCACAGGGAACCCCCAGTGAAGCCCCGAAGTTATTTATTTTGATAGTTATGGAATACAACCACCTTTGGAAATAATAAACTACTTAAATATTTAATATCCCGAAATAAGATATAATACGGAACAAATTCAACCAAGAGGAACAATAATATGTGGGCATTTGTGTTTATTTTTTTTGACGGTTAAAATTGCCTGTAGATAAATTTGGAAGAATGCCAAAAACTGAGGTTTCAAGATCAGATGTATCTTTAAATTATATAAATAACAACTTTTTAAAAAGAGGGGAAATCGATATGTTTGGAAATAAGATCACGAATCTCGGAACTCCAACAGATGCCGGTGACGCAGCACCTAAATCATTTGTGATAAGGAGAATAAACAAGATAGCAAAGGATTACGATTTAGAAAATTTAAAACAAGTAAAAACAGATATCATAGAAAGGATGAGAAAAAATTTAGAAAAATATATCGACAAAGAAAAATTGGAAACCGAAATAAATAAACTTAAAAAGGAATGGGCTTTGGATGATAAAACCCGCGAAGATGAAATTACTCAGAAAAAATGACGGATATCGAAAAGGGTGTGAACATTCTCAAAAATGATTTAAAAGATCTGATAGTTGAAAAAAATGAAGAGACATTACAGTTAGTTATAAATAGGATGCAAATTGATATTGATGAAGTTATTGCGGGAAGAAATGAGAGAAATAAGAAACTGGAAATGGCTATACATGATTTTAAATACAATCAATTATCCATTTTATTGTTTTCTCTAAATATTGATAAAAATTCATTTATCAAAATACATAAAGACTCGCGGAATCGAATTTATATTACAGGTAAAAAAAATAAACAATATAATTATTTTACGGAAGCCTTTGTTATGTCTCCGAACGAGTATATTAAATATGATGATGTAGTTGAATATCCATATCGTATAGGGTATATGGAAGATTGGTTACTTAAAAACCCTGGTATCTACACTCTCGAAGTTTATTTAAAATATAAATCTAGTGGCCCCGGATAATCTAACCATTTTTTTCAGGTAGGCCTCGAAGGTGGATTGCTTAAAACATTTATGGAAGGTAGAAGAGAAGGAGAAATTAAGGAAACATGGGCATTTGATAATAATAATCGAAACACCCGTATAACACTCAACCCTTTGACATATAAGGAATTTACTTTTACCGAAAAGGGATATATAAAATTATATTATAGACCGGGAGTTTTGGATGATTAATCAGTTATTTTAATTTGACTAAATTCTGATATTGGTATTTTTTCGAAAGCTGGATTATTGGGATGTTTAATTCCTTTATATTTATTTTCTTTTTCGGTTCGACCGGAGGGATATTCCATTTTGGTTTGACAAAATTCTGATTCCGGCTTTTTATCAAAATCTAAATTGTTAGGATGTTTAATTCCTTTGTATTTATTTTCTTCTTCCATTTTTTATGTGGAATCTTTTTAACATTAATCTCCTTTCGGGAAAAAAATAAAATAAACTATTAATATTTCTTAATAGGCTCGCTTTGCTCGCTTAACCATAAACAACACTCATCTTATTTCCATCTGATTGAAATTTTATCATTTTATCGCTGATAACAACTGCATAAGCTTCCGTTTCTGCTGGGACATTTGAATTGAATGTTGCTTTCACCTGGATATCAGTGACCGAATTCTTTAATCTTTCACTTTGTTTACTTACATCAAATACGAAAATTGGAAAAAGAGTTTTGTAATCGGGTGGACTTATAGTCGGGTTGGAAATTA
The DNA here is from genome assembly GCA_008271625.1 of Lutraria rhynchaena. Classification (NCBI taxonomy): domain Eukaryota; kingdom Metazoa; phylum Mollusca; class Bivalvia; order Venerida; family Mactridae; genus Lutraria; species Lutraria rhynchaena. The sequence continues at coordinate 2,668,601 of VIBL01000050.1, forward strand.
ATTCATCCATATGGTAAAATTTTGATCTGAATGCAGCTGCATCGCCGTAAACTCTACTAAACTGGTTCTTGGTAAAATTCAATTGATAATCAACTTCAGGATATCTATTAGAATTGAGCATTACATACATATTCTTTAGATTTACATTATCAAAAAGAGCTGGATTCTTTTCTTGATCACCATTTTTTTCAGTTTGAAAACCTATAATAATCCAACGAGGTTTTTCTGGACTTGATTTAACCGAAAGTCTCCAAGAGAAACTGGTTGATCGTGGTACCGTTATGGTATCACATTGTCGCATTCTATATCCCACGGGAAGACTGTCTTTATTTTCTATTGTTTTATATAGTTTAAACTTTTCGGTATCAGCGGGAAGAACGTGTGGAATATACCATGATAATTTTACGAGAGAAACTTTACCTGCATCAGCGGCATTGGCTCTAAAAATTGCGTCATCATTGGCCTTTCTGGTTAGTGTCAATGTTTGTTTCATACCGTATAAAATTTTATTATAATCTTCACAAAATCCAAAAATATGTTTTAACGGAACTATAAAACTAAACGTTCCCCTGGGGTCTGAACGTTGAATTAGATAAGATTGACAAATGCCAAATCCGGAATTATTACCTCTGTTTGCGACGGGAGTTACATCTTTATACCAGAGTTGATTTAAACCTTGAGATTTTGAGAAATCATCTGGATACTTTAATAAACCTAACATCATACTAGATTGACCGGGATAAAAGACAGATTCAATCTCTTGTCCGGAAAGTTGATACTTAATATTATTGAATAAAAACATAAGAACATTATTTGTTAGTGCAACTTCGTCACCATTCGCATAATCCGTTCCATCGGCTTTTGTTAATCTTCCTTCAAACAACAAATAACTTTCACTCGGATGGGTAAATAAATCTTGTGTTTCTATATTAATTCTAATTTCTCCGGGGTTATTTAAATTAGTTCCTGTAATAGGTTCGTATTCATGGTATTCATATTTTTCAATACTTTCATCCATCGTGGGAACTTCGGTAATTTTTAAAATATCCTCCATTTCATAATAAAAAAATTTAAGTCTTTTTAAAGTCTTTTTATTGTGCAAATTTTTTAATCTATGAACTAAATCTTGAATACTTATAACCTTGGATCCCCCAGCATCAATAATTGAAGAAAGACTCGGTTCATCCTTAGGTTGCGGTTGCGTATATTTTTGTATAATTGATTTGGATTTCGGGGTTAAAAGTTTACTAGCGTGGGACATCGCTTTACTAGCGAGCTTTTTTCCTGCATCGTCCAACGCTTTCTTTCCAGCAGATTTGCCGGCGTCGAGTGCTGTTTTACCCAGTGTCTTTGCTACATTCGTTGCAGCTGTTTTGGAAAGTATACCGCTAAATAAATTTGCCATAGTTTCAAATATTCCACTTCCTCCATACTTGTATTGTCTTTTAAATCCATATTTTTTTATTATCAACATTTTTCAAAACGAAGTTTTGACTATTTTCATTTAAGCGAACGGTTTTTTAATCTCCCTACGGTCGAATTATTTTTTTATATTCTTTGGAATTTAAAATATTTTGTTTTTTAAGATTATCACAAATAGAAACTATCTCTTGATCAACACCCATATTTCCAGCTTTTTTACTCTCCATCAATAAATCAAGTCTTTCAAGTAATTTATTTGGATCCGAAATACCCCTACCACTTTTTTCCTTTATGAATTCCCAAATTGGTTTAATATAATATTTATATTTATTACCTCTACTGGCCTTTGAACGATTGGTTTCTGGATTATCATCTTGGTAAATAGCGTTCGTACCAATCATCAATTTAACATATTTATCATAATCCTGTTTACTTATGTCCGGATTCTTATCCATGATAAGTTCCCATAATCCTTCGGTTCCTTCGTATTCTTTATCACCTACAAATATATCATCATCCACAATAGTAATAAGTTTATCACCTAAATAAAAATTTCCTTTTTTGGTATACAGTCCAAACGTTTTATCAGTTTCGGATTTACTACCGAGATTATCTATATATTTGCTTGCGATTGGACCTAAATATAATGTATCAACCTCGGAGTCTGGTAAAGCCAGTGGACCTGGAATAGCTGCGATAGCGGGGGCCATTTCTTTAAAGGTCCAAGTTCTTCTTTTATCTCTTCCCCAACGCTCTTTTGTACGTCTGTAACGGGTTTGAAAAATTTCCCGAGATCTTTTTTAAATTCTCGTTTACCGGCACGCTCGCGAAGTTGACTTTCTTGAATTTTTTTCTTTGTTTCAAGAAACTCTTTTACCTTTTCATCTCTTCTCTTGGAATCGGTAATTTTTAGAAATGACATTCTTTTTTTATAGGGCAATTTAAGGTTTTAGTTCTCTAAATTCAATATCTGATTTTTCAATATTTTTTCTTATTAACATTCTAACTTCGTCTTTCAGTTTATAATATTTATCTAATTCTGAAGATATAAGTTGAAATTCTTCATCAGATATTTTTCCATCATTTAATGCTTGTGAAATGTATGAATTTATCGTGTTAAGTTTTGTAGTTGCGAGAGTTCTTATTTTTTCATGTTTTTCTACTTTGGATGAAAAGTGTTTATTTAGATATTTTCCCAGAATACCTATTGCTCCACAACCTGCGGAGATAGACATAAATACTTCTGGAAAAGGTAATATGGGAGAAAGTGCTCCAAGTAAAATTGTTGAAACGTTAAGTATAACTTCGATTAAATATATAATATTTCTAAATGTTCTATATTTTTTAACAAGGGAAATTCTTGTATTCTCTTCGGTTTCAAGAATACCCTGAACTCTTGTAATCTCATTCAATCGAAATTCTTGTGATTCCATTTTTTAAGTGAAAATTTAGCGCATCCCACCCAATTCTGGACAAAAAGAGACTAATTTCTATATTATTTATTTTTCCACATATGAACTTTCTGAGCTAGTGAAAAAATGACTAATTTTACAAATAAAAAATTTTTAACACTTTTCCCACAAATAAAACTTTCACTGCTAGTGAAAAAATGACCAATTTTTAAAATAAAATTTTTTTAACACTTTCCACATATAAACTATAGTAGGGGATTTGGGCGAGTCTAGGGGATTTGAGCAAACAAAGTGAGCGAAAATCCGAACCACTCGGCGGTTGAGCAACAAAGTGAGCAAAAATGCCGATAAGTGGCCTAAACTCGCCCAAATCCCCTACTACTAAGTATATGATGAGTTGGTACCCACCTGTACAAATGAGCAAGGGGTGGGGGTGTCCACCATGTAAAATGCATTAGGGGGATTTGTTCACATTGTAAAATATATGAGGGGAGGTTGTCCTACGTTCCTCTGAATCAATTGTCAGTTGAAGAATGACCACTGGCATAGGTTTTATTTATTGGTTTGTAGATTTTAGTTTGGGCTTGTAAAAGCACAAAACAACACGTGGTCAGTGGTAGAACGAGAACTGACTATTTATTTACATGAAAAATAAGTAGTCCAACAATAGACAATACAATAACAAAAATACAAAACAGAAAACAAAACAGTATCATCAAACACCCGAATAATACATCAAAAAGGAATGGATAGGAGTTCAACATTTACCTGTAAAGGCACAAAACAACATATGGTCAGTGGACAGTAGAATGAGAACTGACCACCTTACGAATTATACATGCGCATGCAAAAAGAAAATCTGTGAGGAATTAAAGGATGGGTTAGTTTATTATTACTAGATTAGTGCATTGATTATTTAGAAATTGTTGATCAGACGATAAAATAATAAATGTAGATGTAATGGGGTGAATAAGATAAAACAGATAGTACATAGACAAACACCAAACACACACAGTACAATAATATAATATGTAATTAAATGGGTTTCAACCATGCTTAATATATCTGAAAAGACAATGATGTCGTCCAAATATATTAAGCACTCCTTGGGGTGTAATTCCCCATTTGTCTCTCCATCAACCATTGAAAAGTTGCCTGTGCATTAGTTAAGCCAAATGCCATCCAGTTACATTAGAAAAATCCTAACAGGCCAACACTAAAGGTAGTTTTACACTTATCTGACTCTTTAATGGGAACCTGCCAGTATTCAGACCTAAGCTCCAACTTAGGGAACCATTGATGTGTCGGTCCTTTCAAAAGCAGTCTTTAATTGTGGGGTGTCCATAATGTGAGGCTTTACTGTTTAATTTTGTGGATAGACTTGCATTTACTCACTAACCAGATATTCTTACTGTTATGTCCTGATGACACTCATTGTAAACTTTCTGTCTTATAACCAGATATTCTTACTGTTATATCCTGATGACACTCATTGTAAACTTTCTGTCTTATAACCAGATATTCTTACTGTTATGTCCTGATGACACTCTTTGTTAACTTTCTGTCTTATAACCAGATATTCTTACTGTTATATGCTGATGACACTCATTGTAAACTTTCTGTCTTATAACCAGATATTCTTACTGTTATGTCCTGATGACACTCATTATAAACTTTCTGTCTTATAACCAGATATTCTTACTGTTATATCCTGATGACACTCATTATAAACTTTCTGTCTTATAACCAGATATTCTTACTGTTATATGCTGATGACACTCTTTGTTAACTTTCTGTCTTATTACCAGATATTCTTACTGTTATATGCTGATGACACTCATTGTAAGCTTTCTGTCTATAACCAGATATTCTTACTGTTATGTGCTGATGACACTCATTGTAAACTTTCTGTCTTATAACCAGATATTCTTACTGTTATGTCCTGATGACACTCTTTGTTAACTTTCTGTCTTATAACCAGATATTCTTACTGTTATATGCTGATGACACTCATTGTAAACTTTCTGTCTTATAACCAGATATTCTTACTGTTATGTCCTGATGACACTCATTGTAAGCTTTCTGTCTTATAACCAGATATTCTTACTGTTATATGCTGATGACACTCATTGTAAACTTTCTGTCTTATAACCAGATATTCTTACTGTTATGTCCTGATGACACTCATTGTAAGCTTTCTGTCTTATAACCAGATATTCTTACTGTTATGTGCTGATGACACTCATTGTAAACTTTCTGTCTTATAACCAGATATTCTTACTGTTATATGCTGATGACACTCTTTGTTAACTTTCTGTCTTATTACCAGATATTCTTACTGTTATGTGCTGATGACACTCATTGTAAACTTTCTGTCTTATAACCAGATATTCTTACTGTTATGTCCTGATGACACTCATTGTAAACTTTCTGTCTTATAACCAGATATTCTTACTGTTATGTGCTGATGACACTCATTGTAAACTTTCTGTCTTATAACCAGATATTCTTACTGTTATGTGCTGATGACACTCATTGTAAACTTTCTGTCTTATAACCAGATATTCTTACTGTTATGTGCTGATGACACTCATTGTAAGCTTTCTGTCTATAACCAGATATTCTTACTGTTATGTCCTGATGACACTCATTGTAAACTTTCTGTCTTATAACCAGATATTCTTACTGTTATGTCCTGATGACACTCATTGTAAACTTTCTGTCTTATAACCAGATATTCTTACTGTTATGTCCTGATGACACTCATTGTAAACTTTCTGTCTTATAACCAGATATTCTTACTGTTATGTCCTGATGACACTCTTTGTTAACTTTCTGTCTTATTACCAGATATTCTTACTGTTATATGCTGATGACACTCTTTGTAAACTTTCTGTCTTATAACCAGATATTCTTACTGTTATATGCTGATGACACTCTTTGTAAGCTTTCTGTCTATAACCAGATATTCTTACTGTTATGTCCTGATGACACTCATTGTAAACTTTCTGTCTTATAACCAGATATTCTTACTGTTATGTCCTGATGACACTCATTGTTAACTTTCTGTCTGATAATCGAATATTCTTATTGTAATGCTCTTGATGGAGCATTCACTTAATACACAGGATGAAATTTGTGTTCTATAGAACAACCTTTTGATGAGTACTTTTTAGTCTGAACCTTTAGTTATAGGGAGCATTGTATCATAAGGTTTATAATTTGATAACTTAATGACAATATCTAACATATACTCAATTTATAGATTATGCCAAATTACTATGTAGAATAAAGATGTTGATGAAATGTGTGTGCCAGTACAATTGTACTGTATGTGTCTGTCTGATAAAAATATGTAGATTTAATTATAAATAATAATATTTTTCCCAAAATAAATGGTGACTGGTGCATTGAACAAAGATCATTCTATAGCACCCATTTATAACCTGAGGCAGACATGTGTTCATCATAATTATTACTCTGGTACTCTCAGTGCTTTGATCTTATAACATACTTGATCATTAACACGTATTGTATACGTAGAATTAAACATTTTTTGTTCACCTGAGCATGAAGTGCTCAGAGTGAGCTATGTTGATGGGTCTATGTCTGGCATCCGGCATCATGATTCATGCAATGTGCATTGTGCAGCGTTGGCATCCACCTTGTGAACACTCCAGAGGCCACATTTTTTATCAGAGGGTTATGACAATTGGTCAGTGGCTTAGTCTTGATTACATCTTGATGAATTTGAAAAAGGGCTATGTTGGGTCATTAACTAGGTCACTGGGTCTAATCATTGGAAAACCTTGTTAGCATTCTAGAGGTCACATTTTTTCATCAAAGGGTTTTGAAAGTTGGTCAGTGGCTTAGTCTTGATGGTATCTCGGACCAGTTTGAAAAAAAATGAGGTCACCAGGTCAAATTACTGTAAAACCTTGTGAACACTCTATTGGTCACAGTTTTGATTGGATGTTCACCAAGCTTTTAATGATATCTTGGACAAGTTTGAATATTGGTCATTTGGGGTCAAAAACTAGGTCACCAGGTCAGTTCACTGGCAAACATTGTGAACACTCTATTGGTCATATTTTGATTGGATGTTCATTAAATCTTGTCAGAATGTGTGTCTTAATCATATTTTTGACAAAAATCGAACATGGGTCATCTGGGATCAAAAACCAGGTCAAATCACTGGAAAACCTTGTTAACACTTTAAAGGTCACAGTTATGACGGAATCGTCATCAAACCTTGTCACAATGCTTGTCCTAATGAAGCTATAGACAAAATCAAACATGGGTTATCTTGGGCAAAAAAACTAGGTCACCAATTCAAATCACAGTTTTTGTTTGTCCTAATGATATCTTAGAAAAGATTGAACATGATTTATCTAAGGCCAAAAACTAGGTCACCGGGTAAAATCAGTGGAAAATCTCTTGAACATTCTATTGGTCACAGTTTTGATTGGATCTTCATCAAACCTTTTCAGAATCCTTTTCTTAGTGATATCTTGGACAAGATCAAACATGAGTTATCTGGGGTCTCAAACTAGGTCACCAGGTCAAATCACTAGAAAACCTTGTTAACACTCTAGAGGTCATTGTTTTGATTGGATATTCACCAAACCTGGTCAGAATGTTCGTCTTAAAAATACATTGAAAATTTTTTAACTTGGGTCATCTCAAGTCAAAAACTAGGTCACTGGGCCAAATGATTGGAAAACCTTTTTAGCATCATAGTGGTCATAGTTTTGATTGGATATTTACTGAACCTCATTAGAATGTTTGTGTTAATGACATCTTGGCCAAGTCTTGGTCCTCTTGTTTTACTGTTAAGGAGACTTTTGTTAAGGAGTTCTTTTATGCAATTCATTCTTTTATTGTTATGATTATTTCAGAGTTGAAGGACGTACCATGAGAAACAGAATTCTTAGCATGAATGCTGTATCCTTTATACGTGTGTTAGTTTTATAGTTATTTTCTCCATCCCTAGGACAGTGCTTAAACTTGATATATTTGCAACAGTTTGAAATTAGTTCACATCCATGCTTCTTGTCTCAGGTGCTTGATAGGTTCATAAACTTTTAATGTAGAGAAATTAAAATTCATTCAGATAAGGAATATTGATGTAATTAACAATTTATTTGCACATGTTTGTAAAGGATTTCATTTAAATTTAATTGGACTGGAAAAATGATATAAATAATAACGAACTAAAATAATATGATTATGAAAAACATACAGAGTAAGAAGTCAAACTTGTAAGCAAAGGTTGCCAAAACATGAAAAAGATAGTGTTAAAGTACAGTCAGGCTTTGTTAAGGCTTATATGGTGATCATTTCAATGCCACTGAAAAATTAATATTATTCACATAGTGCCTTTATCCACTGATGGCCATTGACTCAGGTTTGAATGCACAAAAATATTTCAAAAAGACAAAAAAACCTTGTTGGTTTCCATTAAATTTATTAGCTAGTTAATGATGCATGTATCCCAGCATGTGGTATCCATGTAGGAGACTAACGTTGCTATTTCTGTGCTGTTTCCTTAACAGCTTATTTACAGTATGATAGACACAAATTGATGATAAATAATTACCTTATATACTACTGTGGCAGTAAGACAGAATTACAGAGAGACAGGTTAGTCCTTGAATACTTATAAGGAGTGTTCCAAAAATAATGTCATCTGAGCCTGCACCTTCTCCACATATGGAGGAAAATTGACATTTTTGTCAAATTTTCATAGGATTCAAACCTCAAAGAAGCATCCAAAGCTTAGAAAATAAATGCAAGCTGGATACCTCATTTGTTAATAGATAAACAAAAGAGGTTCCATGTAGTAAAGGCAAAAGAATTTCTGAAAATGTACCCAAAATAAATCAAAAAGGCTTTTGACAATTTTGTTACTATTGATGAGACCTGGTTTTACTTTTTTAACCTAAGCGAAAATGTTCCAACCAAATTTGGGCCACCAAAAATGCAACACACCGAAGTAAATACCAAAATAATATGCACAGTGAAGAAGGTTTTGTATGTAATTTTCTTTAATAATAAGGTCCAGTCATTCAAATTCTGGTGCCAAAAGGCACAACGGTCACAGGAAAGTTCTATAAAAACATGGTTATCAGAAAATCGAAGGACCATTACAACTACTACTACCCCAAAACAGGGCTGAAGTACCTCGACTCTTGCATGATAATGTACCTGCTCACAAGGCAGACATGACCATTTTTTGGGGGTCAGAGAAAGTAACCGTCCTCCGTACTCACCAGACTTTGGCCCCTGTAACTATTTCCTTTTTCCCGAACTCAGATACCATTTATCTGGCAAGATAGGTGGCTCAAAAGGTGTATTTGAACAGATGGGGAGTATTTTGAAGGACAGAGCAAGTTAAAATGACCAGAACATTTGCTGCTTAGGAGAACCAGTGCAAGTGACATTATTTTTGGAACACCCCTCGTAATTCACAAAAAGAAAAATATATGGTAAAACACTCATGAAATTAGAATGTCTGTAACCTTGAATATACTTGTGAACTAAATGGTCTTGTATTGTATTATTATTGTATTGTATGGAGTAGGGATGGGAACAAATCATTGTCATCTTCCTATCTTATTCCTCTTAAGTTTTCTAGCCATTAAATATATCCGAGTGCTATGTTATTAGGAATGCATGATTTATGTTATTTCTTGTTTTAGTGAAAACAGTTTCCTGGTACTTTCATATTACGTAAAATAGACTAGGTACAAAGAGGTAATATAATAATAAATGAGGAGTATGCACAAAAATACGTAGGGGATGACTAGGGCATACATCAATTAACATTGCATCAAAGGCTGATTGATATCATTACGACTGTCAAACTGTCAACTTTTGAACACTGCACCCCTTGTTAATTACCACAACAAACATAGGGGCCAAGCATGAAGGTGCTGACTGATGATAGTTGACTGACATCTCTGCCTACAATATACGCTTTAGTTTAGTTTTATGTTTTATACAGTTTTTGGTCAAATTTCTATCTTATAAATTCAATTTTTCAACAAATATTTGTATTTGTTTTTCATATTCGAATATTCGGCAAAAAAAATGAATATTCAAACATTCAGTATATAGATGAAGCAAGGGATTGTATTATGTTTTATTTTGTCACATTGTGTTGTATGCACATTGAATTGAATATTTAGCTTCATTATTTTAGCCAAGCATTGAAAGGAGCTGTATGAAGCTTGTGCGCAATCATGTGAAATTTTGACTTTATATGCTTTTAAACCTCGTCTGTCCAAACCCACTTTATATGAAAAGCTTGCATTATTATAGGCATACATTTTTTTATGAAGGCATGAAAGCAACTGAGTGGTTGTGAAAAGTAATTCATCTCTATATGATGATTTTTAGATCTTCTGAGCTTCCGCTGTAAGTTGTCCACACCTTGGGGTTGTTAACTCTTTATAGGTCATAGATTTGATAGCATCTTCACTAAACCTTGTCAGAATGTTTTTCTTAATGACATCTTGGACAAGTTTGAATAAGGGTCATCTGGGGTCACAAGCTAGGTCTCCTGGTCAGTTCTTTGGAAAACCTTGTTAACACTCTAGAGTCATATTTTTGATTGAATCTTCTCCAACCTTGTCAGGATGTTTGTCTTAATTATATCTTACACAAGTTTGAACATGGGTCATTTACGGTCAAAAACTATTTCACCAGGTCAAATTTCTGGAAAATATGGTTAACACTCTAGAAGTCACAGTTTTGATTGGATCTTTCCCAAACTTTGTCAGAATGTTTGTATTAATGAAATCATGAACAGGTTTAACTCAGGTCAAAAACTAGGTCACAAGGTCTAATCACAAAAAAGCTAAGAAGCTTCAATCTTTAATCTGAGCAAAATAAGGGGCCATGATGGCCCTCTTGTTCAATTCTCACTGTTCAATTCCCACAACAACATTTTTTTTCATGTCTACTTTAGACATTTGAGGCTTTGGTTCTATTTAGCATTAGTATTACAAAAGAACTGAATGGGAACTGCCAAAACTTATTTTTCACCTTTATTAGGGGCTTCATTCTGGCCCCAGACTACCAAAAATAACACCCAGTATATATGATTTGAATAAGTTTTCAGACCAAAAACATGATTAAGACATCGCACAAAAATATTGAAATTCTTTATATTATCCATTGAATGAAAGTCTGTATTTGTAAAGAATTGGTAGAATTTTGGATAAATATCAATAAATGGTTTTGTAAAGTTTCGCAGCTTTATTACTAAGATTCCATCCCAAAATTTCAACTAATCTGCAGTACTTAATAGCAAACTTTACTGATAAAACTGTTTTGTTAAAATTACTCAGTTCCAATTTATGTAGATGAACAAATCATTACGTGTTTGCCCATATAGTATGGTACATTGTGATGTGAAGCAATGATTGATATAAATGTAATTAAACGTAAAAAGTAAATGCTTGATATAAATACTGTTTGCGCATATGTTTGGACATACTTGAAATTCTTGACAGTAGATCAAGCTGCAGTCTCAACAGATACATGTACTTCTAGTTGAATTTACTTCGTTAAATTTAATGATTTTACTGCAGGTCAGGAGATAAGACAGACATGGATGTTATCAGAGAAAACCATAAATTTCTGTGGAATGAAGATGATGACGAGGATGAAACATGGTAACAATGGATGCATTGTCCAGTATTTTAGAGTCCTATTATTTAAGAATTTTCATATTGATCATCTATTTTGTTCAGACTTAGAATGCTATCAAATTATAAATGTTTTTGTATTTTAAACAGCATCTATAAAGCTAGATTTTCTGTTGTTATTGCTGTTCTTTTATCATGCTTGTCTTCAACTTATACTGGTTCCTCAAGCCACTGTCTAAAACCTTAATTCATTTATTTCCACATTAGTAGGTTTGTTTACTAGCTTATGAATTACAACAATTAATGGAGATGTTCTGTTCCTAGGGCAAAAAGACTTGCCAAGAAGTATTATGACAAACTTTTCAAGGAGTATTGTATATCAGATCTTAGTCGATATAAAGAAAATAAGATTGCCATGCGATGGAGAATTGGGCAGGAAGTAGAGCAAGGGAAAGGTATGTACGAGGTCTGAAAGTTTCTATAACATTTTGTATGAGATCTGAGTGAATGAGAAAAAATAAACATTTTTGTATGAGGTTTGATGGTTGATTGACAAAAGCAGAACATTTTGTATGAGATCTGTTTCAAAAGTCAGTTTGTATGAGGTCTGATGTTTTTATTGCTTATACATTAATTTATGTGAATAAACATTTTAAGAGGACTGGCTGTTAATGTTTTCTCTTCAGGTCAGTTTATTTGTGGTGATAAGAAATGTAATGAGCGTCAAGGTTTAAGAAGCTGGGAAGTAAATTTTGCATACATGGAAGATGCCCAAAAGAAAAATGCCCTTGTTAAACTCAGTAGGTATTTTGAATTTATGTGATCATTCACATTTGCTTTTCATATTGTGATAAAATTGTTTGACAATGATATGTCAAGTAATACTTTAACCAAAGTAATGCAGTGTATTCTTCCTCTTACAATTAGTTAGTTTCACTCAATGTGATTGTTTGTGAGAGTTCTGTTTTTTAGCTCACCTGAGCACGTAGTCCTCGGTGAGCTATAGTCATCAGTCAGTCTACTCCGGCGTCCGGCGTCCACACCTGGGGGTTGTTTATGCTCTAGTGGTCACACTTTTGAGCGAATCGTCATCTGACCTTGTCAGAATGTTCATCTCAATGATACCTTGGACAAGTTCGAACATGGGTCATCTGGGGTCAAAAACTAGGTCACCAGGTCAAATCATTGGAAAACCTTGTTAACGCTCTAGGGGTAACAGTTTTGATTGGATCTTGCTAAACTTTGTCAAAATGCTTGTCTTAATGATATCTTAGTTACGTTTGAACATGGGTCATCTGGGGTCAAAAAGAAGGTCACCAGGTCAAATCATAGAAAAACCTTGTTAACACTCTAGGGGTCACAGTTATGATTGGAGGTCAAAATGCTTGTCTTAATGATGTCTTGGTGAAGATTGAACTTGGGTCATCTGGGGTCAAAAAATTAGCTCACCTGGTCAAATTGCTGGAAAACTTTGTTAACCCTCTAGAGGTCGTAGTTTTGATTGGATCTTCACCAAACCTTGTTGAAAAGGTTGTCTTAATAATATCTTAGTTAGGTTAGAACATGGGTCTTCTGAGGCCAAAAATTAGGTCACCTGGTCAAATCACTGGAATACCTTGTTAAGGTTCTAGTGGCAACAGTTTTGATTGGATCATCCTAAAACTTTGTCAGAATGTTTGTATTAATGATATCATGAACGGCTTTGAACATGGGTCAACTCAGGTTAAAAACTAAGTCACTTGGTGAAATCACAGGAAAACCATAGAAGTTGCAATCTTTACTGAGATGAACGAAAAAGGGCCATCTTGGCCCTCTTGTTTGTTAACTGTTCTGATTAGGAACTTACATTCAAGTGGTAGTTCAGATGTAGCCTAATTCAAGTGCATTTGTCATGGGTACCCCAGTGGGAGTTCTTTATATAACATTTCTTTGACAACAAACCAAAGTGATTGTCAAACAGAAACAAATGTTTCATAGACAATAATTTAATTGAATAACATTTTGTCTAAAGGAAGATACAGCAATACCACATGTCAAAACATTATACAACATAAACTTAAAGAAAGTGTTAACATGGTATTGTTTACAAGAAGACATGTGCACAAATTGTTATGAAGTTTTACAATAATCTCCCTAGTAATTATTTTAGAATACACCTTAACCCTGCCTTACGACCACCCTGAAGTTAAGGACAATCCCAATATTACAAGCATTTTTTTACTTCTTTGTTTAATGATCTTTCCACCTGAAATTGACCCCACCCAATATTACATAATAGAACCACTTTTCTCTGACCAACTTGTATCTTTGTGTGTTTTCTGACCCCGATATTAAGACCACACTGGATCACATTTTGCAGCACCAACTTTGCCCCTCAGAATATGAGATTTCTGCAAGGTTTAAATTTTTATTAGTGACAGCTACAGATGATTTGTTGAGTAGTATATATATATATTAATGATGAATGAATGAAACTTCATGCTGTTGTTTTAGAGCTACCAGAAGTTGTTTTCATTGGTGCATAAGTCATTAGTTAATTTTGCTTTTTTTGCACAAAGACCCCTAATTTAAATTTTTTAGTGGACAATTTTAATACATCACATTAAACTTCAAATATTAATATATTTGTTGTATTTGCTGGAAACACCTGACAGCTCACTGAAAATCTACTTTCACTTTAACACATTCATTAATGTCTTAAGATTTCCCACTAATTATCTATGGAAGCTTAAAGATGAAGTCAGAGCATAAATAAAACTGATCATAATAATTGTGAATAAATGCCCGCTGTATGGTCCAATTTTTTCAATTTTCCACCTAACTATTAAGGCAATTAAATTGCCCATCGGCACAACACATACTTGGGATGGGATAATTTTCTTGGCATGGTAAGATAGCAATGAATACCGGTGGTTTGCTTGGCATGGTGAGGTAGCAATGAATAGTTTAACCAGATGGTTAGTTTAATTAACTGGGATCATCTAAAAATTAGAGAAACCGTGCAAAGTTTTCGAAATCTTTCATTGAAAGCTTTGTTTTAATTACTTTGCTGTCATAACATATTTGGGCTTTCAAGCTAATATCATGATTGTTTCTTTTAAACACACTTCTTTTGTGCTTGAGGAGAGCAGTTTACTGAAACAATACTGTGAGTAAAAGTGCTTTCTGTCTAAATCGAAACACTAGTATATTAGACTGTACAATACACGTTAATTATTGAATTGCCCTCATGTTGCTTTACTGTGAGTCATATTTCGGCTGCAGACGCTACCTGAAATTAAGGTTACTGGCGGGGTTTAGTCACTGTGGCGAGCTACATGTACGATGAATTAATTTGTTATTGTGAGATATATATTTAATATTTATTTATCAAAAAAATTCACAGTTAACTCCCTGTGGCTCAATGGATGATTACAAGCGATTAAAAAGTCTATTTTTCGATGTTCTAGTGCAAGAGTAAAGAGTGTTATTATTACCCATTGGAACCTCTTACTGTCGAAACTTGTGCTCAAAGGCAGGAAAACTTCGACCAGGTCAATAGAGTTTATCAATGGTGTTAAGGCTGTACGTCGACATGTTCACATGAAAATTTGATTAGAAGATGTTTATTATAATAATTTTTGAAATGACGAAGTACATATGGCAAAGACCACGGGACCTGACAAATCATGTTATTTTTTCCAGTTATTACAATAAAGTTTTAATACAGTTGCTGCATCAGATTTTATGTGCACACAACTCGGATAATTATTGGTGCAACACTTTACCTTTTGCTGCGATTTGCAGCAATTTTTGTACTTGTACTTTTTTAACAATTTGTTGATTGTTTAAGTTCATTTTTATTTACAATGATGATACAGATATACAAGAGGGAGTGATGTAAGTAAACATTCCAGTCATATGAGTCCTGTCACATAAAGCTACTGTACTGTTTGGTTAACTGATATTCCTTGGTTACATACCTTTAATCATCTGTGACTTCCTCATTCTGTAAGTAAAGAAAAGTAATTTCTTGGGAGTATCTCTTTAATTTTGCCATTTTTGTTCGCAGGCTGCCAATAGGTTACATATTGGTCTTTCTGCAAAAAAATGTTTAACACCTGAAATCTATGCTTGAACAATGAGTATGTTTCACAAACTTCTAATTTTATTCATAAAATGTGTGACTAAGGGCTGGGCAGAAGCACTAGCTTGTAGAAATTGTTTGGGGGGGGGAATTAGCTGATTTAGCTGACATCCAGATATTAATTCATGGAACATCTGTATGTAAAGATCTTTTTGTATTCCCTAAAGAATGGTTAGGTATGCTAGTTTTGTATGGAGTAATTATGCATAATTTGGAAAGGTTACTTTGTGGTATCTACTGTAGTAAAATAGTAAAATTCCTTTTCGTATTTGATTTTCACTGCCCCAGGCTTCAAGAGCCTGAGCAGTGATTTGTTGTTTTGGCACATGATTAAGAAGACTCTGGCACTCTAAATGCACAAAATAATTATACAATTGGTCAGGCAAAAAAATACCTTGTTTCCACTAACATGCCCCAAATATATCAGGTCAGCAGATTTTTTTTCTTTGAAATGTTTATTTTTTAATTTCAAAGATTTAGTTAATACAAAAAGGAAACAATTGGCAAGAAAAAAATGACTGAGACCAAAAAAGTCAAAGGTCAGCAGAAAAAATAAGGTTGGCCAGGATAATGGAAATCAGTAACTTTTTGTGCCTATTACAATTTTATTCTTAGAATAACAGTTTCATTGATTTCATTTCAGTTACAATACAGTTGTAGTTACACCACACCAAAGTCTTCATCAAATTTTTTTGACTCAGTCACCCCCATCAGGGTAGCAAAAACTATCAACATTGTATAGCACAACAAACATATTCAACATCTCAACCTTTAAATATTTTTCACCCTAGTGGTTCATAAAGACATCTAAGATGTATTTTCATCTGACACCTGTGAGTTGATGTAATCAATAGTAATTAGACCAGTGTTGCGCATGGAGTAGAACATCAAAGTCAACTTACATCTACTAGTATCTGTACAATAAAGTGTTTTTCAAGCATTAGCTATTATTACACAGGACCACTTTGAGTAAACAATAGATGTTCGACACATTTGTTTATTGGGAGGGGGGGGGCAAAATCATGTTGTTTCGGTAATAATGTGGACCCTTCAGGTCAGTGCACAAAATTTTGACACCTTGAAAATTTTGGCGTAAGATATTCAGAACAAAAATAAAGAACAGTATAAAATCTGTTGGCCAGAAAGACTGTCTGGTTTATGGAATTTAGAGAGTATGGTATTAAGAGTGTTTTACAAAGGATTATATTGAGAGTTCTGGTATTTAGAGAGTCCGGAAAACAGAAAAACATTTAAACATCTTCTCATGAACCAATGGATGAATCATTACTAAACCTAGTTTTAGCATCATTAGATAGTCGTTTGTCAAGTTTGCTCAAACAAATTTGGACGGCCCCTTTTGGCTGTAAGAGCTAAGAAAAGTAATTCCTTAAAATGACTTTTGAGCTCACCTGAGCATGTAGTGCTCGGTGAGCTATAGTGATCAGTCAGTCTACTCTGGCGTCCACACCTGGGGGTTGTTAATGCTCTAGTGGTCATTTGATCTGGTCAGAATGTTCGTCTCAATCACAGGGGGCTAGCACGTTGAAGGGATGGTGTATAATGGCGTATTAGGCCTAAAATGGCCACACGGACCAAAAACACATATATCATATATATACATATACAAGGGTCACAACTTCCGAAATGACAGTTTTTGCACCAAGTTTGTTTAAAACTACGCAACTTTTTAAGGAATTGCTCAATTTTCTAATAACTGGTGTCTACAGATAGCTAATACATTATACTAAACATAACCAGTAAGCACTTTGTCAAATTCAAAACAATGAAGCAGATATTCAAGATTTCCCCGAAAAATCGCCAATAGTATCGTTTAGTCGAACGTGACCTCGCAACACCAAATTGATCAGAAATACCATACTAAATACACCTTGAAACAACAGGTAGAGGAATGACAATGCGTGCTAACCATAAATATCTCTAAAATACACTGATCCGGCACAAAATAATAATCCAGGAATGGTCTACTCACGTAAAATTAACAAAATCGTCGACTCCGTCATAGATTTCCACCTCGCTACGCCATTATGATTCAGCCAATGAAACGTCTGCTTACAAACAAATTATGGGGCAAAGGTCACTACATCATAATATTTGAAGTTTCAATCATGCGACTATTTTTCTGAATTGAACGTGAATTGAACATTCCTGGATTATATTGTTGCACTGAATCAGTGTATTTTAGTAATATTTGTAGTAAGCATGCGTTGTCATTACTGTACCTGTTGTTTTAAGGTGTATTTAGTATGGTAATTATGATCAATTCGGTGTTGCAAGGTCGCATTTGACTAAACGAAATTGACGATTTTTTGGAGGAAAAGGATAAAATACCTGCTTCATCGTTTTGAATTGGACCAAATGTTTATTGGTTATATGTAGTATAATTTATTAGCTATCTGTAGACACCAGTTATTAGAAATTTGAGTGATTTCTTGAAAAGTTACGTAGTGTTAAACTTGGTACAGAAAATGTCAATTCGGAAGTTGTAACCCTTGTATATGTATATATGTAATACTGGTGTTTTTGGTCTGTGTGCCCATTTTAAGCCTAATACATCATTATACACCATCCCTTCAACGTGCTAGCCCCCTTTGGTCTCAATGATATCTTGGACAAGTTCGAACATGGGTCATTTGGGGTCAAAAACTAGCTCACCAGGTCAAATAGGATGGAAATTTTGCTAACACTCTAAAAGTTTGATTGGATCTTAATGAAACTTTGTCAGAATATTTGTATTAATGATCTTGTAAAATTGTGCGAATATGGATCAATTCCGGTCAAAAACTAGGTCACTACGTCAACACACCAGAAAACCTTGTTACTGGTCTAGAGGTTGCAAATTTGATTGAATCTTCATCAAACTTTGTCAGAACGTTCTAATACTACCTTGGACAAGTTTGAACATGGGTTATCTGGGGTCAAAAACCAGGTCGCCAGGTCAAATCCTAGAAAAACATTGTTAACACTGTAGGGGATTTTCATGAAACCTTGTCAGAATGATTGTTTTAATGATATCTTGGTTAAGTTCGAACATGGGTCATCTGGGGTCAAAATCTAGGTCACCATGTCAAATCATAAAAAAATCTTGTTGACACTCTATAGGTCACACTTGTGATTGGATCACCAGGTCAAATCATAGAAAAATTTTGTAAACACTCTGGGGGTCACAATTTTGATTGGAGGTTCACCAAACCTTGTTAAAATTCTTGTCTTAATAATATCTTGAAAAACTCGAACATGGGTCATCTGGGGCCAAAATCTAGGTCACCAGGTCAAATCATTGAAAAACCTTGTTAACCCTCTAGTGGCCACAGTTTTGATTGGATCTTTGTTAAACTGTGTTAAAATGTTTGTTTTCATGATGTATTGGACAGGTTACACTCTAGGGGTCAGAATGTTTGTATTTACGATATCATGAACAGGTTTGAACATGGGTCGACTAGGTCACCAGGTCAAGTCACAGGTAAACCATAGATGTTGCAATCTTTACTCTGGTGAGCAAAAAAGGGCCACCTTGGCCCTCTTGGTCTCATTATTCAATCGATGGATTATTCCCAAACTTGGTTTGTAGCATCCTTAGATGGTCCTCTGTCAATTTTGCAGAAAGAATTTGGTCAGTCCGTTTTAGGGGCTGCTAAAGTTAAAAATAGAAATACCTTGAAATGTCTTTTTCTCATAATTCTATGGATGGATTATTATCAAACGGAACAGACTAAATACACGTAATAACAAGGTTTTTGTTTGTTGACTGAAAAATAAACAGTGCATCATGCCTGTAAATAGTCGTATTTACAATAATAACATGAAATGGTTACCTAAATTGTACTTAAGGGTGTCAAAGATGAATATTTGTTGATTGTTGACATATATTTTGATTGTTTAAGGAAGTTCTTTGCTCATAATTGTTTTCGTGTTTTCAGTTATTGTACAATGTCATGTCCAAAACTCGGGTTACTGACAAGTGGTGAAACGTCATAATGACATATCGTGAAAGTCACACATATTATGTCTGCAGCAAAAAACGAAACAAAAGCAATCAATGTCATTCAAATTATTTTATTTGCTTGATAAAATGACACCCCTTGAGATAATCAAGGTAATTAATGCTTAAAGATAAGTCAAGGGACCATGATTTGTGCTCAAAATAATGATATAATGATGCTTGTATCAAACCTGGAAATTTGTATGTATCTAAGAAAAAAAATGACACGCTTTTTGGGAACCTTGCTGTTAAACTTGGCGCTACAGCTAGAGCCAGGTTCTCGAATAGAGGACACATTTCAGAAGGAATACCGGGACCTAGGCTAGATACAGTTACTTCCATCATTCAAAAAAATGACAAGTGACTTACCTTTTAGTTTTTATGATACGCAGAGTAGTGAAATGACGTTTTCTTGGCTGATTTGCGTTGTTTGATGAGTTTTGATTAAAACACTAGGTCTGTTCGGGTATATAAATCACGGAAATTGAGTGCCTATGGATCAGACAATTGTCGACTTTCATTGATTGTGTGTTTTAAATCACAACCTTGAGCAGTGAAATGTTAAAACCAAAGCTGATGTAATCAGTTTGTGTAAAATCTTGACCTAATTACCACTAGTGAGAACAATATTTTTTTAGAGTGTACTATGTTAGAGATTTACTTGTATTGTATTGGGAGTAACGCTTTATTCAGGTGCTTAAGTTTAGATAACAACTACACATTTTTTGCTTTGAAGCTTCATAAATGCTAATATTTATAAAGAAGTAAGTTTAGTGGTATAAAAATTGATTTTAATATCTAAATATGCATTTTTAGCTAGAGTCTTTATTATTCGTATCTGGGTGGCTTTCGATAGTCTCCTAAATATTCGTATCTGAGCAGCAATGGAATAAAAGTTCAAATTGGAATGAAATTGTTGTACTAATTATGTCATTGAAATATCGAAACAATAATATTCGCTTTCTATGTCTTACAGTATTAATATACTGGTACTGACAATTAAGATATGCTCAGGGACTCTACATTACATGCAGAGATATGCCGTAGTTCTATAAATCAGGTCAAAATGTGTATGAAATATAACTGACACAGGTTTAGATAAATTTAATATTACGCCAACGATGCCAAGTTGTATGTGTATATTGTTTTACTAATCTGTACTACGGAGCTCCTTGGAACCCCTAGATAGTTCGCATTGATATCAATAAAGGGTGCAGTTTTTATCATTATAAAATGCTATTTTTGCATGTTCGGTTTGAATTTTTGGTGCATGATATCAAAGTATAATATTCAATAATTGTTAAAAAACGTTTTTGTAAACATATTTAGGTACTTATACTACATTAAGCTCCTATGAATGGGTATATACTCTGTGTCAACTATGACGTTACAAATCAAGGGAAGCAACTCTCCGTGTTTTTTCTCTGAAATTAGCTACCGTGTTACAAATCTTTGTTTTTCAGTCCTTTAAATTTATTTTTATAGCCTTATCGTGGCATACATGCTTACTAATGCTTATAAACAATTGAATTTGCGACAGTTAATCAATTTGATAATTTTCTGTGTATATGACCTTTAAACTTTCACAAAGATCACAAAGTGTCTCAGTTGTGCAAGTGGGAGCATAACTTATTGTCATAGCATGTTATGGTGGTACTCATGTTAACACAGCCTTCGGACATATTTTGCCCGGCTCTGCAGAGCTCTTGTTACTTGTATTACATGGTTATCAGTTTTCCAGAATTTTTCGGAACTTCCGTTTTTCCCCCTACTGGTTTTTATTGAGTCCTCGGCCCTGAGGTTAAGATTTCAGGTTTTTTTTAAAAATTCTCAACTTTTACCCATGATTTTAGTCAGGAGTTGCTTGCAATCCAAACACAGAATAATAAAAAGGAATGGGCATTCCTCAACACTTGTTCTCAAAATAAAAGGCACCTTTTATGTGTTTTAGTTATGTATTCATGACAATTATTATCAAATCTTATGTCTATCAGTCATTCAACTTAACAAGCTCATATTTGTAGTGTTTTATTAGCTCACCAGAACCGAAGATTCATGGTGAGCTATTAGGATGGGTAGGTGGATGCTCCGGCGTCTTGCGTCAACAATGGTCTTTTCCTCAGAAACTACCTGTCATATTTACTTCAAATTTGCTGTGTAGAAGCCTTTTGACATTCTAACTGCAATGTGCTTATAATAGACCAGTTGGCTTCTTTTAAGGGTCACTTGAGCTAAAAATAAAAAAACTTTAATCATCTTCTTCTCATGAAGCATTGGATGGATCATCACCAAACTTGGTCTGTAGCATCTTTAGATAGACTTTTATCAAATTTGCTCAAATAAAAATGGTTGGCCCCTTTAAGGGGCCGCTAGAGCTAAAATAAAAGAAAAACCTTTAATCATCTTCTTCTCATGAACCAATGGATGAATCATCTCCAAACTTGGTATGTAGTATCCTTAGATGGTCCTCTTCCAAGTTTGCTCAAATAAATTTGGTCGGCCTCTTTAGGGGCCACTAGAGCTAAAAATAGAAATGGCTTAGAATGACTTTTTCTCATGACTCTATGGATGGATTATAACCAAACTTGGTTTTTAGCATCTTTAGATAGTGTTCTATCAGATTTGCTGGCAAAAAATGGCTGGCCCCTAGTAGGAGCCACTAGAGCTAAAAAATAGAAATACCTTTAAACGTCTTCTTCTCATCACCAAACTTGGTATGTAGCATCCTTAGATGGTCCTCTCTCAAGTTTGCACAAATAGATATGGTTGGCCCCTTTTAGGGGCCACTAGAGCTAAAAATAGAAATACCTAAAAATGACTACTTTTCATGAACCAGTGGTTGGATCATCACCAAATTTGGTCTGTGGCATCCTTCAGTCATCATGAATATTCCATTGTAGTATCTTTTCCATTATTGATGTCCATTATTGAGTTTATTCTTGTTCCCCATTATTTTCCCACAAGTGTACCTTTTTATTAACCTTTTTTATTACCTTTTTAGTAACAAGTTACTAAACATTTATTCTGGTGAGTGATGCAGGGCCATCCTGGCCCTCTTGTATCTCTTTTGCTAGTTTTGCTGCCGTTTTACATATGTTATGAATACAGACAGACAAAGTGTAGATGACAAAGTAAAGCATTTATCTGAGTGGCTTACTTGTAAAGGTGATGCATATTTTAAACATATAGTCTTATTAAGCTAATTACATTTAAAGATGCTTGCAGGGATCATAAAAAGGATTAGTGGAAATAGATATGAGATGTGTAATTAAAGCGACTGGAATAGAGTACATTTTAAATGAGTACTTTATGGAAACTAAGATATAAATGTAGAACCCATTTGTGAACTTTTTAATGAAATTCTTGAAATGGGTAAAAATATCCAGATGATGATCAAAATAACTTTCAGGGATTCACCTTGATCAGCTTTTTTTGAGAAACTATACTGAACCAAATAAGAAAATTTCAAGGTTACCTTTGAGATGTACACACATATACATGTGTTGTAATATCCAAAACCATTATAGTTTCAAATCAGTCGGTGAATACCTAGATAAAAATCAAGTCTGCTTATTTAACACAAAAGTTCAAGTTGGATATTTGTCTATAGGGACTTTCTATGGAGTAGTGTGACTCAAGCCCAAGACCACTACATCTTGGACCAGCACCTACAAGATCACTCTAGAACAGTTACAGCTACTGTTACCCCTTTTCTTGCAATGAGGTACATTAATATGATTGATATGCAATCGTTTTGGGTCGGGGGGGGGGGGCAATTATGGTGCGATCTGGTATTTCATATGGGTATCGCACCCCACTCATCATTATTTAGGGTTATATGCCCAAAAATATAGGGAAAACTTATAAGAAGCACTGCATGAAGAATTGAATTACACCTTACAGGCTGACATGAACAAGCTTGTGTTCTCAGCGCGATGTCGCTGTCAGGCAGTCAGCATTGCATGAGGGAGTCGCACACACTACTGATTATTGACTTTTGAAATTGACCCCTTCCTGTTAATTCAAATCAAATAATCAAACTGATTCTTTCTGTCCAAAATTCCAATTTCATCAGATTCGCATGACATTCTTTTCCAAAAAAAGAAGTCAGTCAGTCAGACAGACCTAGTGAAATGTTAAAAGTATCTACACGTACATTCAGACTAAGTGAAAGTTTCTTTTTTGGTTCAGTATACTTACAATAAAAGAATGAAACTTGTGTAAAGAAAACAATGTATTACCTGATGTGTAGTTTGGATTCTGCTCAATTCATGGTACAACTGACACATTATTTGTGTTTCAAACTTTGATTCAATGGTACATTAATAGTGGTAAAAGGCTGTATGGCACAATGAATGACGACCAAAAGGCTTATGATTATGTGAACAGGGTCAACTTATATTATAAACTATTACAATCAGGGATAGAATAAAATTCTGAATGTTATAAGATCCATGTATGCAGATGTAAAATGTGTTTTAAACATAATTTATGAGACTTTTTCCAGAAGGACTTTAGTTTATTTCAAGGTGTTAATGTTTCCTCTATTAACTAATAATCATGAATTGGAACTAAAATAGAATACGAGAGCTGGTATAAATATCAATTAAACTTATATTTATTGTTATATGCAGATGATTATATACTGTTGAGCGAAACCCTAGAGGGCTTACAATCTCATCTTGACATTCTATCCCAATTCTACAAATAGCAGCAACTAAAGTTAATATAAAAAAAACCAAATAATGGTGTTTAATATGTCAGGGTATTATTTGCAACTAGTGACATTATGCAATCTCCACACATTTATCCATCTTCATGGCCTTCGTTTCCAAGCTGATTTATTAGATCTACGAGGACATATCTATATTATTATAGATCTTATTGCCACAGCCGCGCTTCCGTGGTGGACTTGTAACATGAATGCCATTGGTGACTACATGCCTCCCCAATGCCATTTATACTGTTTTAAAAAGGGGTGGATGGACAGGGAATTATTTGTTCATTTCATTGACCACTTTTTAACATATATAAAAGACAAATGTATTTCTTCTCTAGTGCTTCTGTTCTTTGATGGTTATAGTACACATATTTATCTTGAGGAATCACACTTGCATTTAGAGAACCGAATTGTAATATATTGTCTTTTACCAAATGCAACGCATGTAATGCAAGCTTACAATATAGGGCTTTTTGGTCCTATGAAGGCTGCTTGGCATATTGGCATAAAGCATTGAATATGTGGAGCATGGAGAACATAGGCCAAATTATCAACAAGTCTGTATTCCTTTCTTTATTTAAAGTTTTATGTGTCAATGCTCCCGATGCTGTTCATTGTTTCAAGTGATCTGGCCTATTTCCACTTTGTCAAGACAATATTGATAAATCTTAGCTGGGACCATCTAAGCTTTCTAACATATGCTGCACCACAATCCATTCATGAACCTGATACATCAAGCGATGTACAAGAGTCCATTGCAGAGTCTAGGATGTGTACCACTCTGTCAGTCCCACCAGTCCTACTGTTATTCCTTTACAGAGTTCCAGTTCAGATTTTGATTCATGCTGCTAAAAAAAACTCCCGCAAATAAACCACTTGTGAGTAAAATTTCAAAGGCCCTGTCTGGCCGCAAGGCCCTTCAATTATTGCAAGAGAGGAAAGAAAAGCAAGAAAAAGATGAGAGAGAGAAGGAAGAGAGAACACTTGAGAGACAGAGAAAACGAGTAGAAAAGGCATTTTTTAAAATGAAAACAGATGGAGAAAGGCAGATGAAGAAGGAACAGAGGGGTGAAAAGGTAGATAAGTCCAAACAAAAGCATAAAAGGAGAAAATCTAGTTCAGAAAGTGATAGCGAAAACATAAAACTTGTGTTTGCTGACTTGGACTGTGACAACATTGACATGGTACAGATGTATGATACTGTTTCACGTTTAAAAGTAAATGTAATCGTGAAGAGCCGTATGTAATATACACACTCTGGGACTGGGTTTTACATGTTAGGTGGAGTGATAATCTTATTTT
This sequence comes from Lutraria rhynchaena, assembly GCA_008271625.1. NCBI lineage: Eukaryota > Metazoa > Mollusca > Bivalvia > Venerida > Mactridae > Lutraria > Lutraria rhynchaena. The sequence continues at coordinate 2,694,237 of VIBL01000050.1, forward strand.
ACAATCACTCACGGCAGATGAACTTGCTGAAAACGGGGATTTCTTCTGCAGTAACTGTACATTTGATTTATTTGAACAATACTGTTTAGAAATTTGTGCAAAACTGTAGATACATATACATGTATTTCAATTTCTAATCAAAATATTTACAAACATTGTATGTGCACATGATTGTACAATATAGCACATATAAAGTGAAAGTACAGTATATCTACCTGTCATTATAATAATTAGTCTTGTCTTTTCTTCCATTTGCATTGTTGTCAATAATTGAGCAACAGGTGTCGATAACTGCCTTACCTGTGTCGATAATACCCCCTTTGTCTCAGCACAACATACAACATCAAATAACATGTACACAAGGGAGGTGACGTAGCTAACATATAACAGCTCTTTATGATGTATGTCATATGATGTCATGCTATTCCATTTACCTCTTTCGTGAAGAGTGAAACAAACATTTTCACCAATGTGCTTAAAGTGTCAATAATACTTTGGTTTTCTCTATTTAATTCATTGTGCATATATGAGATACATTAACCACTGTTTGTATGTATATAAATATGTATATTGATGCGTTTTTATGGCATAAGACTTAATAAATGTTCTGTTCAGTTTTGTTCTGTTCTGTTCTGTTTGGTAAATGTGTCATGCATTTACATGACATGTATGTCTACTGTATTCATATTTTTTTTGCTCTTAAAAAAAATCTTTTGTTGATTTTATTTTCAAATAGACTTGGACATGGTTGAATTTGTAAGTACTTTAAAAGATGCCTTTATATTGTCACATGAAATTTTTTTTTTTCAGGACTGTGTGCTGATTGCTCATACAAATTGAACTATTATCACAGGTAAGAAATGGTTAAAATCATCCAGAAATAAAGGATCTGTTATTGCTCTGTTTGATTGGCAATATTTCTGTTTTAAAGGTATAAAGGCATGAGTTGATATTTGAAAAAAATGTGTAGGTCAGGACTTTAGTTTGATTGCCTATGTATGCTTATAATCCTTGAAATTAGTGCATGTTTTTTCTTCTTTTTTTAATCATAAAAACAAAATTTCAAGTTCTAAACATGCGCAGAACAAATGTTTTAAATCTTCATGGTTAGGCATTTTGTAGCTTTTAAACTTGTATTTTATAAAAGTTAAGTTGTAATTATTCAAATTTATGTTTAGTAATATATGTTTAACTTACAATTTTTAGCTCACCTGAGCATGTAGTGATCAGTTAGTCTACTACGACTTCCGGCATCCACACATGGGGGTTGTTAACACTCTAGTGGTCACACCTTTGAGCCAATCGTCATTAGACCTGGTCATAATGTTTGTCTCTATGATATCTTGGACAAGTTCGAATATGGGTCATCTGTGGTCAAAAACTAGCTCATCAGGTCAAATCAAATGAAATTTTGTTAAAACTCTAGATGTCACAGTTTTGATTGGATCTTTATGAAACTTTGTCAGAATGTTTGTATTAATGATCTAGTAAAATTGTGTGAACCCTCTAGAGATTACAGTTATGATTGAATCTTGTCAGAACATTTGTCTTAAAAATATCTTGTACAAGTTCAAACATGGGTCATCTGGGGTCAAAAACTAGGTTACCAGGTCATATCAACTGAAAATTTTGTTAAAACTCTAGAAGTCAGTTTTGATTGGATCTTCGTGAAACTTTGACAGAATGTTTGTATTAATGATCTAGTAAAATTGTGTGAATATAAATCATCTCTGGTCAAAAACTAGGCCACTAGGTCAAGGCACCAGAAAACCTTGTTAATGCTCTAGAGGTCACAATTTTGATTGAATCTTTATTAAACTTTGTCAGAACGTTTGTTTTAATAATACCTTGGATACGTTCGAACATGGGTCAAAAACTAGGTCACCAGGTCAAATCACTGGAAAACCTTGTTAACCCTCTAGAGGTCACAGTTGTGATTGGATATTCATCAAACCTTTTCAAAATGATTGTTTTAATGATATCTTGGACAAGTTCTAACATGGGTCAACTCAGGTTAAAAACTAGGTCACCAGGTCAAATCACAGGAAAACCATAGATGTTGCAATTTTTACTCAGGTGTGCGAAAAAGGCCACCTTTGCCCTCCTGTTTGTGTGATACAGTTAGATCTGCTTTTCTAGTTTCTTCCACTCCAAGCTTACAGGTTTTTCCAAATTTTCAACTTCCACTTATGCACTGAATCTAATTGAAGACTTGTTTAGCTACATTAGGATAGTGGTGTATTGAGAAGAAATTCCATTCCCATGGTCAGTCCTTTATTTTCACTGTATATGTAAAGGATGCCACCCCATGTCAAACTTACCATTTTGTTAATGCTGTATGTATCATTAACAATAGCCAAGAGAGCATTATTTTTACAGAACCATTTTTTCAATTTCTGGATATATTGTTAGAACAATTTTGAATACATTGGATATGATTTAAAAATGAATAAAGCATTTAGGGTGTTACAGTTTTACTTGAATAGAGTATAAGTTAATGGATTTGAGCTGGGAAATTGTTGGAATGCTAATTTTGCATTAAGAAACCCTAAGTGACCTGTACAATAGATATTTTGTATGTTACAGACGAAAAGAAATTAAACCAAGTTGGAAAAAAGACAGACAGGAAAAAGGATCAAAGAAATCAAAACTGATGAAATCTGAATCTGGTATGTCAAATGTTTTTTGATATTCATAGACTTTTCTTACTTGCGTCTTGTCAGGATTTCTGAAAACTTATGGCATTTGTATGTAGAAATCAAGTTTGCTTATCAACTAGTTCTGTGTCTTAAATTGAAATCTTCAAATTTTGTGGTTTTTTTTTTGAAAGATCTTATTTCAGATTTGAACTGTTCTGTTCAACTATTACAATATGCATTAATTACTTTTGTAAAAAGTATACACCTTGATTGTGTCATGACTAAAACTTTACAACTATTGTAGAATTTTAAAATTGTTAGGTAAAGATGTTCATTAGGTAAAGACATTAGTACATTTTATCATTGTGCGTGTAATTTGCATATGTGGATAAATGTTCAGTAGTTATCTGCAGCAAAAGAAAATATGCTTCCCTCAGTGAATTATGAATGAATATTAATCAAAAGGAAGACTTCAGTTAAAGATGGAAAACTTGTCCTTTGAGGGTTTTTATTATCCTTGGGAGGGATCAGATGTTGTATAGTGTAATTTGTGGATGTGGGATGAAACTTGGACAATGGTTGTTGAACGATGCTGCTTGTTTGTGGAATCTTTTGGCATTAACAAGTAGGGAAAATGTCTATACAATTCCAGCAATCTACGAAACTATTGCCTTTCAGGGTTTTTGTACATTATATATTAATTAGTACCTTACATTCCCAGTCCAAAATGATGAACATTTTTCCCAGTCTTGCGTTAAGATAAGATTTATTTTGGCATTTAGTATGTACATGGTAATAAAACAACAAGTAGTAATACAAAGCATAACACAGCATGAGTATAAACACCATGATATGCATGCCAATACCAGGGATAACACAAGAAAGGGTAAACCCTTATTTCCATAGTGGTCCCTTAGCAATGATGGCACGACTTAGAGAGGCAATGTTAGTACATTTGCAATTATCACATTAATATCACAATGAATAATAATAATTATCACAAAGTTATTTTTATCACATGTTGACTTAGTATTATATTTAATATCATCACTTACAATTAAACTCTATTACAATAAGCACCCTTAATCATAAGTATCACATATAAGCTTATCACTTGTGTTTTAATTATTGGATATATCACAGATTTAAGGATAATCTCAGCATTATCAAAACAGTTAAAACATATGCTAGATCAGTATGAAAATTGTTATTATTAAAATACTGTATGAAGCATGTCAAAATGTATCCTGTCTACAATAAGCATAATATAAGATAAAATATAATTTAGCTCAAGTTATCTAAATAATACTGTTTCACTGTCTGAAAGCAGTCAAAGTTTTAATTAAGGTAATACTAGATGGTAGCCTGTTCCAAAATGAACAACTTAAAAAGCAAAATGATTTTGACCCATAACCTTTGACTTTAGGAACTGAAAAGGGGCCCTTGTCACAAAGCTGTGTGCTATAGCCATGGATGCAGGCTGTCAACCACATCCTATAATCCTATAAAATCCTATATTTTGGGCCTTGTGTGCTATATTTTCACCATTTCTTGGAGATTCTTAAAAAGTGTCTTCTTTGATACTGCCTCCAGATTAGGCAGTGTGTGACGAAGATCAAAGACTGAGTTGGGTTTGGTTTTCAAGATACAGAAATTGGTGGGATCAGTCTGTATATAATGGTATAAAAGCTTAAAATGAATATAGTTTTTAGTAAAGTAAGTTTTTTTTAAATACTTTGAACTCTTAGCAGTCTTGGACTATAAGTTTGTTTCTTTCTACATATAAAAGAGCACAAAATGTCCTATATTTAGCCAAATTTCTCCCATATTTATTGCCAAAATTGTGGAAATGTCCTATATTTGGCCTATATTTTGAAAAAGGTTTGGTTGACAGCCTGATGAATGGTATCCTGAGAAATAAAGTGATCTCCCATATAGGCTGGGGCTAAACCTTGATTTTAAAAATGTGGCATAACATAATCTGTTCCACATGCTGTTTCAGAGGTAACCAATTGAGCAGTTTGAATTGTTCAGTACCTATATGTGATCTACAGTTTAAATCCAGCCCAAAGTTCATAAGCTTATTCTGTGTAGTTTGCAGCTTATTTTTCAAATCCTGTGTTAACCCATGGTACCATATTTAGCATGAATAATCAAAATGACACTGTATCTAGTACTTGATCAATAATTTTTTAGTGTGCTGAGTAAGGTAATCCCTTTTTCTGTAAAGAAACTTTAACCTTGCATTGGCCTTTGGAGAATGCTACAAGCCATGACCTCAAATGATAGGTTTTGATCCAGTGTGGCACCTAAATACTTAACAGAGGATACGGCCTTAATAACTGTGTCATCACATGTGACCTGGAGGTTAGGGTCTGATCTTGATTTATATCTATCATGTCATGAGATAATTTCTCTTCAACTTCAGACTTTTTCTTACCAGATACAAGGATATGACTGCAGACATGTCATTTACATACATTAAAAATTAAGGGGGACCTGATATGGACCCCTGGGGGACACCGCAAGTTATGGAAGCAGTAGTAGAATGAGTACCAGCCACATCCACCAGCTGCTGTCTATCAGAAAGATAAGACCTAAACCATGAAAGATCTGATGATTGAAGTTTCCTATGATGTATAAGGTGGTCAACTGTATCAAATGCTTTTTGTAAATCTAAAATTATCATACTTACAATGTTGCCTTTATCCACAGTCTGCACGAAAAACTTTTTTACCTATAGTCCTTCAGACTATATCTTGCAGAAAAAGTTATAGTCCAAACCATATTTTTATAGCCTGAACCACATTTTTATAGACTATTTTATAGTCTATCAGAATTTTTTCTGGTAGATCAGATGTTGTATAAATATGCAACAAATGGATTCATCATAACTTATATCACAAAGAAAACAAGCATAGTTCATAAAAGCACAGTTCACAAAATCAGAATCCATAACTTATATCACAAAGAAAACAAGCATAGTTCATAAAAGCACAGTTCACAAAATCAAACTTTTAAGTAAAATCAAAATTTAACCTGAGTTACACATATGTCATTATTATATTAACAGAACTATAAGAAGATGTCTGATAACATATATATGTGCTAATAGTCTTAAAAGCATATCCAAATTCAGTTTATGTCCAAAACCTTTGCTCAATAAACACTGCACATCTCGATTTCGCATATAAAAGACCATTCTGTAACTGTACTAGAATAAATCATTTGCAGAGGCATAGAATATAGTGTGATTAAGAAATGCGTCATTAATTCCTTGCGTTACTGCATTAGCAATGAATTTCCTTTCAAAAAATTACACCCAGCTGAATGACACATGAGAATGATGTCACAAATTGTGGAATGTGTCAATATCGTTCTTAGCTAACGCAAATAAGACCCCACTAGGGGTTTGACTTAACGGAAGATGGATAGATAGAAAAAGTGAGTAACATGTCACTTGGGCATACACATTGTACTGAATCAGGAAATACAAAAACAGAACCAAAGCAATATTAGAACCCGTTTAATATATTACTTTGATGTCTATCAGCAATGAAAGCCGGGAAACAATAATCGTGTAATGTCATACAGCAGTTTGAACATTTATTCATTTATTTTGTGTTTTTTCTAAAAAGTTCTCAGTTAATTCTTCACCATCATCTAAAACAGACTCTGACACGTATTCCAAGTCGTGTGAAAGACTACTGTCATCAGATACCACATCTGTGACTCTAATTGCATGTTAACGGAAATGGAAGACAAGTTGTGTGCACTTACAAAAAAGCAGCGTTTTGATTGGCAAAATTCTGATATGATTTTCCCAAATGTCATTTCGCGCAAATATTTATAGTAACATAGAAAACCCCATATTTATGATTTCCCAAAACTCTATAATCCGATTGGACTACACTCACGACAGCAGTTTATAGTCTGGCCAGATTTTTATAGCATCGGGCTTTGGATATACTTATTTTTCACAGACTGTTATTGACATCTATCAGGGTTTATGTTTCTCCAAACATCCTTAAGATTATTTGTTTTCATTAATTAAGTAAGACGTTTCTTTGGTTTACTGTTTTGATTTTGTGATAATGATATCCTATCTCTTTTGTCAAGAGTCTCATTAAAATCACCGCCTAATATGATAATCCCACTAGGCTTTTCGGATAAGTTTTTGTCTATATTTGTAAAAAAAGAATCTCTAGATTGTTTGTCATTAGGCGCATAAATATTTAAAAGTGAATATACAGTACCATGTATTTCTATATTCAATAGTAAGTATCGACTGTTTGTATTACTCATTGTGTCGATTACATATCAGTGATTTATTTAACATAATAGTACATCCCCGACTATTGGATTCCCCAAATGAATGATACAAGTGCCATTCTAAAAAAAATTCTGTCATTATAAGTTTTGGTGTAAAATGTGTTTCCTGTGGAGAAGCAATATTCTATACAAAATTATGTATTCTATTAATCGACAATGTTTTTGTTTATCCCCTAAACCTTGACAGTTTAGTGAAATTAAATGTATTATTTTTTTGTATCAGACATTTATTATGGTAAATTTTACAATTTGGATAATCAGCATTCTTAAAAGCATTATTACAGTCATGGTTTTGGCCGTGAAATTAAGATTCTCGGCATACGTAAACAAGTATAGTTATGCAAAAGGTAATCTTAATCAAGCATAAATGTATGAGCAATAGTAGAGTATCATGTATGCCTGACAGCAGGAATACGTCCCAAAAATATGCATGAACATGCATAAACATGTATACAATTTGAAAAAAAAATAAAAACATGCAAAACACAAAAAAATGTGGAAAGAGAATCAAGGTTAAACATATATATGTGTATATGAAGGTGTTCTGAAAGGAAATAAACATGGGGTAGACATACATACATGCAAAATATGTAAAGTAATAACAGTGTTTTACAATACTCAATCTTGTATGTGAAAATAAAATCATGGTTAAGCAAGAGTACGTGTGGAGCAAATATTTCAATAGAGTATTGGGATTATGAAAAAAAAGAACATCACAAGTTCTATAGTCTGTTTCTCAGTGGTAATAATTCTACATCGTGTAGGTGTATGAAAAACAAACATGAATGGAAATATCACACTGAATAGTAAGTAAATAACATTTTACCAGCAATATTATTGTTACTACTGAATAATGATTGAATATACTATTTCGAATAATAGTAAAACTATATATCTGATTATACTAGTTTTTGGCATAAGTTTTTTACACGACATTTTAATGCCTGTAACTCTAGCGTACAAATCATCATTCGTGAATCAAAAGTTTGAAGCCGTTAATTGACTGAATTTGTGTTTAAAGCACATAAAAGTCATTTCCTGGGTTGTTTAGTATTGGCCATTCTCTCGTGAAAAACATCAAATGGGGTTGGGGGAGAGCGCACTTGTGGGCGCCTACGGTTGTGTTTAGCTGGAGTGTCAGCATTTGCGTCGATTGATGTCATTTTAATAAAGTTATTGATTGTTTGCTGAAGTGATCTGGAACATGAAAAAGATCGACCAGTTTTTGGATTTAGACTGGCACTCTGGGCCCGTTGTTGCTTTGGTTTGGGTCAAGAGCATGTTTGTTTCTTCACTGGGCTGGACTCTGCATCAGTACTATTTGCAGATTCTGAAGTGATATTGTCACCCTTGGCATTACAAACCAGACTTTGACAATCTAGTCGCGTATGACCTGGTTTCTCACATTTACGACACACCCAGTCATTTTCACACATGTTAAACTTGTGACCAGTTTGTAGACATTTAGAGCACTTTATCTCCAACTGAGTACCAATTTGCTGGCCTGCATGTAAAACTCGGGCTTTGAACAACCCGAAAACCATGAAGTTAGGTAGAGGTTCTTTAAGGGAACTGGCTTTAAAGTCTATCTCCCATTTCACAGTTTGTAAGTTTGCCATTTATACGTAATTTTTCACGAGTAACATTAATGACATCGGCGCCACGTAGTGTGAGCTCTCTGATAATCATTCCATGTACTCTAATGCTTACTAGTCTTAGGCACTTTTATTTTTTTACTACAAATTAATTACAAGTCTCCCTCTTTTACACCATTACCTCCAACCTTGCCATCTAAAAAGGTTTGCATGTTTAATGTACATGTGTATGATTTTTTCCGTCTGGCTAGTGGTCTTTTTCCAAGAAATACATATAAACCAAGAGATAAAAAAGTAGTGGCCTTGCAGGTTTAAGATTACCGCTCATGTGTGTCATGAAAACATGATTATATTTAGACCATATAACATTGTACAATTACTCCATTTAAACAAGTTTATACATACACAAGAATTAACATTGTACTGTAACACCATTAGAATAAGGCTATATAAACACATGTACTCAGACAATTACACCTCTCAAGTACATATATATTCAATGACACCATTAAAACAAGGTTTTCATACGCACCAATAAACATTATACAAGAATAGCACCACTAAATCTAAGCTATATATACACAATGATTAACATTGTAAAATTTCCCTACTAAAATATGAATACATCATAAATTGTATTGGCTATATATGTATTATGTACATATTGATAAACACAATTGTAATATATTGTTGTGTTCCGGTTATTAAAATTATTATATTAGAAGTCATTTTAAGATCTACCCAAAATCAAGACAGACGAACATTACATTAATTATATAACAAATTTCTCATAATAAATTATTTTATATGGTTGCAATAAAATTATATACATGTATGTTAAAAAAAATATACATGTATTTCCCGACTAACCTGGCCATGATAAATTTTCGTGTCCCCCAATCTCAAGCAAACTTGACTCCAATCTTAAGATCGACCTGGCCTTGTCAAAGGTGGTCGATCAGGCATATCAACATAATTTTGTTGTCACATACTTGACGTCACTTGTACAACCAAGTAATCACAATACACTAGTAAATACAATATCAATTTATGAAAGAAAAGATCTGTCGGGCCACGCTCATCAATATATATGTTTGACAACATGTGCATCTACAGATGCATGGGCATATGATGACTTGTTTATCCGTCTGTTCAAGGTTAACTAGACATTACTGTTTTGTCTATCCTTTTGATATTTCTACATTTTTGACCATTCCAAATGAACCCATATCACCCAACCTCGATTTGACCTTAACCAGATTAGGACTTGCACTACTCAAAATTTACTAAAGATCACATTTTATAGCATGTGCTACTTTTTAGCGCACCAAAACCGTAGGTTCAGGGTGAGCTATTAGGATGGGTAGGTGGATGCTCTGCCATCCGTTGTCTGGCGTCAACAATGGTTTTCTCCTCAGAAACTACCAGTCGGATTTACTTCAAATTTGCTGTGCAGAAGCCTTTTGACGTTCTAACTGCAGTTTGCTCATATTATTCCAGTTGGCCCCTTTTAGGGGTCACTAGAGCTAAAAATAGAAAAACCTGTAATCATCTTCTTCTCATGAACCAATGGATGGATCATCACCAAACTAGGTCTGTAGCATCCTTATATGGAGTTTTATCAGATTTCTCAAATAAAATGCAGCCTTAAATCTGAAAATCAAAAGTTTTTGAGTTTTAGCTATGTTACTGGTGTGTTTGGTGCCCACGGGCATTGATCACAGCCTGGCAAAGTTGCCGTTAAGTCCATGGATCTTATGATGTGGAAGCTGAGCCCATTCCTCTGTCCGAGCTCCTGAACAGTTGCTGGTTGGACTTGGAAGAAATGGCTATCTGTAGCATATCCCATGCATGTTCTAAGAGATTTAAATCGGGATTGTAACCATATCATGTTTCTTGGATTACTCTGGTAAAATTCCTCTGGGTCACACTCTGCTACATTGGTCGGTCTCTGTTAAACATCTGCTGATTTCCCGCCAGTACGGCAGTTCATCTAATAAAGTTGTAGTAAAAACACATTTGTGTTCTTAGCTTCCTTATCCCTACACTTGTGGTACAGGAATAATTCCCAAGCACAAACACTTAACATGAATCTCACTGGCCAATCCAATCACTCAATTGCAGCTTGCTCAAGATACCAGTGGGTGATAAGGACCCTGTGTGCACAGGCATTATCATCCATAAGAATGAAATAAGGACCTGTAGCGCCTGTATATGGGCAGACCTATAGCGCCTGTATATGGGCGTACATGAACATCCAAAATTTCATTGACTTATCTCTTTGCTGTCAGTGTGCCTTTCTCAATGACATGTAGGTCCGTTTTCCCCTGAGCACTAATTGTCAATCATGTCACGACTGAAAGCCCGCCATAACGATCATCCTCTGTGATACAAACTTTAGCAAAACATTCATTTGGCATTCTCCAAACCCTAGGCCACCTGTCCATGAAGTCCATGCAGAACCTTGGATCATTTGCAAATATAATTGAGATGCAGTCCATGTAACATGATCTTGTGCCCAATCTAAACGCTCTTGAACATAGAGTTGTGTCATTGGGATATGTATTGCTGACCTTCATGATCTCAAGCCAGCTAATGGTTTGTGTATTTATAAGCACACCCAGGAGCATTTTGCAAGTCACTATGTAACGTTGGTATGCTGCAGAACGGGTGGTGTTGGGCTTGAAGGAAGATAAATTGGCCTTGAGCTTGAGCCATTAAGTGTTCTCGACCTCTGGTGTGCAGATGCAATACATTTCCAGTCAATTTGAATTGATTCCATATTCTTTAAACAACAGTTTTGGACAACCCAAGAACATGTGCAAGTATTCCAATGCCCCTATTCATCTCATCTTTTCTTTAATGACTTGACAATCTACCATAGCTTATGTAAAATTCAATCCAAATGGGACAATAGCACTGGCAAAAGCTTGCTATAAGTACAAATGCACTTGAAAGCAAATTGCCATTAATAAACGATTTTCACAGGTATTTTCCCTGCACTACAAGTTTATGAAGCTCGAATGTCAGTTCGTCTTTGTGATAATATGAATAAAATATCTAGTGTTAAAAAGTGATCCTTTTCAAACTTTGAGTACAATATAATGTTTTAATTTTTTTAAAATATTTCTTGGTTGACTAGATTTTACTGTTTCATCTAGCATCAACACCACTCACTTTAACACTTTGACACCTTTACAGTTGTTGCCTTGAACAGTTCCCAACCCACTCATATCACCCAACCTCAATTTGACCTTGAGTCCGACCTGAGTAGGACTTGTAATGTTTTTAAATGGGCTGTTTCTTGGTTAAATATATACAGTTTTTGCCTTAGACCATTCCCAATCCACCTATATCACCCAACATTAATTTGACATTGACTAGGTTGGGACTTAAAATGTTTTAAATGGGCTGTTTCTTGGTTAACTAGATTTTACCATTTCGTCTAGCACCAACACTGCTTACTTGAACCCTTTGATACTTTCACAGTTGTTACCTTGGACCATTCCCAATACACCTGTATCACCCAATTTAAAATCGACCATAACTTTAATTGGATGTACAAGTTTTAAATGGGTTATATTATACCTCTTTGTTTAGCATGAATGGCTATTTCTTGGTTAACTACATATCACCATTTCATCTAGCACCATCAGTGCTGATTTTGGTTGTTAAATTTTTGGTCCAGTTATTGGCCTTGGTTATTTTTTATGCCTCCTGCACCTTTGATTGCGATTGCTTTGTCTGTTTGTACGTCCATTCAGAGTGATACATTCGGGGTAAGGGTTAGTGTACAAATTGATGTTATGAGCTTCATTCTGTACAAACTGCTATTGTGGGGTTAAATTTGGCATTCTGGGGTTAGAAAATGTAAGTTGCAGAGTTAAAATATCAAAGGAAAATCAAAGGCATGACCCCATACTGTATAGCTCTCCTAAGTATATCCGTCCATATGTGCGGTTTTACTGTTTTGTCTATCACATTGATACTTATATATTTGTTACTTTGGACCATTCCCAATGCACCTTTAACACCCAACCTTGATTTGACTTTGATCTGGACTTGAAAAGGACTGATAATATGTTATAGGGGCTGTTTCTTGGTTAATTAGATTTCACTGTTTTGTCTAGTACCAACACCGCTCGATAGAATGTTTAATACTTATGCAGTTGTTGCCTTGGACCAATCTTAATGCACCCATATTACCCAACTTTGATTTGACCTTGACCTTGAACAGATTTGGACTTATAAAATCAACACTGCTTACTAGAATGTTTTGATATTTACACATATGTACATGTATATGATTTGTTGCCTTAGACCATTCTCAGTCCACACATTTCACCCAACCTTAATTTGACCTTGACCTTGTACAGATTTGGACCCAACCTCGTACTGACCTTGACCTTGAACTGATTTATGTATATTTGAAACTGTGCTTCTATTTTTACACATTGACCTCATTTAGATTCAAAATCTATTACTAAGCATAACATCAGGGTATATGCATTTATTGAACACAGCATCTGGTTGTTTATTAGTATCATTAGTGTTTTTATAATTGTATACTAATTAAGTACAATAGAATATATACTATTCGCTAATTTTGGATGTGTGGGTTTGATAGATTTGGACCAAAATGAAATTTTAGGCTATTCCGTTTTACACCATCTTCTCCATATAATATACTGTGCAGTGTACTTGATTTAAGTCCTCATATATACTATTAATTTTAACTTTTTCAAGAATTCTATTGCACTATTCTCATATTTCACAGCCATATAATGTAATTGGTTTAATCAGTTTGTCTAATAGATCAATTGGAAGATGAATTGGTAGTTAGAGATGTTTGACTTTCTTAATAAATGAGTGCATGGCTTTTGTTGCTTGTTTAACAATATCAGATTTATCTGTTTCAAATGAGATGTTTTGCTAAAATTGAGAGATAATCATACTCACCAATACAGAATTAGTTAATATATGTTTGTAAAAATTGGAATACTTATTACTGTTTTAGTAAATTAAATGGGGGGGGAATATATTTTGAATAATTGCTATTGGTACAAGAGCAATTCAGATGTCAGTCAAAAATTATTATAGTATGTTATTTATTGTGTAAAAAATGGTAATATTGATTCTGTAATAATTAATCAGCTTTGTTTACTGTATTTTCCTGAAGTTTATAAGGAAAATAAACAAGTATCATGCGTGTAGGTTTAGTCTTAGATTGTGAATCATGACTTCTACATATACATTTTACTGTTAGTCAATATGTTCAACTATGTAGGGATAAATTTATCATGCATGCAACAAAACGCTCATTGATTCAACAGAAAGTCAATATGACCATGTGAAAAACCTTTAATCATCTACTTCTCATGAACTAATGGATGGATCATCACCAAACTTGGTCTGTAGCATCCTTATATGCACTTTTATCAGATTTACTCAAATAAAAATGGTCGGCCCCTTTTAGGGGCTGCTAGAGCTAAAAATAGAAAACCTTTAATCGTCTTCTTCTCATGAACCAATGGATGGATCATCACGAAACTTGGTCTGTAGCATCCTTAGATGGTCCTTTCTCGAGTTTGCTCAAATAAATATGGTCGGCCCCTTTTAGGGGCCGCTAAAGCTGAAAATAGAAATACTTTTTCTCATGTTTCTTTGGATGTATTATTACCAAACTTGGTTTTTAGCATCTTTAGGTAGTGTTCTATTAGGTTTGCGGAAATAAAAATGGTTGGCCCAAATAAGGGGCCGCTAGAGCTAAACATAGAAATACCTTAAAATGACTTCTTTTCATGAACCAGTGATTGGATCATCACCAAATTTGGTCTGTGGCATCCTTCAGTCATCACAAATATTCTTTTGTAGTATCTTTTGATGGTCCTATATCAAGTTTATTATTGTTCCCCATTGTTGGCCCACAAGTGTACCTTTATTACCTTTTTAGTAACAAGTTGATTAATATTTATTCTGCTGAGCGATGCAGGGCCATCATGGCCCTCTTGTTTTATTTATTGTATTTTATTGTATTGTAGTCTGAATGAATCTGAAATCTATCAAAATATGAAATATAAAATTCCACAGGGAGCTAGCACGTTGAAGGGATGGTGTATAAGGCTTAAAATGGCCACACGGACCAAAACGCCTATATTACATGTATACATATACAAGGGTTACAACTTCCGAAATGACAGTTTCTGCACCAAGTTTGTTTAACACTGCGTAACTTTTCAAGAAATCGCTCAAAGTTCTAATAACTGGTGTCTACAGATAGCTAATACATTATACTACACATAACCAGTAAACATTTGGCCCAATTCAAGATGATGAAGCAGGTATTTCATCTTTTCCCTCCGAAAAATCGTCAATTTCGTTTAGTCGAACGCGACCTCGTAATCCTTGTACATGTATATGTATACATATGAAATATGTGCTTTTGGTCCATGTGGCCATTTTAGGCCTAATATGCCATTATACTCCATCCCTTCAACGTGCTAGCCCCCTGTGTAAAATTCAATAGAAAATCCTTATGATATTTAAAATAAAAAGTGACTGCCGTGTTGATTGGAAGTATAAATATGTGTATAAAGGTGTTTTTAATGTAAGATAACTGTTTTTATGTACTAACTGCATTTATTATATCATGTGCTTGTAAATCTGATGTGGTCTTCAAGTGAGTAATACAAGTTATGTATACATACAGTTTTTAAATTTCAGTTGATGAACAACAAGAACACATAGAATATAGGGAAGGTCAATCACGGGTTGAAAGTCAAACAAAGAGCTACAATGAGGAATCAGAACAAGGAACTTCATCAGAACCTGAGAACATTTGGAGTGGTCCAGTCAAAATTGCTGAAGAAAAATCAAGGTAAGAATCCTCCAACTCTGGTCTGTATTTAATTGAAGATATGTTATAGAATTGTGGTTACCATGAACTATTTCCCTGTGTATTGCAGCTATGCTCTTATCAAAATCAAAGGTTTGATACAATAGATATCACTTTCTAGATGTCAGCTGCCTAAGTTCATTCTGATATGTCTGGTAACATCTGATATGATTTCAATGTGGTATATATACACTCGTAAAAGGTGATATATATATATACACAGATGGCTGCAATAGATACTTGAAATATTATTTAATTTACTTTATTATACCTGCATATCACACATACAATTATTATTTCTTTGTTTCATTGCAGAGAAGAAGAATTTGATGACTATTTCATTGACATGTTTTTATAGGACGTTATGTTTGTCAATCTTTTTATTCTATCACTGACTACTTTTAGTGAAGTCTGATACACGCGCACAATTGTACCAACAGTAAATGAAATTGTTATAAATAGAAGTTCCAGCTATAAAGATCACTTTGTGTGATAAACTGGATTTCGTGTTACAGTATGTTATGCTGAAAATTAAGTCTCTGATATTTTCTAGATTCAAAGAAACATCAATTAGTTGATATTCAGTGATAAGTTGGATTTTAATTTGTCAGCTGTAACAGAATAACGACAATTCCCACTTGACTTGCAGCAAACTGAAATGTTGGTAATACCATGTTAGCCAGATAGTTCATATATTCAAAATACCACCATTCAATTATCTGACAAGGAAGATTATTGGGATTGCCGTAAGCTTCATTAGGTCGTGAATGAAATTCTTTTCTCCATTGATTTTGTTCTTGAATTGCTTTACAAAAATTCTCAAAGGATTTACTGACTTTTCGTGCGGTTTGATATGTAAAGAATTATTGGGAAATAAACTTAGTCTCTCAAAACAGTTGTTTATGTGATGATAATTTTTTGTTAAATTCAAGTTCACCTTTAAATTGAAGTGCTTTTCTTAAACTTTTGGATTACAAAGTGTTTGTCTTCTTTTGCCACAATAAATATGTTTACACTTAAGCATCTACAGTGCTAATGAGATTTTATCAGACAATCATGAAGGTTAACTGAAGCCCTTCAGTATGTTGTAAAATTCAATGCCAACGATTGTTGAGAAATGACTACATTATTGTACGTTCCGAACAACATAGTTATGGATAGAAAACTTCCAATTCCCTAGGAATGCAATGATATAAAAAAAAATATCTACCATAGACTACCATCCCACAAGCAGCACCAGTGAAAAGATCACTAACATTGACTGGCATCCCTTTAATACAATGCCAAGGTTATTGTGCGTCATATTGCCTATGTTTAGACGTTTTTTCAGCCTTATAGAACATCAGAGATCATTCAATCAGGTTTATATTCTCCTACTGTACCGATGTCTACTTTCACTCCATCCCCTCTATCATCAGATGGTAAACCTAGCTTCCTGGCCAAGTTTACAAATAGGATACCTTCAAGAAGATTTTGATCACAGTACCTTTGACCTCTCAGCAGTTTTTTATCCACCCTACCAAAGTGTGAAGGGGGTATGTAATAGTCCCCATCCATGTGTCCATGCAGGGGACAGGGCCCTCGATCTGCCATATCTGCGGCCGATAATTATTCGGCCTCAGTCACCCACTAAAATAGTATCTTTTCCCCCAAAACGGTTACAAAATTACCCCTACGAACAAACAAAAAAAATACGAAAAAAATATTTCCCTTTTTGACAGGTAAATATCGATCTGTGTTTTGCTTCCAGGTGTTTACGGAATTTAGTTGTGTCTACACCGTGGCTATTCCTACGCTTACACCGGGGTAAACTGATACCCGTTGACTCTGGTGTTCAGAGACCTTTGGTGGGGAATGTGTATTCCCCGGCCCTAGCGCCGGTAAATAAGAAAAAATAATTGATTTTACGGCCCTAGGGTTTTATTTTTTATTTCTCAATCGATTTTAATAAAATGCATATCAAATGAAAAGTGAAGCTCTCAGCTTTCAAAAAAATGTAAATATATTTAATATTTCTTCTGTGAAAATATGTTTTTGAGCCATGTGAAGTTCATCAAAATTTCAATAAAAATTGTCGCTTAATTTTGGGTCCGAATTTTACGGCCCTAGGGTCTATTTTTTATTTTTCAATTTATTTTTATTTTTCTTACATCATATTAAAGTTAAAGCTCTTAGCTTTCAGAAAATATAGGCACATTTTTCAATATGCCACAATTAAAATCAATAGAGATCAAATACAGTGAAATAATCACAGGGGGCTAGCACGTTGTATGGATGGAGTATAATGGCATATTAGGCCTAAAATGGCCACATGGACCAAAAGCACTTATTTCATATGTATACATATACATGTACAAGGGTTACAACTTCCGAAAAGACAGTTTCTGCACCAAGTCATTACTGTACCTGTTGTTTCAAGGTGTATTTAGCATGGTAATTCTGATCAATTTGGTGTTGCGAGGTCGCGTTCGACTAAACGAAATTGACGATTTTTCGTAGGGAAAAGATGAAATACCTGCTTCATCATCTTGAATTGGGCCAAATGTTTACTGGTTATGTGTAGTATAATGTATTAGCTATCTGTAGACACCAGTTATTAGAACTTTGAGCGATTTCTTGAAAAGTTACGCAGTGTTAAACAAACTTGGTACAGAAACTGTCATTTCGGAAGTTGTAACCCTTGTATATGTATACATGTAATATAGGTGTTTTGGTCCGTGTGGCCATTTTAAGCCTTATACACCATCCCTTCAACGTGCTAGCTCCCTGTGGAAATAATAGTCTTTAAAATTTCAACTGTATATCGTTAAGAGTACTGAATTAGACAAAAGTTAAATTTAGAATTAAAGGAAGGGGAATATGTCAAAAATGGATCACTTTCCTGTGTCATGTTAAATTATTAAATGATGAATGAAACAGTCATAATCTCTTCATTTCAATCTAAAAATATTTGAAGTTTTAATAAATATCTAAATTTAATTTACATTTATTCTGGTGAGCAATGCGGAGCTATCATTGCCCTCTTATTTATTTTAATTCAAATTAAGACAGGAATCGATTCAACACGAATGTTAACTAAGTCTTATTTCATCATTATATTATCTCCCTTGATATTTTTATAGCTGTAGCATAACATTTCAATGTACATGTAGTAATGTTAGTGCTGAAATCTGACGATGGAGAACATTTTAGGAATGCTTGTTCTTTTCATTAAACATTTTTAGCTTACCTAAGCACAAAGTGCTTGTTGTCCTGTTCGTTGTCATTTGTTGTCAGCAATTGTTTCAAATCATATCTCTGACACCAAAGAACCAATTTCAATCAAACTTAAAGAATGATGAAAAAGATTTCACAAATGATGACCTTGGGGTCACGATTGGCCCGCCCTGGGGGTCGCTCGTTTTATATAGGCTTGGATAAAGAAAACGTTCAAAACTTCTTGGTCAAAAACATAATGTCATACAACTTACGTATTTACTGTGTAATGTTGTCTAGTGGTTTTCTACTTAGCTTTAGCATATAATGTTCCCCTGTCAAAGTTGGTTCTGCCCTCGGGTGGCTTGTTACCAAGTTGTCAATCAGGTTATTCTGGTATTTGATATCGGTCTATCATGGCCCTCTTGTTTTCTTCTTTCCTTCATGCACTCTAAGTGCGCCTCACCCTACCTTGCGTACCCTACATTGTCACATCCCAGTGCAGTGTGGGATATGTACACTACCGGAAGAAAGAGGATGTGCCATGATGAGCTTTACCACTGTAATTTTCCGTGTACGATGTATGACTACAGGCTGAATACATCCTATAACTGAAACATGTGTAATTTATTCTCTACAACGCTTTTTAATTGAGTTTTCAAATCGTTTGAACGGAAAAGAACTTTTAAATGAAGATTAAAAATTTTCTTGATCAATTGTTAGACATTTGAGATAAAGTAATGGTACAAAATGCGAAACCACTCTGGACTTGTGTGTTACACTCTGTGTTGTACTCTGTATTACACTCTGTGTTGTACTCTGTGTTACACTCTGTGTTGTACTCTGTGTTACACTCTGTGTTGTACTCTGTGTTACACTCTGTGTTGTACTCTGTGTTGTACTCTGTGTTACACTCTGTGTTGTACTCTGTGTTACACTCTGTGTTGTACTCTGTGTTGTACTCTGTGTTACACTCTGTGTTGTACTCTGTGTTACACTCTGTGTTGTACGCTGTGTTGTACTCTGTGTTGTACTCTGTGTTACACTCTGTGTTGTACTCTGTGTTACACTCTGTGTTGTACTCTGTGTTACACTCTGTGTTGTACTCTGTGTTGTACTCTGTGTTACACTCTGTGTTGTACTCTGTGTTACACTCTGTGTTGTACTCTGTGTTGTACTCTGTGTTACACTCTGTGTTGTACTCTGTGTTACACTCTGTGTTGTACGCTGTGTTGTACTCTGTGTTGTACTCTGTGTTACACTCTGTGTTGTACTCTGTGTTGTACTCTGTGTTACACTCTGTGTTGTACTCTGTGTTACACTCTGTGTTGTACTCTGTGTTACACTCGAAAATCGTTATACAAATGCCTTAGATATAGTTTTTAATAATGTAATATCCCGAAACTCGGTACACCGCCTGCACCGACGCGTAAATTAAATTCATGTACAAGTGGTAAGTTTTATTCATAGAATTAGTGCCGCCAGTCTACTGTGTTCAGGTCAAAGACAAACACGGATTTCAATACTTAACTTGATACCGTAATTAGTACGATAGCTATTTATAAATGCTTAATTACTGCATACGAAGCTTAGAATCCCTGGACCATTATTAGTCAATATACAGTATACACGTCAATAAATCTTTGGTTCCATGAATGAACGCATAGTAAACACAATGTCTTCATGTACCCTTTATCTATTCGTTCATGTGCGTTCATGAATGAATTTGCTAGTCAGCGCAGTAGGCCTACTTATTTTTGGGGCATGATAAACGTACACGTTTGTTTGCAAGACATTGTAATAAGTCAGAGTTCTTGTTTATGTTATTGTATGCTTGCAAGACTCGTAAAACAGCGAGGGAAGTATAATGGTAACTACAGACTTCAGTTGATCACAGACTGGTTGATGCTAGGATTGTCACTTGGCATTCGTATATTAGCGACCAACTCCTGAGTTTTCTATTTCAGTCGATATATTTAACACTCGTTGCGCTGAATTCGAAAATCAACTTCTAACGACTATAAAATTGGTGTGATCTTGTGTGAATGTGAAGAACTATTATTGGAATTCATAGTGAGCAGTCTAGCTACGTCTACGGAATATTTGAGGGACATCTGTGTTCTATTCCAGTTTGGTAATATCTCATGATTTCTGTAGAAGAAGAAAATCTCGCGAAATCTTGGAGTGAATGACGAGTTTTCCTGTTGTTTCTTATCGTATTTGTGATTTTAGTTTCAGTATGCTAGATGGCGTCGTTTTCTTTTACTAAAGACGTTTTTAACAATTCCGCTGTAATTTTGGAAACCGATCATTTAGAAACTTCCGACTTTCTCACAGATTGTGTTATATTATCTCTTATACTTTTGTCAAATACTTGCCTGCTGGTGCTTGAAGTAAAGATTTGGATTCAGCGAAGGCGTCTAAGCCAACCTCGTTTTCTTATTATTTCACTCGGTATTATTGATGCACTGTGTGGTGTATTTGGTATTCTTCCAAGAATAATTCTCGCTAGTTCGATACCATGCAATTCATCTTCACATCTACGATTCTACATGGCAACAAGATTCGTTCTTGGGTGTTTTATCGTATTATCCAAATTAACTGTAGTTTTAATGGGCATAGAACGTTTCATTTCAATCCGAGCGCCATTTTTCTATGTCCGCAACTGTTCCTTGAAAACGTTTGCTTTCATCAAGTCATTATTGATTATTTATTCATTGGTTTTAGGTTCTGTGTCAATGTTTTTAGACTTACAACTTTTTCGAAAAATGCAAAATGAAACTGAACATCTAGCTGACGTGAGCTGTCATAAAGCATTCCTATACTTTGAATTTTATGTATATTCATGGCGTAGTTCGGTAGTTTGGAAGTACTTGCCTATTGCCAATGGTTTTACCGTGTTTGTGCTCATGCAGGATTTTGTTTTAATTATTTTGTTGCTTATTTGCAATACGAGTGTTATCGGCGGATTACAGGATATGGAGAAACGAATCATGGAGTCATGTCCAAGACCGACGGCATCCCGAACCGACGCCATAGATTTAATGACGGCCACGGGGAAGGAGTTCTCAAGGTTAATGGTGGCTATTAACATAGCAGTTTTGCTGATAACAACGCCATATATGGTAATTTTCATGAAGTTTTTGCTCTTTGTACTTATGCACGTAGAAACTGGATGAATACCCATCTTGAAATCATATGGTTGATAAAGTGTCCATTTTGAAAGCGTGAAACGCACAGAACATAATTTCCATGTGCCGGACAAAAAAATATTTATTACAGTATTACTATAATCACATAAGTAATGCGTCAAATACCATATTAATTACTTAGCACGTGTATTTCAAAATACTAGTGTGCGCGCTGCTGTAGATCACTTTTTAACCAATGGAAATTTCTTTTTTAAGTAGAACCACATGAAATAAAATACTTGCTCATTGCATTTTTTTTCAATTCGATCTTCAAACTAACTTAATATATTTCAGCAAATCTTAATCGAAAAACACTCACTCTTTAAATGTAAGTAACATTGTTTGTCCACGGTTAAGTGGAATAATTAGCAGGAGGGGAATAAAAATGACAACATACACTATCAGCAATGCTCTAACATTAATGAAGTACGTGATCATTTTTTTGCTTTCAAACTACATTTTCTTATGTACATTCCATTTTTACTTACTTTTTGCTGTCTCGAAATTGTGCAAATAGAAACATTTTGACTCAAAATATGTCTGATTAATTACGCTTGAAAGGTGATTATTATTAAACAAAAAAGTCATCGGTGATGTTAAATGCAAATGATAAATTTCAATCATTCTTGAGTTTACAACTAGTTTTGATCCAACGAATCACCTACTTCAATGTGTATCACTTATAATACAAACACTTGCGGATACTCATCACATTACCAGTTCAGTTCAGTTTATTCACAAATCGGCAAGTACATGCCTAAGGTGAAATTTACAAACATATATACATGTATACATTATACTATATTTTGAATGTTTAAAGGAACATTTATGAAATATCTATATAATTCTCGGTTAATCATGTATTTACACTTTATATGTTTATAAATGGGTAATTTCATATGGCTATGAATGATGTAACATTTAATGCCTAATAAATATGTTGTGTTGTGTTATGTATACACAGAACAGTTAAAAATAGCATTAATAAATAACTACATTACATGGCATTTTAGGTAAAAGGTACAAAATTATCATATCTGAGTCATGGTTGTATTAGTGGCAATTTGACATTCAAATATAAAAGATACGTAAATGGTTGGAATACTATTGAAATCGCCTAAAATGCAGATAGCACATTATAAGGATATATTGTCAACACAATAAACAAAACAGAAATCATCGAAACATTACAGTTAAATGCTAAGAAAACATGAACCATGAAATTTCACAAAACTGGGTAGTTAAACCTGTTAGGCTATGTAAGTTAATAGGTCAAAATGCTAATTATAAATGAATGAATACTCAATATATTAATGAAAAGAAAAACACAGAAAAACATAATTTAATCATTTAAAGAACCTTTGCGTAATATTGATGTTTTTTTTATAAATGTTGCTGTTTTTGAGATTTTTGGTTTGAAAACATTAATGAATTTATAGATATAAGGCCACGACGTGTTTTTTAAGGAACAGTTTCTCAGATTATTATATTTTGTACAGCACATCATGAACTGATATTCAGATTCAATTTTGTTAAGAGAGCACATTTTACAGATTCAATTTTCTTTTTGGAACATTTCTATTTTAAATGGTTTCAATTTCGAGATTATGGGAGCTAAGCTTAAAATTTGTTTAGTATACGGATAAGGTTTTCGTTATCAAAAGCATCGATGTATCTGGAAGAAACAAATTCAGTTCAACTGGAACAAAGTTTTAAATCTACGGAAATTGGTAAACCTTGACATGCTAGTTATGACTGTATTCCATTCTTGAATAAATTGATCTCATACACGCGATTTAAGTACCGGAAAATAATTCACACATTAGGAATACGCTAAATTATCTAGAATCTTATTGATAGAATTACCCTAACTGTTCGGAATATATATATTGTAATTTTCACAACAGTGTTGCCGATACATGTAAAAAAAACATAAAAGAAAAAATCCCTACCTACCGACCCATATTTATTTGGCATGTAACCGGAAACAAACCTTTTTGTTTAGACCTTACTATTACTAGTGAAAGAATACTGAGGTAAACAAAACTATCAGCTATGTCTATATTTTCATTATTTATTAAAATATGTCATTATGAATTTGCTTCCGTTTTTCAAAAATGCACATTTTCGTTTTATCGACATTGATTTTGAGACCCCACTTATTCCAATAGTCAGAAGCATTATTAAGCTGTGATTGTAAACCATTTTTGCTAGTAGTAACATTACAATATCGTCTGCAAATAATAATATATGTTTTGATACGAGATCAATGTCGTTATCTGACATTTTGTTTATAACTATGATGATGGAGATATCATTAATAAAAAGAATAAATAAAAGAGATGAGAGGGCCTCGCCTTGTTTTAAACCCAGGGCTACATTAAAGAGTTCAGACTGACTCATTTGTGGAGACAGTTTAACACATGACTATACATCGTTACAAATCGATTTCATCATTGTCATCATTTTGCAGCTAAGACCCGTGTCTATTAGTTTTAATCATAAAGCATCGCGTATTACTGAGACAAAGGCACGTTCATAGTCAATAAATGCGCACCAAGGATTTTTATTTTTAGCTAGTATTTTCTGGATATAACAGCGTAAAATAAATATTGCATTAGAGGTTGATCTTTGATCACGAAACCCAAATTGTTGACTGTTGGAAATATGATTCGATTCACACTATGTATTGATTCTGTTCCTAAGTCAGAGTGAGAAAATCTTGACTGTAACGTATTTGATAGTAATACTCTAATTTGTAGGTACGGGTATCGTACCCAATTAGTGGTCATTGATGGCAATTTGAACGCTCTAAAGTATAGAGACCATGTCCTTGCCCCACACGTTGTTCCTCTCTTACAAAATCACGGCGTTATTTCTATGTTTCAGCAAGACAACGTCAGACCTCACGTCGCTCGTGACAATATCCAGTTCTTGCAAAACAACAATATTGATTTGATACACGACTGGCCCTCAAAAAGCCCGGATCTAAATTCCATCGAGCACCTTTAGGATAATCTTGACTCACGTGTACGGCAACGTCAAAATCCTCCTGGTAATGTCAATGAGCTCAGTGAAGCTTTGCTAGAAGAGGGGAATGATATACCACAGACTCAAATTAATAATCTTATCCACTCAATGCGTCGTCGCTGCCAAGCTGTTAGCAATGTTCGCGATGGGCATACTGGTCACTAAAGCAAAAAAAATTGAATCGACACCTGCCTTAGATAAAATTGAAAAATCCAATGAAATTGATAATGTTCTTACTATAAATGAACTTTGATGAATTGATTTTGAATAATTGTGCTATAACAAATACGAGCAAAAAGTACACACATGTGGAAACAGTCCCATTAAAGTCTTGCGAAAGTTTCTTTTTTGGTTCAGTATAGTTAAATATTTGACATAGAAAAAGTGATACAGAGCCTCTCGAACCAATGAAGAAATCTGCTACGTTACCATGTAAAGTTGCAGTTTTTATTTCGCTTCTATTGTTTCAAAGTTTGACTAACTTCTGCTATAGATATCGGGCAGTCAAGTTGATCAATGTATAGTATAGTTTCTTGGTTATTAATAAAATCATTTTGGTTGAAGTCAATGTTAGGATTTTTGAAATACGCTCAAAGTGCTTTACGAAATCGTCTGCACCAATATTCGAAACATTTGGCATACCGTTTTTAAATTTGTTTAAATATTTCCAGAATTTTCTAGGGGAACGTTATTTCTCTTTACAAAGGCATAGAGTTTTTGCTTTTCGTTTTACTTTTGAGAAGTTAAAATTTCTTTATAAATCAAGAAAATCACTACCCTACATATAAATTTCTGTTCACTGTAATTAAGAGCTTAACACACATCTGCTACCATGTAATTCGAAACTGATAATTGAATCCATATTTAGAAAATCCAAGGTATTATTAGTTCGCCCGATCGAAATTTGTAACCAGTGGCATTATGAGTTTGAAGTACCGATTATAAAAAAGTGAAATAAATATGACGGGTTTGTTTCCTAATCAAAACTTTTTGTTAAAATTTTGTCTTTATTTTGGTCTCAATCATTTAACCTTTATAGCAAAATTGTAGAGAATTGACATGACATGCTTATTAACATATTGCTATAATGCTGATATTCTTACAGTCCAAGGGGGGCGGTAGGCCATCTTATAATTAATTTTAGCCGGATATATTATCTACACGGATTCAGTTGAAAAACTGGCTCTCTCATTAATTTTGTAGCTGTAACTTAATAATGCTTCACTATAGTCAACTTTTATATTATTAGAGTCACTAGTGTCTGACAGACAGACAGACAGACGGAACGATAGAAAGATGGACGCACAGATCCCTCAAATGTATGATAAAACACACAACATACAATGATTTTCAAATCATGCGCAATTTATTTAATGACAAATTTATTATTAGACAATGAAGAAGGCACCTTACTGAAAATATACATATTATTTAACATATATATATCACAGAATAAACTGAGCAAAAATACTAAGGCTAATATTTTCTAAAAACGAGATTCGACTACCAAAGGTTCATTTATGCTACAGTTAGTAAGTGCTTTTACAAGCCTAGCAAATATATGTAAATTGAATATTAGTAAATCCTCAGAACAATAAATAAAAACTCATCAGATTTCAGCGTATAAATGTTTACCATTTCAGGCTAGAACCTTGTGTAACCATCTGGGAGTAATGCCGTCACCCAAAGGCGATTTTGTGTGCCACCATTTAGCTATCTGTAGTGGATTTGTGAATCCATTTTTGTATGGACTTTTACGCCGGAAGCTGCGACGACATATTCGGGTATTTTTATCCAAATGGTGCAGACTATGCAGACCGACTGATGTAACGCCCGTTGAACTAACGAGAGCATCCGAGTCTAATATGAGATTACCGAAAATCTAAGAATTTTCAAACAAGCAATAGAATGGGTCTAAATGTACTGTTTTCTCTTTGGGTGTGTTATTTGATAAACGATATTTCCTGCCCAATTGCAAAGTATTAGTCTGATAAGAGAACGTAGCATAACGGAATTTGAAATTTAACCTTGCTCTGACCGGACATAGAGACAATGAAATATCACAATAAATAAATAATCACTTGGTGTCAAATGAGGTCTATACATCGATGCTCTACTGCAATGGTCAATTCTCTAAATAACATTGTACATAAATATTATTAAGGCTGGAATAAAAACTGTACGTGTCATTGTATTGTCTAAAACCTTTGCTAGAGAAAAAGTTGTCTTTATTGGAGATGATATTTGTTCAGATCTATGTTCAGATATAAAAATATCTATGATTAGATCTATATAGATATATCTATGTTCAGATGTAAATATATCTATGTGCAGATATAAATATATCTATGTTCAGATATAAGTATATCTATGTTCATATATAAGTATATCTATGTTCAGATATAAATATATCTATGTTCAGATATAAATACATCTATGTTCAGATATAAATATATCTATGTTCAGATATAAGTATATCTATGTTCAGATATAAATATATCTATGTTCAGATATAAATACATCTATGTTCAGATATAAAAAATATCTATGTTTAGATCAATATAGATATATCTATGTTCAGATATAAATATATCTATGTTCAGATATAAAAATATCTATGATTAGATCTATATAGATATATCTATGTTCAGATATAAATATATCTATGTTCAGATATAAATATATCTATGTTCAGATATAAATATGTCTATGTTCAGATATAAAGGTAACGTGCAAGGGAAGATTAAACAAAACACACAAAAAAACTACCAAGAAAAATTTTCCTCTGGGTTACCTAGCCGACTGATTAGAACAATATGATAAAAAATGTCAATTATCAACTGTAATTAATAAATGAACCTACAATATTTTAATCAATAAACGTATTAAAACTGGTCCCAGAAATAGATCGACCGTATCAAAATAGACTTTATTATTAAAACTTATATTTATCCCGACACCTATACAGTAATACCACAGAACAATGCTGTGTAGCCTTTTTTCGTGGTTTCACAAACAAAGTTTGAGATGCAGTGCTCCACACACGAGAGACTAAACCACCCAATAATTCAGGATTCGATTAACACTAAATTACCAATTCCGCACCTAGTTTTCAACGTTTTTTTTTCACAAATTCTAAAAGACGTTTTATACCAAAATAAACATTAAATGCTTAAATTTACTAACCATAAGACCTTCAACAATTGCCTTAATCTGAATCGCCTATTATCGAAATAGACTGCTCAAGTCAGCAAACTTCAATGAAGTGTTTTAATATGAAAAAAAACGTGTTAAACAAGATTCTAGATCTCAATTGTTTGAATACTTAAAAGGAAATAATTACAGGTATTAGACAAAAGCCAAATATCTATTTAAGTTGATAAACTTATAAAATATAATGCGAACGCAAAATTAACTTCCGGTCTTGATTTGGGTTAAGGTATACTAAATTACAAACTAACAATACATAAATATATCTATGTTCAGATATAAATTTATCTATGTTCAGATATAAATATATATGTATCTATATTCAGATATAAATATATGTGTGTGTTCAGACATGAATACATCTATGTTCAGATATAAATATATCTTACCAGTTCTCAGAATAGACACTCAATAAGGGTTGAAAATTAACAAAATACTTTAAGCACTTTAAACTGATTTTAATCATTATTTCCGATAACCATAACAGCCGAAAATGAAAATCTAAAATATCTCCGCCCAACATTAAAAAGTTCTGAAAGTACATATCAGTGAATAAATGCACTATTTACAAAGACGTTTTATTATATTTAAAGGGTATAGTTAGAAATGTGCTACAAGTGAAGAATATTTGCACAGCGAGTACCCATATATTTGTATTATCTTCGATGTATAACCGTAAGTTTTTCAAAAAATGTAACGTGGATTACTAGTAACGGATATTGCAATATGAAAGGTAACTAGTGTTCAAATTATAGTATTTGTGTTCCTATCATCGACGATTTCTATCGACAAAGGTCATAATGAGTACATTCATTCTAAAATATGGTAATTTTATTAACACAATGGGTACCAATTTTAACACACGTAGATTACAGTGTTAACCATAGATTTTTGTAGCGCGCCCATCGATGCTATGTGTCTCTGCGATGATCAAAAAGATTTTTTCAGACGACAAATATCAATATAGTAGGTGTCAACAAGCATTAAACCCAGTTTAAATTATGAAAATGAATCAGAATACCGATGTCTAGCTACTAATGGCAACGTAGATTACTGCAAGTAATGCGACATTGTTTTGAACTCAAAAACGTAAACAAAATCATTATTTTTTATCGAAATGCTGTTGGTTTTATATTGCAATATGTATTTTATCAAACTTCGCAAATAGATATTCAGGCAAATTATTATTTTCCTCAAAAGGGTGTTTAATACTGGGTACTATTACTGGCGACATGAATTTTTCGACTATTTCTAATAGTTTAATGAAAATAGTTTAATATATCTGATCGCGTTGCTTTTGATTTGAAGACTAAATTTGAAGAGTAAGTTGCAAAATTTATATAACGGCATACGAAAACAACACCACTGTGAAATTTTGCATCAGTGACATTGCTTCCTTCTGAGAACTGGTGATGTATGTTCAGTTCTATATAAATGTATCTATGGTCAGATATAAATATATCTATATTCAGATATAAATTTATCTGTCTTCAGATGTATATCAATATATCTATGTTCATATATAAGTATATCTGTTTTCAGATATAAATGTATCTATGTTCAAATATAAAAATATCTATGTTCAGGTATAAATATATCTGTGTTCTGATATAAATATATCTATGTTCAGATCTATATCAATATATCTATGTATTGGACAATGCAAACCTGGATTCATCAGAAAAAAGAACCGTCCGCCAGTCTTGCCTTGTCCAGTTGATGTGCCTATCAGTTCTTTGAAGCCTGTCACGGCAATGATGATCCGTTAATACTGCTCCGACATAGGGAAGACGTGCACGTAAACTGTTCTCAGCCAAACGATTTCGAACTGTTTGAGCGGAAATCCTGGGGTTATGAGTACCTTGGGTGACAGACGCTGTAACTGTCGCAGTTTTAAAAAAAAGATTTCGTAAATGTTGGTTTAAAATATAACGGTCTTGCGCCGGCGTGGTCACACATGGTCTATCGCTACATGGAAGATCTTCCGTGCTTCCGGTCTGCACAAACCGCTGTCTTAGACTTCTAACTGGCTGCACAGATGATTCAACATGCGCAGCAACTTCTTCCGTTGAAGCTCCTGCCTCCAGCATCCCAACGGCTCTCTTAAATGTTTCGCAATTCGAGGCATCGAAAATTTGCCCAAATTTTATCGATATAAAGTTCTTTAGGTATTTTTATGACTGTAGTCGTCAAGTGCAATAATTTGCATTGAAAAAAGTTTACAAATGTAAACCAGACATGTCCATCCCGTGCGTGCACGTGGAAATGGATATCACATGACATCACATGATATCGTTCGACATGAGGTGATTATCTGACCGGTTTCCCAAACTAGGACGTCGGTGTTAATTACTACATATACACATTTTTCTACATTATGTTTTTAACCTTATAAGTTTAAGACCTACTTTGCGAAAGTTTCTTTTTTGGTTCATTGTAGTATTGTTGTTCTGTGTAGCACTAATATTCTGTCAAAGAAAATAATAATTTTGCAGTAAAAATGGAAAAAAAGCACTCAGAATATTGACCTCCTACTACGAAAATTGCGCTATTCCGAGCACTGAAATCTTATAAACCTATCACATTATAAATTGGCAGCTGTGCGGCAAAATCATCATGTGAATTAACTATGCGTTTGATAATTTTATTAATAAATCTACATAAACAAAATGTCATACAATTAGAATATAATGATAAGTAAAGACTTAAAAACAACTAAGAATCCTAAGACAGAATAAAATACACAACCTGCAAAAGATGCTGTAAAATGGGAACAACGTACGATAAAATGAACAATTGTAGTTACTCTGCCATGTATGTAATAACAAGAATTTACGATAGTCAGTTCCCATTCATCTGTATGAACAAATGGATTCTCTTATTACATCATGTAGAGATCCATGACTTTGGAGCTATGGTCGTGAAACTACATCACCGTATGCAACAGAACGGCTTCTTGGTATCACAAGAGTCAATTTGTTGGATTGGGACCTAAATTTTGTAGTGGTTTTTACACTTCCAACATTATTTTAATGTATGCAGGGAATTGTCTATGTAACTATTTGTAAGCGGATGTCCTGGTGATAAGGCGAACTGTTGTGTTCTGGACAGTCTGTCGTTTATTTAAAATTGCCTTTGGTGGCCCATTTTAAAAGTGAGTTACAATAGTCAAATCTTGAATTAATAAGGGTGTTCAGAAGTGATTTAGTTGCATCAGCAGTAAAGAATTACGTAAATTGTAAGCGCTATTCGGCGCACGGAACTGGTCTTCATACGAATAGAGCTTATAGTAAGCGCTACGCGGCACAACAGAACATTAACTGCCTTTCTAGATCCTTGGAAATGAACGGTAGATTTGACACAGGGTCTATAATTTTTAAGAATATTTTGGTCGAAACCAGATTTTGTGGGAACTTTTGACAAATTTAGGCACATAGGCAGATTCCAATGACGTATTGATAAGTTTTGTCAGAAAAGGAAGCAGTTCGTCCACACAGGATTTTAGTAGCCATATTGGTAAAGGATCGAGTTCACATGATTTATAGGGAGACTGCGGAATGAACTTTCAAATGTCTTGTGCAGAAGCTGAGGAAAACTCAACCAGCCGATTTACTGGTGATGAATGTTCCATTTCTGGTATGTCAGGTGATGTTTTAAAGGTTATGTATCTTCTAATGGTTTCTATTTTGTTAATGAAAAAGCCACTGAATTCTTGTGTAAGTATTTCCGCAAATTTATTAGAAGGTAAAATGACCTAGTTTGAAGAAACCAGTAGGCGTTTAGTTATTTTGAACATACTTCTGATCGGGACCACATGACAATTTTACACATTCTCGTACGAAAGTGAGTCTGTCATTTATCGGCCTGTAATTATCCCGGGTTTTATTTTATCCCTTACTAAATTCGGGATCTGGTTAACTGGTTCCCGTTCCATGTTGCAATGTACCAAATGAATAGGTACGGCCTAAATTATCAGGGATTTCTGTATATCTACTAAATGTAAGCGGAAATGTTACTGATGCCTGAATATCTAAGATACAAACTTGCGCCTCTTATTTAAAATAAAAAATAGTGATTATTAGAAGTTACTAGGAGGTTATTTATTAAAGAAGCAAAGAGATGACCATTATGTAATCAATTGGCGCCGTTTCTATTAGAAGAAAAAAGATTGTATCTTATATATCAATGCCCCCCCCCCCCAAAAATACATTAAAACATTTATCAAATTGATTAATCATTGATCAATTTTATTGGTATCAAATTCTATTAAATATTTGATTCCCTTCCTGCTTTTTTTCAGATCTTAAATCAGTATATCAAATATGGTTTTAAGTTATTTGTGTTTCATACTTTTTTGTTTTGTTTACACCAATACAGAACTGAAATTAGAGTCCGAATATGGTCTAAGTTGCATATTGTCAACATGGCATCAGTCACATGTGGTCAGGAACATATTGCCCCCCTTCTTTGAAATGAAACATACTATATTTACAAGGGCCCAGGAAGTGAGACAGCCTTGTTACATGATAACAACTCTTTGATGTTTACAATGTATATGATTGATGATTGGACATTTTTATATCATATAAAAATGAGCTATTATAGTAAATTTAAAACTGATTTTAAATTAGAAAAATATCTAGTGATAATTCCGAATGAAAAAAATAGTACTGAATTGACCAGATTGAGAATAGGATCACATCATTTGGAAATTGAAAATGGTAGATTTAACAATATTCAGCGATCAGAGAGAAAGTTTGTATAATTTTAGTCGATTCTGAGTATCATTTCCTACTTTGTTGTCCGCTTTACAGAAATCTCAGAACAAAATATTTTATCCAATTATGATGGGTTTCTTTGAATCAATTTTGTAATATGATGTCGTCTAAAAGCTCTAAAGTTATTTTTAATACAGCAAATTTTATTCACAGTGCAATGAAAATCAGACAGGAAAAACTCACTTGATTACTGATTTGTAAAATATCTACATCTTTATGTATATGTTATCTATTATAATCTATTACTTAAAAATTGTGTTTATATTGTTCATGATTCTATATTTTGCAGTCCATTGTTTCCTTTGGTAATATTTTTTTCTTTGATTTGTAAATGGCCAAAGGTATATTATATATGTCGATGCATTAATTATTTAACAATATACCGTAATCTAGAATCTGACAGAACGTGAATGTCCCAAGTTGATTTTACGATTAATATAGTAAAACCCAATTATAAAACCCAAACGTTTCAATAAGATATAAATATATTAATAAAAAATATAATCATGTTAACTTTAAAGTTAAAAAGTAATGTTTAGTGAACAAAATTATTCAATAAATCGACAAAAATAAATAAGAATGAAAAATTTGCATTTCTACAATATCGACCTTGAGTATTCGATTCTTAAGAAGACAACAATTTTTTTAAAAAGGTATCAGTATTCACTTTTGAAGTACAGGTAAGTATGCTGTGGGCATTAATTAAATGCTAAATTAGGTATTTGGACAACAATGTTATGAAAATAACCATTCAATGTTCATGTTTTGATCTACCTGGATTTTTTATATTACGCGCAAAATATTCATCCATTGAAAAAACGTCGAATACGAAAAATCTCGTGAGATCCCGCGGGCAGAATTCTGCCCGGATTTGACCAAAATTGCGGGTACACTATGTACGGTGTACAGGCAAAATTGAGGGTACACTATGTACGGTGTACAGACAAAATTGCGGGTACACTATGTACGGTGTACAGGCAAAATTGAGGGTACACTATGTACGGTGTACAGGCAAAATTGAGGGTACACTATGTACGGTGTACAGGCAACAAAGCTAAAGAACCAAAAAGTGTACATTTCCGAATTCGAATAATTTCTCTTTCTCATCTTTCTTTTTTCCCATCTTTATCTTTATATATCACTATTTTGTTGCAACAATGAATGAATGATCTTCAGTTAATATTGACCAATCAGTGCGTTCTATTTGTCTTATGCAATATAGTTATGTCACTGTATGCTGTATAAATGTTCACATAGTGGCTTCCAGTTTCATAGATATGAAATATTAACAAGAAGTTTTGAACTGCAATAACTTTAAGTGAGCTACAGGTTTATGGAATTTGGATTTACCCTATTTAGGATAGATCTACGAGCTGGCAAGTATGATCATTGTGAAGAGCTCATCGAATATGCCAAATATTGAGGTCGGGTGATGAAGAAACAAGCCGACAAAATGTCTTTAAAAAAAGACCTATGGCGTAGAAATGAAAAAAAGAAACTTCGTTCTTTGATGTTACTTACACTGTTGGAACTAAAAGTACGATCAGTGTTGTTCTACTTTCTTATCTTAATGAAATTCCTGACGATATGCAAAACGCGTAGTTGATGTTTACAATCGACTGCAGTGCAATGAATGCAGCATCTTACTACAAAATACTACACAGAAAGTAATTCTGCAAATAACCGCATCATTTCTTTACTGCATATCCTAACCACATGTTGTACGCATTAATTTGAAAAATAACATATCTGTATTGTAAAAATCTACATTTACATATCCATTTTAAAGCGGATTAATTAATATACGTGGAACTTTAATTCTTAAAGAAAATGTGTTACACCCAGAACTCGAGCATACGCACAAACATTTAATCTTTTTGTTATGAATTCACACAATGGGAAGCTGAATTATTTCGACCGCCTAAGAATACTGTTTCGTACATTTTTACTTTACAAATTTTACAAACAGATAAAGTACACATTAAACTATTGCAGACACACTGTAAGTTGGCGTGGCCTTAATTTTTCCACGTTTGTAGATTTCACCCAATAGAAGGAAGATTTCCTCTGAATCATTAACGCGCTATTTTCAACGCTAATGAAATATCCCATAGAAAAAGGAATTTCCGCTGAAACCTAAATACGTTATGCCAAAAAATATTGGTCAAAACTAATATTCGACAGCTACGCCAAAAAATATCTACATGTATATAAATTACAAAAAATATTTACATCATTCTTAAAGCTCGTGTTTTGTTGCCAAACTTTCACTTGCATGTGTGTGTGTGCTTGCTTGCGTGTGTCAGCGTATTTGTTTTTTCTCTCTCTCTTCATGGTTGTAAAATTTGTATGTGATCACTGTAAAGAGGAAACAAAAAACTTACATCAGGTATCAAGTAAACTTATCAGAACAAAGACGCAAAAACAGCATGCAGAAAACCTGGTTTAAATTTTCAGGTGCAAATATCGAAAAACACACGGGATTGTGGTAATCTCCCATGGACCATATCAAACGCCCTTTGTTCATTTACTTTTATAAAGTCAGACACTTTCTGAGTACGGAGGTATAATAAAACAAAACAAAAAAAATAGTTTGCGATAACAATTCGCCAGTTAGACAGATTTTCTTGGTCCTTTTTCTTTTTTAAATCGATAGCAATCGATAACAAATTTTCACTTTCTTGTTCAAACAAGGTGATCTTGATGCTTAACGAGCAGTGTTTTATCAAATAAATCTAACTTAGTCTTTCAAATACGTGGGTTGTTTTATTTCCCTGATAGATGTAATATCGGGACTTTTCATGAAATCTGTGGTTCAGAATTTGATGAAAAATTTGAGGTACATGTACATCTTTTCTTTGAAAATTAGTAACATTTCCTGAGGAGAAAAAATGAGAAGTCTCACCGACTTGTAGGTCTAATGAAATTTCTATTTCTGTTGTAACCGATGTATTTATGGAATATACATATGTACACTTTGAGAAGCGGATATCACCGAAGGTAAGTGATGAACTTCCGGAAATGTTCAAATTCCTAACAATGTAACATAGACATTGATTAGATAAAGTTAGAATTAAAGTTATCTTGGCAATTAAAATCTTATGTCGCCTATAGTGAAAACGTTCGTCCACAAATTTGAATTTTGCATTATCTGGTAAAATGGGACTCTCTGTAGCGTTTTAAGTTATTGTAAACGTAAATCAAGCTTCAGTTTAAGGGGAAATCCATGCCAGATATAAATCTTAAACTTGTGGATGTATATTTAACTAGCTTGTTGTACTTTTTAAAATTTAGAATTTTTCTGTTTTCTCCTCAGTTACAGAACTTTGACGACTTCAGTTTGGGTTCTTAAAGTATACTTCAAACTCTGTCTAAAACAGACCTCTCAGTGCCTCCATTTGAAATGTTGATGTCATCTCAAGTTTGTAGAATTTGTTATTGAAAGACGCAGTATATGTACATTAAGTATGTTTCCGTGTATCGAAAGATTTAGGCATATGTTTCATATCAATTAACAACAGCCTCGAAAACGTGATACAGTATACTAAAAAGATACTTCTTATTATAATTACTATCAAATGAAATACTTTTCCGAATTTAAACGATAAATCATGAATCTCTGAAATCTAGGGTCTTTAATCTAAGAATTCTTTTTTCCAGTAATTGTGACCAGGAAACTCATTTTTTCTTTTGAGAACAGTTTGTTCATTCATCAATTTTTTCAGCCAAGTTACATTGATTGACCTCGACCGACACATAATACGATAAAGACAAATGTAAGATTATGCAAGTGGCCCAAAATGAATGCCTTATCTTCAAAAATTGTTCAGTGTGCCATAATAACTTTATGTCGTTCTAATTACTCGAACACTCTGTATTAGAAGTAGCATATTAATACGTGTATATTGGTGTAAAACGAATGTTACATGTTATCTCCTCAGTTAAACCAGTCAATATCAAAGATCACCCCAGTTTTTTTTATTCTAGCCCGTGGATGTCTGACGAAGCAATATTACCATCACAATAATTCAAACTTTAAGAAATTTTGATAACTATAATCAAATATTCATATCAAGCATATCATCAGTAAGTTGACATATTTTTCGAGGGTGCACTAAATTACCCTAATCCATACAAACTGCATATCATAATGCATTAGAAAATTATGAATGTTTCGGACTATGTGACTGATTGGAAATGTAATTTAAAAATGAAAAGAAATTGGAAGCTCAAGGACAAACATATGATATGATAGTAAACAACATCAACACAATGTTTTGTCACAGAAATGCCATCTTGCATGCTGTTTACCAGGTTGAGTTGCAAGATTGTCCCAATTAGTTCCTATAAAAATGACGAAGAATTCAAAAATAATGACCATGTGGGGAATGTGGGGATATTAAACAGTTCAAGTTAATGATATCAGTTAATGTTTGTGTTCTAGGGTGTACATCTGTGACATTTAAACTTTCAAAGGTCATTCTGAATAAGACAAGATTACGCCATTATTTCACCTTATCTTTCACCTTGATCAACACGATTATTTAGTTACTCTTACGTTAAGAAAACGACACAAACCCTTCATTCGAATGATATTCTTACAGGACTAAAGGTAAATGTTTAGTCATTTGTTTTTGAAAGTCAATATGTCGTGTGTATTCACTACTCTGAATATAACATCAGCGAGTATAAATACGAGTATGTATAATGATCTCTAAATGTATCACTATTTTTTAACAAAGGAATAGAGAGCGGTTACGTGTATATGCCATATGGTACACTAGCGTACAGTCACATAGTGCGTGTGGGTACTTTAAAGTGGACAATATTTTGTTTACTATTTCATAATATTTATACAATGCGTAAATATTTGTTTTCTATAGATCTCCAGAAACAAGTCTTACCTACTTAGCTATTACTCTACATTCAAAATACAACCGATATTTATTAGATAAAGACAATATTTAGTCTAAATGTTCTGCTACAGGAATTTTCAAAACCATTTTTCATTGTATATATACATAAATATAACTTTTTGTTTGAAAAGTCTTTAAACGCTTATTTATAGAATAAGGCAATCTTTAAATAGCCAATTTTAACCTATGTTACTACAATAGAAAGGCAAAAACAGTCCACAAAGTTTTGTCAGTGACGTCTAAAATACCTAGTGAATAATTCAAACACGTAGTAGAATCATCTATGCCGCGACCGTCGTTAGTGTGCAGTACCTGTAACCTGGAGATCCGGGTTCAAATCCCGGTCGCGGCAGGTCATACCCTTCTATGAAAATTTGACAAAATGTCGATTTTCCTCTATATGTGGAGAAGTTGCCGGCTCCTTGCGGAAGGGTAAGTTTGTTCTGGTTAGTAAACAGTCCTGGAAAACTGGTTAGGTGAGCCGGTATGTAGCTGAAAAATTGTTGAAAAACGGCATTAACCCCTAGTATATACGTGTAATGAACCCGAGGAAGAATAAATGTCATCTTCTTATAAATTACAGGGTAACATTTAGCGGGAAGGTAGCTGTGAACCCTACCATTGAAAAAAAACTGTTGTCACTGTCTGAATATATTTTGTCATATCTTAGTTGAAGAGGGCTTCGAATTAAATTATTTTATTTCAGAATGACGGGCATCCGTATTTTCTTGGTTCTTTTGGCTTTCGTCGCTATAGCAACCGCAGGTAACCTCTACCACTAATAATCCATGCAATATATTTTCAGTGCAAGGTTAATACAAGCATTTCCCAACATAGCTCACTTATGTTTATCATTTCATAATGCCATGAGGCATTTAGTACACACTATACATGAATGATATTATCTTCAACACACAATTGTACATCTGGGTTAATTGGTTAATTCGTATCCTTACATAAAATTGACACAATTCTGATTGTTCAGAATATTTTTAGACATTGGATGCACTCTACGAGATATCCACCTTGGAATGGGATCTGTCCGAGCCACGTCTACTGATGACTATTACAAACCTGGAGACATATTCTACAGACAATGTTCAGGTTATTTATTATTTCTTTCAAACAAAAACCAATAAACGCTAAGGGGACTTTTGTGACAAATGACTAATTACAATAGTCATGTGATGATAATTCTCTATATAATATGATAATTGGAATCATTGTCAAACTTACGAGAATTAATACACTGACACACTGAATACGCGATTTTGATAAATAACATGTAACAGCAATTACTCAGGGATGATAAATGTAGGAAAAATCATTTTGAAAGTTTAGGCCGAAGCCAAAAGTATGCCTTTAAAATGTCTTCTTACAAAATACAGTTCAACAAAATGCCATTTATGGTTCCTACTTTCGTAGATATTGACCTACTGATCTTAGCAGAAATCAGAAAAATAAATTAAAATCACAGAAAACGTACTGTTGGGCAATGCGAGCTTTTCTCTCGGCATATACTGTAATAAAAATAATACATCACATTTAGGACCAAATAAATTGGTTATATATTGATGCTGAGGTGGTATTATTACTAAATTGTAATATAAAGGAAATATTGAAACCCCGTAAGTCGTAAGTGATCTATGTAATGAGGTTATCTAAATAGTAGCTATATCAAGTTTTACTGTACCTTGATTACAGATCAGGCCAGACAACCATACATTGGGTGGTACCCACATCCAAGTGACACAAATCCAAAATTGCAGATCAATTTGCCGGAAACCACAGCGGTTCACGCGCTGATATTCCAAGCAACTTTAGCTTCTTGTCCTAGCACAGATCATGACTTTGGCATGGAAGCATATCTAGAAACATTTGATTTACAGTACGTAATTCCTGGAGATAATACAGGAACATTGGTGACATATGATCAGGTATGTACATATTCAAATTATCTGATTGGAGTAATGTTTGTTATGCATTGAAGGGAAGTATACAAAAAATTGCGGATTAAAAGATTTTATTTCGTAATGGTCCTGGTAAAGGTTTCGCCAAACCTCAATTTCGTTTTTCTTTCTACTCGCTTCGACGGGGTCATTTTTATTGACGAGTGTCTCGTATTGTTATATCGATTAACGAGTTCGTCCAGCACATCGATGTACGCTCTCGTGGAATTGACCGAAAAATATTTCCACATTTTTTCTTTCATCGTTCTATTCCATCTTTCTACTATACTAGATTTTTTCTCATTTTTGGTGGAATATAACACGACTAAACCATGTACCTCTTTATTATAAAATTCTTTACCTTTATCGACCCACATTTTGCGGTTTTCTTTCTTTAAATCTTTTTTAACGCGGCCGTCACCGATTTCCCGGTCTTGTCTTTTAACGGAACAAACCAACCGTATCTAGAAAAAATATCAGGTCAATACCATTTACGCGCATGCGTCTTTTAGGAAATTTTTTAACAACGAGCTTGTGTAATTCTTTAGCCAAATCGTCGGTCCATTTTAACTTTTTTTATTCCCCATTCCGAATCTCATTTTTGTACCGATGACTTTATTAACTATCGATCTGCCCATTTTTTCTCTTAGAGTCGGATTATAATATTATTCATCTCCTCTAGCATATTTTTATCGCATACCTTATCCCTCGTAGCGGTGTCCTCGTTTTTCAGATAACACACATCGTGATGATACGCGGCCTTATCGATCCTGTTTATAGGTTTACTCCAACTTTTTGGAGTGAGATCGGGGTTTAGTCTCTTTTTTAGATTAGTGCCCGGCCCCGTGAAATTATGACCCGGTAGGTGCATTTCAAAAGGTAGGTTATGTATGGCTTTGTTTATGACGCCCGCACCGCACTTTACAAATTGGTGTTTCATTGCTCCGCACACTTTACATTTTCCTCGTTTCATTGGTCTATTATTTTTTGAAACAATATCCTCGATATTGAGAGTTTCGGTAACTTTTTACACTTGACGCAATACATCTTTTTCTATATATTATTTGAAATTTTAAATAGTAAAAATGGACATTAAAGATCTATTTTGGAATATAACGACCGAGCAAAACAATCATCCCCTTTTACCTAAAAGCATTAGGGGGTTGATCGTCGGAAAATCCCAAACCACCCTATTACTCAACCTCTTACTTCATCCATGATGGTTAGACTATAATATACTTAAGGTTTTCGGAAAGAGTTTATTTCAACCCGAGTATCGTATTTTAAATAAATTTCTTTAAGAAAAATTAACCAAAGACGAAATACTTAAGTTCTTTAATATGCGTGAAGAAATTGCGAATACGGATGCTTTACCGACCCACGTAATTGAAGCTTGGGCGCGAGACTTGTTGACACGAAACGAGTTATCGCGAGACGATTTAGAATGCAACTTTTACGAATCTGCCGAAGATGTGCCCGATCCCAGGGAATTAACTCCTACGGATAAAAAATTAATGATATTTGACGACTTACTTTTAGAAAAACAAAATAAATGCGAGTGTGACTATATTCGCGGGAGACACAGTAACGTCGATTGTTTTTATCTTTCGCAAAACTATTTCAAACTGCCCCGCCAGGCGATACGGGAAAACGCTAATTTTATTTGTGTATTTCCACAGGACCTCAAAAACATAAGCCATATTTATAGCGACCACGTAAGCCAAGATATGACGAAGGAAGAATTTAAACGATTGTGTATAACTGCCTGGGGGAAGCCATTTAGATTTGTTGTAATCGTTTATCGTCTAAAAAAGATCACGGCAAATACAGCATCGGGTTTGACGAATTTTTCGTCTCTTAAAAAATTACGGTAAATATAAAAAATGGAACAAGAGTCGGAAACGATCGCTAAAAATACCGGATCTAAAAGTTCGTTTTAGATTGTAGTCTCTGATAATAACACTCAGCATAAAACGAGGTTTAATCCGCCGATACAAGTCGATAAAACGAAAAAGTACGAAATTGCGCTCGTTAATCTGGAGACGTATTATTCTTTTCCGAGTATTACGGACGAGAACAATCATTTTAAATATCCCCCCGATAAGGGCGCAAACTGGTGGACATTCGCGTTACCCGAGGGAAGTTATGACATAACCGATATCAATAAATTCGTACAAGAACAGACGAGGAAGCCCGGGCATTTTGACCAAGACTACGTGACTATTTCGGCAAATCCCAATACTCTCAAATCCAAAGTAGGGATAAGAGACAGTTTCATTGTCGATTTTAGTCAT
Source organism: Lutraria rhynchaena (assembly GCA_008271625.1). Taxonomy (NCBI): domain Eukaryota; kingdom Metazoa; phylum Mollusca; class Bivalvia; order Venerida; family Mactridae; genus Lutraria; species Lutraria rhynchaena. The sequence goes on from VIBL01000050.1 coordinate 2,736,261, forward strand.
CAAAATCCGTAGGTAAAGTATTAAGTTTAATCCCAACAGATATTCATCCGGGATTCGTGAATCCGAAAACGTGGTCAAAATCCTCAGCATTAGCAGTATACTCGTTAATATAGATATAATTTCGGGCAGTTACGTAAATGGCTCTTCGCAAAATACGATCTACAGTATTTTCCCCAACATGAGCCCGGGCTATAAAATAGTTGAATACCCCGCCAATTTGGTTTATCTACCTATAACTTTAGATACAGTACATAGTCTCGAAATGAGAACTACCTATCAAAATGGCGTTCCGCTTAATTTGAGAGGAGAAAATGTAACGATTAGCTTTCATATTATGGATTTTTTTTTAAAATCATATCATATATAAAAAAACATTAGTTACGTGAATGTAAAAGTTAATATTTCCGAAGGACAGAAAGATAAATTAAAACGAGCCGTACGAAATGGTACTGCTACGAGTATACGTTTAAGTAAAGATGATTTTACCGGCGAGGATATCATCGCGATTACCGAGACGCAGGCGATTAAAATAAAACGAGCTTGCGAAAATGGAGTAGGAGTAACGATTAAAATTAGTAAGGCGCAGTTAGCGCATAATATGAAATTTGAAGGTGGTTTCCTCGGCGCGTTAGCCGGTTTGGCTGCCAGAGCTTTGCCCGTGTAAACGGGTTCGATATTACCGGCTCTCGTTGCGGGTGTATTATCAGGTTTATCCAGTACAGCCGCTCAAAAAGCTATCGGTCAGGGTTCTCAAAAAGCTATCGGGTCAAGGTTATATCTTAAAAAGGGAGGATGCGTTTGTCAAGTAGAAACTGACAGTAAGTCTGGTCTTTCGATGGGTCATAGCGTCGGAGGAGTTGTTCTTTTATCTACGATAGTGGCAGCACCGACCGTTGTTATTACGCAAAGTGTCGCGCTAGGTTTTGGAGCATTGAGCACCGTGGGAAAATACTTAAGTAAAAGGTTTACGGCTAAAGCCGAAAAACACGAAAAAATACAGACGCTCGCGCCAACACACCTTAATACTATTTCTTCGTTTATATCAGAGGCATTAACTGATAACGAGCTTACCGACGAAGAGTTTCAACGTGTATTATCGGAATCGGACAAATATTATCAAATGAAAGAGGAAGTAAGACGAATAAACGAGGAAAGAAATAGAAAAAAACTGATGACGAGTTTCGGAAGCGTCAACCGCTAAGCTTTAAAAATAAGTTAGCCACAAAGAACCCGTAAAACTGTGTTTAAAATCGTGTCAAAAATCGTGTTAAAACTATCACAAAAACTGTGATAGTTTTTGCGGCCCATCGTGTTAAAAACTGTCTTATCATTAGAAAAAAAAATGTCGTTTCCAAAGATTACGGATGCCGAGGAAAGGGACTTAATAGTAAAAGAGTTTCTCGATATAAAAAGGTGGTTAATAATCGCGAATCGCGGATTTAAAAGGCGATACAGATATGGAGGCCGCGGCATATTTGACACCATCGCCAACATGTTTACCAGTAACATGGCAAAATCGGCTGCAAAATCGGCTTTAGAAGCCGGCGAATCAGCCGCTACATCAGCCAGAAAAAAAGCTTTAGATGTTGATGGACAGACGCTAGGTAAAAGGCTCGTTAATAAGCTAAAACCAAAATTTCAATCAATTCTACAAAAGTATAATATAGCGAGCCCCAACCCGATCCAATGTCAATCAATTCGTTGATTGACGGAAGCGCCAACGCTATTAGTCTGGAAATTAAATGAGACGATATAAAAAAAATCTTATAATAATAAAAAATGAAGGAGATATTAAGAATAACCGAAGCTCACCCGACGGATGAGAGCGTCGAAAAGTACGAATATCACGAATATGAACCTATTACGGGTACTTATAAATAACCCCGGGGAAATTCGAATCAATATCGAAATCCGCGATCTATTTACCCACCCCAGCGAAAGTTATTTGTTGTTCGAAGGAAGGTTGACGAATGCCGATGGAACGGCTTACGCGAATAATGACGATGCCGTTGCGCTAACGAATAATGGTCTCATGTATCTGTTCAGCAACATCAAGTATCAACTTTCCGGCCAAGAGATTGAATCTGTCTTTCATCCGAGTCAATCTAGTACGATGTTGGGATTGTTGAAAAATGCAGTCGATTTTGCCGAATCTCAAGGTTTGAATCAACTGTGGGATAAAGATACGAGCCCCGCCGCTGATAAAGACCAGATTTTCGGATTCGACGTTCGTCAAGAATATCTAATTAGGTACCCAGATCCACAGGGTACGTTTAGTTTTAGAGTTCCGTTAAAACACATTTTTGGATTTTGCAAATATTACGATAAAATTCTGTACGATATGAAACAAACCCTTACTCTAACTCGGAAATCAGACGACGACGCGATCTTTAGGGCTAATGCGGTGGATGCCGGTAAAGTTACCATTGACAAGGTGTATTGGTTTATGCTGCACGTGCTCCCGCGGATGCGGAAAAGTTTCAACTGCACAAGACAATAGAAGAAAAAAAACACTCTTCCCGTAGGTTATAAAATGAGGCAATGCGACTCCATAACGGTGCCTCAATCAACCAGTTTCACGTGGCGACTTTTGGTTAAGTCGAGCCCCGAAAAACCTTCATTATTATAGGTTTTTAAACCGAAAAAGACGGTGATCAGGAAAAGAATCCGGCCCTCTTCGATCACGTGGGCCTAAGAAATATGTACGTTATGCTCAATTCCGATAGGTATCCCGAAGTAGACTATCAACTTAATTTCGACTAATATAAATTCGCCCGCGCTTACGGAGATACCGCGGCATTCAGGTCGAAATTTTATGGTATGAACAAATTTGTATCTAATCCCAACATCACTTCGACCGATAACATGGGGCTTTTTCCGCCGTTTGACGAAAGCAATCAGAGCGAAAGAATGAAGAATTCAGTCGCCGATATCCGGGTTAAAGCGCAGTTTAACGCTAGCGTACCGGCGAGTTCAGAAGCTTTAGCCGTTGTAATAGGCGACAAACTGCTCAACTTTCAATCCGACGGAAACAAGAAGAGCGTAGTTTATGGTTCATCGGGCTAAAGAAAATATTTTCTATATAAAAATGGGCGCAAAAGAGTATAACAAAGAAACTTCGTATGAGGATTGTTGTCCTGAAGGCGATCCGTTGGATATTGATGAAGAATATGAGGAAGGCGATTGGGATGATGAATGTAAAGTCAGTAAAAGGGCTGTGCTTTGTTGTAATAACTTTGATAGCGCAGTGAGAATAACCGAAATTAATGGGGATGTTCTCGCGGATCTACTTTTAAAGTTTGATTGGACTTGCGGTCGCCGCATCCATGGTGACCGCTGCGACTGCGATAAAGAGCCGGTGGAACCTCCTTGGATAATAAGGTTTAAAAAAAGCATATTTTCAGCATGTTTGATTAATGCCAATTTTATATTTCCTCGCAAATTATGTTAAGCTGACACGTTCGAGTCTGAAAGACTTATTGTCGGAGATATAAAATCTTACAAAAAGCCCGTGAAATTACGTCGACTTTTCTTGAAATATAAATACCCGAACGGTGAGATCGATATTTTAATTATCAAGACTCACCCGATGTTTTCATTCGGATTGATGAAACACGGAGATGCGGGAAATTCGTTGGGCCTCGACTCGGAAAATTTAAAAACCGCGTGTACGACATTGTCCGCGAGAATAAAGAATTAGGGATTAAAAGGATAGATAAAGAAATATTTTTGATGTTTAAACAAAAAGAGGGCTACTCCCCCGGCAATGTCTATCAAAACGAAAACGAAATATGATTCCAATCCCGTCAAAATATCTACGATATTTACGCAAAAAACGGGGGGGGGGTTTAAACGTCGATAATCCGGTAACTTTAGTCGGAACGAGATTGACCGTTATCTGCGCGAAACACGTAGAATCTACTTTTGCTGGTGCGGTACATACATTAACGCCAAATTAACGGAAGTTTTAATATTACGTAAATTTGAACCCAGATCATTTTTAACTATAACCGACGGCGAAGAAGATTCATCCGACGAATATGAAGAAGAAGATTCTGACGACGGCCCCCGCGAAATGATATAAAGAGACATATGTATAAACCGGAGGTCTAATGGACCGTTGGCCTTATAAACCGAAGGTCTTATAACCGGAGGTCTTATAAACCATTTAAAGAAATTTTTTATACATAAATAAAATGATAACGTTAACGGAGTTGAGAAAGATTTTGCTTGCGAATAAAATCAAAGGGTACTCGCACAGTAATAAGAAGCGAGTAGTGGAAGCGTTGAAAGAAAAGGGATTATTACCCGAGGATGTAAATTTCATTTTCGTAAGACAATAAGAACGAACCCGAAACGAGTTGCGTTGAGAGATATTGAAATGAACGAAGAATTAACGTCTCCTTACGTTTACAAAGCGGCCAAGTTTATAAACCGATCCCCGAGAATTATAACTTTTTGGGACGGAAGGGTGTTGGACAACAAATACGAAATTAAAGTTGAATATTAATTTAAAAACATTCGGAATATTTCTGCGAAAATGCCTTCGTTACGCGTAACAAATTGTTCGCATAATGATACGATTATACCGAAGATCAAACCGTTGAGTCCGTAAATAATAGCTCGGCTTTTTCGTCGTATTTTGGCTCGATGTAATTGAAGTGAAAATCGTACATTAACGTTTTACTCAAATCTAGGATGCACATGCCGAGATAAATCGGCTTATCAAATTTTAAATGGGTCTTTTTCATATGAGCCGCTGTTAGATTCTCATCAAAGATCGTTCTCCCGTTATAATTCGGTTATGCCAGAAATTTTTCCGCTTTCGTCTCATTATTAACTACATGTACTTATATCCGTTCTGTTTCTGACATTTTCCATCGTTTTCCCGGAAAAGCTTTTATTCATAAGTTTAAAGAAGTCCTTCGTAAATTCGTTCGTCGCCTCAGTCATGAGGCTCGTATTGTGTTCGATGTATCGTTTTTACCAAGCGCTTTCTTTAAATTTAATCCCTCTGTAAATTTTCGTAACCTTTAACCCCAAACTCTCATACTGTTTTAAACTTTCGTAATGAACCACGTATTTCTTTTTGTCACGTAAATTCGGAATTAATTTGTCTACTTTGCCCGCCATTAAATGTTCCGGGGCTAGAGGATAATCGTAATGAAAATCGTGAAGTTCATTCGGATAGTTAAAGTCAACTTCGAGAATGCAAGAATGTTTTTTCCAATCGTTTAATTCTTCTTCGGTCCTCCGCTTAAATTCGTAAGTGGGAAGAGGTTTACTCATCGCCCATCCATATAAATTATTCGCGCCTAAATAAGTTATATGCTTTGAAGGCTCGTTCGGGCTGAATTCATCCTTCATATATTTATTATTCGCTGTCCCAATATTTTCATCATTAAGACTCGAATAGAACGCTTCTTCCGGCGGAAGTTTCGTTTTATTTAACTTTTTAGCAAATCCATAGATTCGTACGGGTATACGCCTTTCTTTAGAACTAAATCTAGTTGGGTTCCGCGGTAATACTCGGATACATTCGTGAACTGGTCTTTATTAAAGTTGCTCGAAAGTTTATCTAAACTAGACGCCATGAATTAAAAACTGTCGATAAATCTAATTTGGTGATTTATTAGTTTTTGGTTGCCCTCTTTATCGACATAGGAACTTTCGTAAAACTATTGTAATCTTCGGTTTTGGCGATACAGTTGATGTCCCCTTCGCTTTTTACGAGATTCTTAATAAATAAATGGCTGTCGTACCCGCCTAAATTGTGAAACACTACCGGGGTAAATTTCGGTTTCTTGTACGTGAGATTACATTTATTGTGCGCTGTCCCTCTATATTTTCCGATGAAGTAGCAGTGATCGCGGACCTTTGTATCATTTTCGGAAAACTCTCCTTGGCAGATCCAACATTTCGTGGCTTTTTCAAAGTTTGTCCACTGCCTCTTGGTAAAGGTATCGTCTTCTTAGGAGGAATATTACAAATCTCTTTCGCGTCTTTTCCCATCATTTCTACAAAATTCTGCGTCACGTCATCATCATCATCGGTTTTTGCGGTGTCGGTGACTGGGTCTTTGATGTACACTTTATCATCGAAAGATTTAATATAATAACAAAAGCTTGATGGGACGTGTTTCTGGTATTGATTAGTGTAACTCTCACCCGGATCTGGTGTACAAGTATTGATAAATTTAAGGCAACTTTCATGGTCGGCATACACTATAAATGGGACTTTCATATTTCTCACCCGATTTTTAAATCCGATAAATGAGTCGTCTTTTTCCGGCATGTCTATCTTAACAGATTCGTTCGAATAACAACATTCCGCGTGTTTGTCTAGCACCTCTTGTCGATACCCGGATTCTGTTTTTCGAACTTATCCGTATCTTTCGGCGAAACGGGTATTCGATACCCTTCATATTTAATTCGTTTACTTTACTTTTAATTTTATCTATACGTTTGGGATGCGATTGTGTCGGATAAAGCGCCCTTAATACGGACCATAAGAAACATTGGTTATCTTCATTTTTCATGTTTATAATTGCCCTCTTTCCTACAAGTTGCTTTGGATGAGGTATATAAGAACTTCCTCTCAGCGAATTATAAACGACCGCACGAATCTCGAGAGAAATGATCGAACTAAAATTCCAACCACTACCCATATTTTGAAATATTGCCATGGATTCCATGATTTTGTCTATCATGATATCGTATAAGTCATCTATATCGGTTCCCTCGAGGATGATCTCAATATCGGAATGAAAATCTGCGGGTTTAATTACGCTTTCCCCGCTACTAATGTTCACTTTCTCCATATTACATTTAAGAATTAACGTAACCTTAGTTTGTGTCTTTTCTCTGAAAAAAAAGTTAATTACGGTTTGTCGAACCGCGTTGAAAAACGATTGCGGGTCATAACCTCCTCTCCCTTCTATGACATACGCGGTTGTAAATTTCCTGACATGATCCGTTAGCTCATCCAACACTCGATCGATTTGTGTTTCCTCTACATGGCCGGTTAACCAGTTATTAAAACTGCGGAATCTTCTTTGAACTCCAGATAAAATGTTTGATACAGCACTCAACGCCGTATTCCCAAATCTTCTAACGAAACTCAACGTTTTTTAATTTATACAAGAACATATTTTCTTTAAACCAAAATTTCATATCCCGGGCATCATGGATCGATAAGCGAAGCGTCAAGCGAAGCGCGCTATAAATAGATCGGGGAAAAACCCGCGGATGGTGGGAATCCGCAGATACGGAAAAAACAGTTGATGAGTCATTGTGTCAATGCGCGCGAGGCGGCATATTGATACTTTAACCACGGATATGGTTAAATATCAAATATTAATCACGGATATGGTAAACTGGCCCAGAACTTTCATTATTACCTTACTGGCATTTGCTTACAAAAAACATTCGTAATGATATTGCAGCGAACATGACATGGGTGATATTTTCCTGATACCATTGCAATCTTTTTCAGACTTGTAACAATAGATGTATGCTCCTTGAAGATTAGTTAGAATTTAGCGTTTATTGTTGTAATTTTTAAACCGTCAGCTGCATTTTTCTTGATTATGGCAAACGTACTGGTAATATTAAAATGTAACATGTATAAAAGTTGCACTGAAGGTAATATAAAAATGTAACTTGTATAAAAGTTGCAGTGTTGGTAATACATGTATTAAAGTGTAACATGTACAAAAGTTGCAGTGCTTGGTAATATTAAAATGTATCATGTATATAAGTTGCAGTGTTGGTAATATTAAAATGTAACAGTGTTGATCATTCTGTAGACATGAGCATATCTTTGTATATAAAGCAATCGATTATCATTCACTGAGCAATTAACTGTGGGAATATCAAAAAAAAGACGGAAAACTACACGTTGTCAATCTAATATTTCATGGTTTAATCAGCCCACAAAATGATGTTTACGAAAGCATCTTTTCTTAACAAATCTCTTCTATTATATTTATTATACATAAAAATAAAAGCAACATTATGCAAAAACCACTGTTACTTACCAAAGTGGTAAAACATTCAAGCAAGAAATTTATTTGCAAATCATATGAATTAACTTAACAACATGAGGTGGCGTAGGCAGTCAGGAAAACAGTCATGTAGCTGTTGGAAAATTTAATGTTATTCAGGTTCAGTCGTAAGGAATATAAAAAATGATGTAAACTTAACATAAACATCCAGAAACTATAAAAATCATAAGTGCTTAAACATCTCTTGAAATGTAACTATAACATGAAACTGGACTTATATTTTAACCATATGCCATGTGACCTATCTGTTAATTATAATCTTCTTTAGTACAAATTTAATTTAAACTAAGACAGTGTTCCGTCATTGTAAACAAAGTGAATTTTTTTAGCTGCTACAAGTTGTAGATAAGTGGGGTTGTACATATATATATTCTGATAATTAATGTTGAGGGGCAATGACTCAAATTATTAAGATTAATAATTATTAACGAATTATTATAGAGCTTGATCTCGGCTGATAATGATTATACATCTAAAATAATTAACTATTTTTACTAAACTCTAGTCATGGATTACATTGATAAGGCAATTGCTGTTATGAAATACGTGCAATACTATGATCGTATAACTGACATTAGTTAATCAACTTCACTTTTACTGTTTTAAATCTATCTGAGAAATAGAACTGCGACCCGGTCCTGTAAGTATAGTTTATCCGACTCTATAGACAGCCTAGCGAGGTCTCATGTGAGTACTGATGGAGGATATAAACGCAAAGTTCCAGACTGTCCTCTCTCTTATATACATATTCTTAACTGTCTAGGCGGCTGTGCAAGTAGTGATGCTGTCTCTTTTTACACCCTGCTGGATGAGTAAACTTACTTGGATTGGTTGTCTTAGCTTGTAAATTATTTGTCAGAAATTATAGAAGATGATTGGTTAATATTTTATTGTTCTAACATCTTATTGGTTAGTAAATTAGATCATTTGATTGGCTTATTTAGTATCAGAAAATTGTATAAATCTGTGCAAATGGAGTTTCCTTTTTCTCTTTTTCTTTTAATAGTAAGGGAAATTATTTTGCTACATGGTTATATATCAAATTAGACATTAAAATGACGCCCACATATTATTAGACGGTTTTGGTCAAAAGAGAGAGAGCCCCAAGCCCCCGTCTTAAATATAACGTCGGCCTTAAAATTGGCGTTTTGTCGCATCGCCAACAGGAAATCTGGGCTGCATCAGTGTACTTAAATAGTCTTCTTTAAGACGTCTGCAAGCATCTTCAACTTTCAGTACCGATGATATGTTTGGATTTTTGATTTCCCCAAAATACGTTTAATAGGTAATCACCGTGTCATCTGTCTTTAAAGATGGCGTTTTCCAATATTTTACAGAACCAAAACAACACGAGTATAATAGTCATAGATCAGAATGCATTATTATTCACTTTATGACATTGTGCCGCTGAAATTATAAACTGAGAACCCTGTTAAGTAAATTCGGTTATGTCTCTATTCGTATTGTACCTGTTTGACAAAAACTGCATTGAAGCGTTGTCATACTTTTGAAAAAGAAAATCTGGCGTAATTGTTATGTTCTGCATATTAGAATAAATGATTTCATCTGCTAGTAACAGTAAACTATATCAAGAACTGATGGTAACGTATCTGTTGAAGTTTAAAATACAATTCCTATTGTCACGCCTTTGATATATAGACCTACTACTCAAACTTTGACAAGGATCACTTTTTAAAGTTAATGTAATTTGAGGTTGTTTAACTAAAGGCTTGTATTTTCTTATTTTAGTGTGTGTAATTTACATAAACAATAACCTGTCTTACCGGTTTTGTCTATACAGGTTTGCCAATTTGTACGGGAAAAGCAATACCCAAGAAAAAGTGGGATGAACCTTGATATGTACTTTGTGCACATGCTTTAGGTCTACACTTGTAGCTCAATCTTTCATCTTGAAAGTTGTTTAAAATGGCCAATTATTATGTAAGACAACGTCTTATCGTGGAAGAAATTAACAGAGGGGTTGGGATGCTGGAAGCAGGGGCTTCACAACGTCATGCCGTACATCAACTTGGCGTTTCACAGAGTGTTGTAGCGAGGATGTGGAACTTCTTCCAAATGCATGGTGATGTTATCCACAGATACGGGGGAGGTCGTCAGAGGGCTATTACGCAGGCAGAAGATCGTTTTATTGTGGTACAAGACCGACATCGTCGCTTCATGAACGCCACGGTCCTCCATAATGACTTCCAGAATGCAACAGGGGTTCGGGTATCAACTCAAATCATTCGAAATAGAATGCATGGTGCTGGAATGAGGGCTAGACGACCTGCAATTCGTATTCCATTGATGCACAACCACATCCAAGCACGTCTCCAATGGACCCAAGTTCACGTAACATGGACTTTGAACAACTGGACACCGGTACTTATCACAGACCAATCCAGATTCTGTGTTGACTTTACAGATAGGCGTGCCCGGGTGTGGAGAACAACCAATGAGCGTTTTGCACCGGTATGCATCGCAACCATGATCGTTATGACAGGGGCTCAGTAATGGTTTTGGCAGGGGTAGGCATACTGGGGAAGACCAATCGGCATATCATTGAAAACGGCACTCTGACAGCTCAGAGATACGTCTGAGAGGTTTTGGATGTATACGTTCATCCATATGCTGGTGCAGTAGGCACAAATTTCATTTGAATGGATGACAATGCCAGGCTTCACAGAGCCAGAGTGACCAATGAGTACCTCCAAGCTGAAACAATCATCAGGATGGACTGACCTGCGAGGTCTTCAGACCTCAACCCCAGAGAACATGCCTGGGACATGCTTCGGGTTGCAATATCTGCACGCCCTGTTAAGCCTACGGTCATCCAGGAGCTACGACAAGCCCCCCTTGAGGAGTGGGTTCGAATCCCACAAGGCAGCATCCGCAGGCTTATCAGTAGCATGAGAAGACGATGCCAGGCAGTAACCAACGCTAATGTGCACCACACACGATATTGAAATATCCTTTCACTTTTGGCTAGGTTTTAAAATCGTTTCACTTCTGACACGAATGCACTAAAACCTTAAACAGTCACCCCTATCTAGATCCAGCCAGTGTCAAGCTTCAGTGATAAATCAATGCTTAAAAATAAAATGAAAATCACAAATTAAAATGTCAACAGTTGCAAAATAACAATTAAAAATCGATAAAAAAATTAATACCGTATGAAATATATACCATCTATTAAGTGATCCCTATCAAATTTTGAGTAGTATTTTATTGTGGGTTACGCAGTTTCATTACAAAAACATGTTTAACCAAATGACTGCATTAATTAGTTGTTTTAACTACACAATTATATAGCTTAAAGGTTATTATCATAATTCCTCTGACTGGATTAATCTTTTGTTATAATTACACAATCATATAGCTTAAAGGTTATTATCATAATTCCTCTGACTGGATTAATCTTTTGTTATAATTACACAATCATATAGCTTAAAGGTTATTATCATAATTCCTCTGACTGGATTAATCTTTTGTTATAATTACACAATCATATAGCTTAAAGGTTATTATCATAATTCCTCTGACTTCTCTAAAATATTGTAACTAATCTATTCGTAATTCTTGAGACGTGATAAAACATACATACTTTCTCAAATCAGGATATTGTCCACATAATTATTTCGTAACAATAGATTGATTTTTAATTCTAATTTAAGTGAAGAATTAATCTTTTGTGGATATGGTTGCTTTTGTAAGTAAAGTATTGGTCCAAAATTTAGAAAATGGGCTTGACATGTTTGTTTGTATTTTATATTCTTTACAATATTGAAGATTGGACCCAGGTCCGTCAGTAAACGTCAGTAAAAGCAAAGTTCATACATTCATATATTGTATTAGTCCAATGATAGAGTGTATTAGTCCGATGACTGGACTAACACACCATCATTGGACTAATACACTATCATTGGACTAATACAATATCATTAGCCTAATACATCATCATTGGGCTGATACATCATTATTGGACTAATACACAATATCATTGGACTAAAACATTATCCCTGGACTAATACACTATATCATTGGACTAATACACTATCATTGGACAAATACACTATATCATTGGACTAATACACTATATCATTGGACTAATACACTACATCATTGGACTAATACACTACATTATTGGACTAATACACTATCATTGGACTAATACACTACATCATTGGACTAATACACTATCATTGGACTAATACACTATATCACTGGACTAATACACTATATCATTGGACAAATACACTATATCATTGGACTAATACACTATATCATTGGATTAATACACTATCATTGGACTAATACACCATCATTGGACTAATACACTACCATTGGACTAACCCAATATCATTGGACTAACCCAATATCATTGGAGTAATACATTACAATTGGACTAATACACTATATTATTGGACTCATGCACTATATTATTGGACTAATACAATATATCATTGGACTAATACAACGACAATGTGCATCAATGTAAATGATAATGAATTAGTATAATGATAGTGTGTATGCCCAATGAAAGTGTTTTGTTTTCTACTAGTATTGATATGATGATAGTGTATTAGTTAAATGATGGTGTTTTAATTCAGTGATAGTGTATTAGTTAGATGAGAGTGTTTTAATTCAGTGATAGTGTATTAGTTAGATGATGGTGTTTTAATTCAGTGATAGTGTATTAGTTAGATGAGAGTGTTTTAATTCAGTGATAGTGTATTAGTTAGATGATGGTGTTTTAATTCGGTGATAGTGTATTAGTTAGATGATAGTGTTTTAATTCAGTGATAGTGTATTAGTTAGATGATGGTGTTTTAATTCAGTGATAGTGTATTAGTTAGATGATAGTGTTTTAATTCAGTGATAGTGTATTAGTTAGATGAGAGTGTTTTAATTCAGTGATAGTGTACTAGTTAGATGATAGTGTTTTAATTCAGTGATAGTGTATTAGTTAGATGATGGTGTTTTAATTCAGTGATAGTGTATTAGTTAGATGAGAGTGTTTTAATTCAGTGATAGTGTATTAGTTAGATGATGGTGTTTTAATTCAGTGATAGTGTATTAGTTAGATGATAGTGTTTTAATTCAGTGATAGTGTACTAGTTAGATGATGGTGTTTTAATTCAGTGATAGTGTATTAGTTAGATGATGGTGTTTTAATTAAGTGATAGTTTATTAGTTAGATGAGAGTGTTTTAATTCAGTGATAGTGTATTAGTTAAATGATGTTGTTTTAATTCAGTGATAGTGTATTAGTTAGATGAGAGTGTTTTAATTCAGTGATAGTGTATTAGTTAGATGATGGTGTTAATGATAGTTTAAGTCGATGGTCGCGTTTTAGTCGAATGATAGTGCATTGGTCTGCTTTAATTTGTCTGAATATCTGAATATCATTCTTTTTCGTACGCTATATTTGTACAATCGTGCAAAGGAATGAAACACATTGTAGAGAATTTTATTTTATTGCTTCAAATCAATTTTAACCAATTTATATCAGTTATCCTTCATTCTTATTAATTTATTATGCTTTTACCCGGTTTATACTTGTTTCTTTTGCCTTTTATTTAAATGCGCTGTACATAACCTCTTTTGTCGTTCCGCTATAAAACACCATTAAAAAACATGTAGGGTGAAAGATCATATGTCATGCACAGTTGTTATCTATATATTTGCTAACTTTGGTTGGACTGTATTTTTAGGATTTACCGGCTCTAGATGGAACTAGCTCCGAGAAGAGATTATCATTCCCAGAACCTTTGGTGACCTCAATCCTTACATTCAACCCTAAAACGCATAACATGTATCCGTGCTTCCGATTTAAAATCATTGGATGTCCTGCTTCCGGTAAATGTTCGTTTTGATTGAAATGTAATTAGACAAACACTATAATCAACCAATAAAGCGTTTTGTTCCAGTTCATCGCAGCTCTGTAAAGTACATAACTCATTATCTTATCTTAATATCCATATTACATCACCATACTCATTTTCCCTTGCAACAGGTTTTAGGCGTTTTATCAAAATTAGGTCCACATGTTAGCCGCATGCAAATAATAATTATAACAGATATCACAGAAGCGGAGTCATTAGACTTGTGCTATCCCTAAATTCTGTTAAATTGTGCTTTTCTAGGCAGATTTTAAGACAATTGAAGTCAAATGTTAATCTTCATAAAATCATCGTCATCATAATGTATGAAAACAACCATGTATAATACAACAGGATTTTGTTACTTGGATTAATAAATGTACCAAAAATATTCATTCGAGTTATTCTTACTTAAACATTATTTGTAGAACTGTGTGACTCTGGATATTGTCTTAATGGTGGAAAATGTGCTGGAAAAAATTTCTGCTCTTGTCCAATCGGGTTTGCCGGAAGTAGATGTGGAAAATCTGGTACATTCTATTCATTTTTAGTTGAACATTTTATGAAATTTTGCGAGCAACATGGTAAAAATCTAACTGATCTTATACTTTTTGAACCAATAATTCTACGATAGTTCCTTCTGTTGAGACACATCATTATATATAACATCATCACTAGTACTCAAATGACGCAACGATCAGAAATGACGTGTAACACCGTAAAATGTCCGTTCCACATAATACATATCGTTCACTTCTTTCGGACGAACGTGTTGCGGCAAAATGCATGGTTCTACCGCATAGCGTCCACATTTTAGAGAAAATTCAATTTTTGTTAACTAACATTATATTTGCCCACCAGCTAATCTGTGTACATAAAGGTGATGGTCACACGCATCTATTTGCAGTTATTATCCTCTTGTTGATCTTTAACTCGACTTTACAAAGAAAAAGGTCGAGGTATTATATTAACCAGATCATCTGCGTCTGCATGGTCGCCGATTGAATTTTCAATGTCAGTAGTTTTGATGGATTGATGATGTTGCAGGCAAAACATTAACTAGGAATTTTCTAAGTTCACTGAGATCCATAAATCAGTGTGAATCCAAGAGTTATGGGCCTTGAATAGTAACCTCCAATTGTGACAAAAATGACATGTATTAAGTTTTAAATGAATACCTTCAGTAGTTTTAATGATTGATGATGCCCGCAAAACTTTAACCAGAAATTTTCTACGTTCACAAAGGGCCATTATTCAGTCAAATCTATTTTAGAGTTATTGGCCTTGGACGGTCACATCCAATTATGATCGAAGCTACGCGCAAATATCTTAAGTGATTGATAAATCATGAAGTTGGGAGAGAAGTTCTATTCAAGCCTTTGTCTCAATCCTCTGTACATTTGTACCTCTGTTGTATGCATGTCATGTAAACTTGTGTACGAAATTAATGCTTAAACTAAGAAGATACACGCAAAACTTTAACCAAAGTGTTGCGTCGCCGTCAATTTGTATGTCTGTCTGTCAAAAAATCTCACTTGAACGTCACTCCATTCGCCTAAGAATATATGTTTGTTAGTCCGTCTGTCGATTCAACAGCCCGTATATCTGTTCTTTCCCATATGGCACATCGCCAGTATTTCTGCCTGTCTGTCAGATTAAACTTATTAATATTTCAACACATCGTTAACACTTATAATGACACGGTTACTTCTGCTGCTACTGCTGCTCCTGCTAAATTACTTTCATGTCAAATTACAAAAGAGGGTTGGAACTGTTATGGTTCCATTTAAAACCTACTTAAAAATCTCTGACTTGAGTATATTTCTTTCATCCAGAAAAAAATATTGTATTTTTACCTGAAATAAATAAGAAAATGATCAAACCAGTCAGAAAATATCGTTTATACTGAATACATATTAAAAATGAAAATATGGACGATATGCGGCGAAAAAGGCACAATCGCCACAAAACGTACCCATGGACGAAATGCAACGCAAATCGTTCACATGTGAACAATAGACATTGTAAAACGTCCAAACAAGTCCGTTTTGCAGGACGGACGTTTTGCGGAACGGACATTTTGCGGTGTTACAGTGGTGCCACCTTGTTCTATGTATAGGGTGTCCGGAAATGAAGGTAATACTTTCGTACATGTTTAATGTCCCTTTAAATTTCCGATGATGGTATGTAATATATACATGTATGTAAACAGATATGTATATCAAAGATGTAAGGTTTTTTGTGTCAAAACACCATTAATATCTTTAGAATTTGAATATATTTAAAAATATAATTACCATTTTTATCCTTGACGTCGTTTTAGTAATTTATGGGGGTGACGACCTTTCACCATCTTTTCTTGCTGTACAAGTACGATGAAAATTTCTATTTTATTTTTTTTTAATTTGATAGATAATATTTACATGTACTTATTATAATTTTCTTATAGAAAAAATGGTCACCGTGTGATCTTCTTTCGAATTATGCATTAGATAATGATTACCATTTTTTTATTTTCAGAAAAAGATATTGTTTCCCAAGACTTTGGTTTCCAAAGCATCGAAAATAATCAACTGACATCACCAGCCGGTACATTTGATGTTGTTGGCGACGTAACATTGGACCAAGACAAACGTAGAGATGGACATCATCACGGTCATTCATGTCACTTTCATAGTCACCATGACCACCATCATGGTCATCATCCTCAGCCTAGTTACTGTCAGTTGCAACAGCATGGTCACCACAGTCATGGAAATCATGGATATCATCAACCACATTGTATGCATGGATTGTCTAACCATCACAGTGGATTTACTACATCTCTGAATGTTAACTTCGGTCACAACCATCATGGTCACCATCATTTGTTCTCTAATGGTGGTAATCTACATGGACATAACGGATGCTCTTTGAGTTACAACACTCAAACAAATCATCTTCACTTCCAGGTACAGACGGCACATCATCATTGGAGTGTGTCTGTCCACCATAACCTCCATCAACATGGACATATGCACAATATCGCCTGTTCTTGGCACCCACAGACCGGTGCCCATCTTGTTGTAAATAATCAGATCAAAGGATCATGCGGCCGTCCACAACAAAAACCACAGACTGGCAACCAGTCTGTTAATGTCACTCTTCCTCTCCGGCTTGGCAGTGGGTTCACTATAACAAATTCAGTTAATATATCTGCGAATGTGAATGTGGCTGTGAGTGTAGTAATGAATATGACTATCAAAGGCCTGAACATGATTGCAGCACCGTTACAACAACTCAGCAAATTAGGATTTAACAGTATGTATCTGACAATAGTCCATTATTTTGGTTATTTCATCTCAACAAACATTTTGGTCAAATATAACTCACTTCGTTCATACTGTACTGTAAGAGAAAACCCGTATTCAGTTGTTCCATCAGACTATGTGGCATTTGATACGTGTGTTACTATATAATTATATTGCATATTACATCGGTGTTGTATTCTATACTATTTTTTCATGTAAGAGCAATCAGATAATTGTATACATGTATATTTAATGATAACAAAAGGACATGATTTATTTTTTTGATTCTTTTGATATACATGTATAAATATTTCAGTGCACGACATTTATTATCGACGCTTTCGAGGAGAGCGCTGATATACATGATAGTATTCGTGTGTTGCAGGGTTTGAAAACAACATTGTCCAATGTTATTCTCTCATGAAGGCATTTTTACGTATGTGCAATAAGAGAGAGCTGACTTGTGATTCAACTTACCCATTGTCTCATTACAGTCGAGTTAAAAGTTGGACACTCGATAAAAATGCACCTTTCGGAAGTTTGTACAACCAACCATCCGTGTTTATTTCAATTAATGTTACCTTAAAGATTTAAGTGGGCTTTATTGTGTTTTGTGTTATAATTTTAGTACCTATTACTGCCGCTCCTGCAACGCAACCTACTCCAGCAGCGTCAACTACATTACCAATGGTGTCAGCAACATCGACACACGCACCATACACAGGTGAGAAAGTTTACATGTTTATACACGTCATTTTAGTCATCTATCATTGATATATGTGTGCATACATACTAATTATGCCATGAAATGATTGTCATTTTGCCTCTCTTGATAAAGACTACAAGGGAAAAATATATGTTCGTTTGATTTCATTCTTCCATTTTATTTTACATTTACTTCGTAGAAGTGTCACATGTTACAGAGAAGTTATCTTTTCGACAGAATTCAATTGTTCTAGGGACGCATATTAAATTAGAGCAGAACTTAAAGGTCATAACGTAAAGTATGTTTCTTTTATTGATTCATAATTATTGTCCATATTCAAATTTCAGCAAGTACTACAAGGATGCCTGTAAGCGCCACATCAACAGGTAATTTTAATTTTTAAGGCAAATACATTTATTAAATCTAAAAACCAAAACTTTACTAGTTTATTATAAACTGTACCATGTAACTCAAGCACGGTGTGTATGCATATTCGATCTAGAATTTTTCAAGATTCTTGGGTTTATACAGGCATCTTGTTTACCTGCAATGCGTCAGTATATCACGAGAAAAGTATATGTTGTAAATTACAGAGACGTTATTTGTTGTAAAATTTCTGTAAACATTATTTGTTGTAAAATTTCTGTACATGTTATTTGTTGTAAAATTACTGTAGACGTTATTTGTTGTAAAATTACTGCAGATATTAGTTGTTGTAAAATTACTGTAGACATTATTTGTTGTAAAAATACTGTAGACATTATTTGTGGTAAAATTACTGTAAATTACTGTATTGTTGTAAAATTACTGTAGATGTTATTTGTTGTAAAATTACGGTAGATGTTATTTGTTGTAAAATTATTGTATTGTTGTAAAATTATATTTAGACATTATTTGTTGTAAACTTACCGCTGACATTATCTGTTGTAAAATTACTGTATTGTTGTAAAATTATTGTATTGTTGTAAAATTACTGTAGACATTATTTGTTGTGAAATTATTATATTATTGTAAAATTACAGTAGATGTTATTTGTTCTAATATTACTGTATTGTTGTAAAATTACAGTATTGTTGTAAAATTACTGTAGACATTATTTGTTGTAAAATTATTGTATTGTTGTAAGATTATTGTAGACATTATTTGTTGTGAAATTATTATATTATTGTAAAATTACAGTAGATGTTATTTGTTCTAAAATTACTGTATTGTTGTAAAATTACAGTATTGTTGTAAGATTACTGTAGACATTATTTATTGTAAAATTACTGTAGATGTTATTTGTTGTAAAATTATTGTACTGTTGTAAATTACTGTAGACATTATTTGTTGTAAAATTATTGTATTGTTGTAAAATTATTGTAGGCATTATTTGTTGTAAGATTATTGTAGACATAATTTGTTTTAAAATTACTGTAGATGTTGTTTGTTGTAAAATTACTGTAGATGTTATTTGTTGTAAAATTACTGTATTGTTGTTTGTTGTAAAATTACTGTAGGCATTATTTGTTGTAAAATTATTGTAGACATAATTTGTTTTAAAATTACTGTAGATGTTATTTGTTGTAAAATTACTGTAGATGTTGTTTGTTGTAAAATTACTGTAGACATTATTTGTTGTAAAATTACTGTATTGTTGTAAAATTACTGTAGTCATTTGAGTATCCTCAAATGCTGGATTATCAAATTAAAACTGATTATTC
Organism: Lutraria rhynchaena; assembly: GCA_008271625.1. Lineage (NCBI taxonomy): Eukaryota > Metazoa > Mollusca > Bivalvia > Venerida > Mactridae > Lutraria > Lutraria rhynchaena. The sequence continues at coordinate 2,755,906 of VIBL01000050.1, forward strand.
ACTGGTATGCATTTTTTTGTAATTGTTTTCAGTACAACCTATTATCTTCACCAGAGCTCCTACCACAACCACTACAGGTACAATATAGACTGTGATTCCAACAAATCTGCCGACTTTTCAAATAATAAAACTGACACCATTAAGACTACACTAATTCTAGCCCCTTCAATTTCAGAAAAATACACTCTGAAAATGGCACATGTAAAATGTTCAGGCTGATGAAAAATAAATGATGCTATTATAGTCACTTCTCATCGTCTGGTGATCAATAACTATCCAAAAACTGATTTCATCACTGAAAGCCATCTTTTAGTGCCACCATTCAATCAAAAGAAAATACCCTTAAAGCTATATCATTAAATTTTCAATGAAACTAATTTATGCACATACATTAAATATTGAAATCTGTTCATATATTTCTATTTTACAATAGTTTTATCTTACCTCTTCAGCTGATCCTCGACCAGCATGTTACTCATACATGAATCAACCAACCATTGGAGCCTCAACAAATCAAACCAGATGTAACATGGGAGATGTAAGTTTTTACAGAAATACACCAGAAAATGCTTGTATTAAGCTCCTTGGCTTCAATAATTGTTCTAGTATATCCCTTGCTTCACTATAACTGCGCATATCTCCAATTGTGCAACTTCATGTACAAAACATTTGAGTTATGACCTACAGTGAATCATGATATTATTTAGAGTTGAATGCTCTAGATAATTGAGTTTGATGATCACTCTGTATTGAGGACTTTGTTTGCAATATCTACTCAGTTTTCATGTGCCCAAAGGGTCATATTAGGTTATGGCACTGCTCGTCCGTGCGTGCGTTTTCCTTGTGTGGACAATTCCTCCTTCATTATTTGACCTATTTTCTTCAAACTCTCACAGATGATAGCTATTGATGTCTAGTCATGTATAAAGGGGAGATGATTCACATCGCTGCTTTTTACTGAGTTATTGGCCCTTTTTATATTTTTACAGCAAATATTCATGTGCAGACAACTCCTCCTTCCTTACTCGACCTATTTTCTTCAAACTATCGCAGATGATAAGTATTGATGTCTAGTTGTGCTTAAAGGGAATATAATTTACATTGCTGTTTTTTACTGAGTTATTGGCCCTTTACATATATTTAATGCAAATTCTTGTGCAGACATCTCCTTCGTCATTATTGGGCCTATTTTCTTCCAACTCTCACAGATGATAGCTATTGATGTCTAGTTGCGAATAAAGGGGAGATAATTCACATTGCTGTCTTTTTACTGAGTTACTGGCCCTCTATATATATATATTATTACAGCATATTCTTGTGTAGACAATTACACTTTCATATTTCAATTATAACGTGTTTATCGTAAACTTTCACAAGGTCACAAAGTGTCTCAGTTGTGCATAACTTATCATCATAGCATGTTATGGTGGTACTCAGGTTAACACAGCCTTTGGCCATATTTTGCCATGCTCTGCGGAGTTCTTGTTTAAGGATGGGTTGGTTGTTAGTAATATATTCTTATTTCTGTATAAAAATGATTCAATATTGTTGCGACAATTGATCTTATACAAGTATGTAACATATTCACAACTTATGAGGCTATACACAGAATTATTACAAAAATGATAGCATGGAAGCATTTTTACAACAATACTTTCAGGTGTGTACTCTGTATCATGACAAGAATGGATATACTGCTAAATGTTTGTCAAAATCAGTAAGCCTATTTCTTCATACAATTCATATTTCTTTGTACAATTTATACAAGTCAAAAATAGAAAATCTGCTCAAGTTTCAAGAAATATCTAATTGACATTCTGTTTGATATAGTAGTTTCATGATATATCTACCTACCTTCATAATGCTTCTTTTTTCAAAAGCACTTGTAAGATAAACTTACTTTTGTACATGTTATTGAATATGGGTTAGACATTTTACTAATAAAATAATTACATTTGGTTAAATGTTTTCAGTTAAAAATCTACCATGTTTTCGCATGACTTTTATATGTAGGAGTTCGTACACCACTCTAAAAAACTACATGTAGTTGACAGTGGTATGATGAGCAGTGTTCACAACCTTCACATCGAGCAATGTTTCATTTTCTTTTAGTTAGATATTTGTGCATATTACCACACAAGTTTATTATTGTACTGAGCTAAATTAAGCACCTGAATTTTATCATAATTGTTTTCTAGTGTATTTACTAGTACTTATTTATGTATTGTAAGTAATTTATGCATTAACTTGACAAGAAACCCCAACTATATTTCTGTATTTCTATATTTATATATTTGAATGGGATTGTATGATTGGTTTGAGTTCAAGGCTTGTCATTTCCCACAAGTAGTCAAACTATGATATCATAGTCCATTTATTTAATACGAGAATCTTGAAGCATGCATAATCTAGCCTAGAAAAGGTTTATTGTGATGTCCTATTACTTGTGTTGTATTCTAGTCTTGTGAGGCTGGTAAGAGAATTGCTACAGGATCATGCTGGGAGTGTTGTGACAGTTATCTTTGTAATGATCATTGTTCAGGTAGGATTTATACATCAGGTGATTTTTAAACCAGCATCTGTCAGATGACAGACTTATGCCTGCAATTCTAACAAACATGGTTTCCTGTTTATCTATCAGTAGCTTCAAAAGGAGAAGTATATTACTGGTTGCAATTATAAAGGAATACATGAATGTTTTGTGTACAACAATTTTGAATACAAATATTTAGTTTATTGCAAAGCAAAGTTGGTATTTTAATACCTCTCTTTACATTTGTGGCTGTTTTACTTTTTATCCACAAGGATGCTCATTAATATATACATGTATGTGTGTGAATTAATAAACTTGTTGTGTGTGTTAATGAACTTTTGTGTGTAATAATCATTTTGTGTAGTGTGTGTGATAATTAACTTGTTGTATGTGTGTGTGTGATAATTAACTTGTTGTATGTGTGTGTGTGTGTGATAATTAACTTGTTGTATGTGTGTGTGATAATTAACTTATTGTATGTGTGTGTACTAATGAACTTGTTGTATATGTGTGTACTAATGAACTTGTGGCACGTGTGTGCATTTATAAACTTGTTGTATGTGTGTGTATTAATCACTTTGGTGTATGTGTGCGGAATAATCAACTTGTGTAGTATTAATCAACATGTTGTATATGTGTATGTAATAATCAACTTGTTGTATGTGTGGGTATTAATCAACTTGTTGTATGAGTGTGTATTAATCACTTTGTTGTATGTGTGCGTGTAATAATCAACATGTTGCATGTGTGTGTATTAATCATCTTGTTGTATGTGTGTCTAATAGTCAACATGTTGTACGTGAGTAATTATCAACTTGTTGTATGTGTGTTTGTAATAATCATGTTGTTGTGGGTGTATGTAATAATCAACATGTTGTATGTGAGTAATTATCAACTTGTCATGTGTGTGTGTAATAATCAACATGTTGTATGTGAGTAATTATCAACTTGTTGTATATGTGTGCGGAATAATCAACTTGTGTAGTGTTTATTTAAAATCTTTAAATAATTGTAATGTTTTACAATAGTAAATTGAAGTATTGCTGTCCATGGGTTTCCAGTAGTCCTAACAATGGTTTGTGGTTTTCTAATTCATAAACACTCTTGTAGTCATTACGATGTTACAGTCATTAATGTGATGTAACTGGCTTAATAACGTAAAAAAATATTGTAAGTTATTTTCAAAGATCAAATATTATACTTTCATTTTATGCAGCAAAAAAATCTAAGAGAACATGCAAAAATAGCGTTTAATTGCAATAAACACTGTACACCTTTATCGACTTCACTTTATTAGCAAGAATCATCTTGGTGCTGTAGGGGGCTCTGTAAGGTACAAATCAGTATCAGTTGATTTATTTAGTATGGCTTGCATAATATTGACCTTTATGTTTTAAATACATTTTAAAGCAATTTATGGAACTACAGCATATTTAAAATGTCAGTATATTACTACATTTAGATTTAGTGGATGAACATCATTGTTTTGATATACATTGACATACTCAACAAATCAATTTTATTTTAATGTAACCTTTAATTAAAACAAGCCGTACATCTTTGGTGATATAACGAAACTACCTCATTATTATGACTAATTCTTTGGGTCCCAAAGGTGAGGTTTTACTGTATATCTTTGCTACTTACAGAATCTGTTCTATACATTTCTACCTTCAGCTTCCACATCAGCACAATGTGCAGATAAAAGTCAGTGTCAAGTACTGATGGCCACAGGGTTTGATGTATGCAAGGATCCAGTGAAATCTGTTGACATCTGTAGAAAGACATGCCGCAAATGTTAGACTGTCCTACTCCAGAACGAATTAGTCTATAAATTTTGAAAAAATATCTTACTATATCTGTGTATCTCTTCCAAACCAAAATTGTTTCAAATGCTATTTGAATATAAGGCATGAGTTTGGCGAGTGCTGTTCAAAACAGACAGATCAACTTTGCAAATATTATACATGTATGTAAATACTGTATACAGTAAATCTTCAAATAGCAACTACCTCAATATTGCTAACACCTTATTATAATGACCACTAATTTTTGGACCGGCTTTTATTTCTCCTCCATCTTTCAACTTCATAATGATACCACATCATTATTACAACTGATTTTTCAGGTCCCGAAGGTGGTCTCATTATTGAGATTTTACTGTACATCATTTTATCATGGTCAAATAATTACACACAGAATTTCTTTATGCAATCATAACATGTAATACTTTTATGCAAATGAACGTCAGGGTTTTGACTATTTGAACTTGCATATTTAAAACAATATATACAAAAGAAAACAAGCTAAGGCAATTAGACCAAAATAATTTTTATTCATATCTACATGTGAAGAGCATTAAGATTTTCCATTGAACAAAAATGTACATAAATACACTGATAAACTATTCAGAAGCTACAGAGTACTGGAGAAGTCCAAGTAAGACATGCTAGCAGTAGACTCTAGAAACCTCACTATACACGTTTTATACAACTGAATACTGCTGTCAATTAATCTTAATAAGACCAGTACGGTTAGCATATATATATGTGTATATATACATAGTATCTTATCACCAAAAGTAAACATTCACAAAACAAACACACAAAGAATAAACAATGAGAAGGGGTTGCATATTCAAGATAAAAGCATAAAATTTTGTTTCCATATATAATTAAAATGATAATAAAGATATATACCAGTGCATTGACATGTTGTATCTGTGATAAGTCTTATTTTGAAGAACTGAATCAGGTAAATGTCACATGAGGAAGATAGTTTGAGACTTTTTAGTCACTTGTCCATTAAGTTCATAACAGTTCAACCCATGTTCTCATCAGATAAATAAAAACCAAGATCCTCAATTTGGTTTCTTTCACCAATAACTTGATGGCAATAGCAAACACATTTTAATGAAAAAAGAATGAATACTTATACAGAGCCACAAGAAAGTATATTCATTCATATAAATGTTTATTTACAAGTCAAACTGCTTTGGTGTCCGAATGCGTCTTGTGCGTGTTGAAGACAATGACTGCTTAGCAGTGGCAGTATATGACACAGTAACATTTGGAGAAGCCCTAGTAGGTGTAGGTCTATGTGATGTTGCTGGTGAACAAACATTCAATCCTCCAGATTGTGGTACATTTGTCCATTGATGACTCAATGCTGCAGTGGAGATAGAGTTTGCTGAAGCAGTCCTCATGGATGTATGTGATGCATACTCAGTAATAGGACTAGATTCCAACATTGATGACACTTTACCTAATGTCTCTACAGGAGATGCACTGTAGGAGTGTCCACCATAACTTAACGAATTGTTTGTTTCTGGCAGTCTGGATTGAATGTTGCTGTAGGAAACAAGAACATCACTTTTCTGTGGTACTGTAAAAGTTTCCCCAGCATCAGATATCAGAATAGGTTTTGATAATGACGATATTTGATTAAATCCACTTGTATCTAATAAAGTTGATGACTGCACAGCATAAGCATTTGATTTATTCACAGTAATTTGAATTTGGGGTTGGCTTTTAGTGATATTTGATGCTGCAAGACATTTACCATCAGGTATCAGTTTTTGAGATAATACAGAACTTTCTGTGATAGAAGCAAATTGTGACAATGTTGACAAGGATGATTCTGGAAACTGTAATTTCTGAATAGCTGGTCCTTTCAGTTCATCAGCAGAACTATTTGGTGATGTCATTATTTTGATCATGTTTCCACCAGTAATTGAAGTTGTTTTTGTAAGTGAGCTCATCAGTGTAGGTACACTGTTTTGTAATGGTGATCCTGATTGTATAACAGATGTGACTGGATATCCAGTAGATGGAGTTGATGGATTAGGTAGCAAACCAAGAGGCTCATTTACTGCACTTTGACAACTGGGTATTTTTAACGGAGTCAGAACTGTACTAGGCAATGAACCAGTTGTAGATGAAATATTGGAAGATTTGGCTAAACAAGACAACAGCTGCTGTATTTGATTTGACACAGACGAAGTTGTTGTCAACTGAACAGAAGGCATATGTCTAGCCAAAGATAGTAATGATGATATCGGTGTGCTTGTATTAGGAGTCACTTCAGAAGATATTAACTTGGAATTTCTCAACAATCCCTCAATCGTAATAGTAGGTTTAGGGGAAGCAGCTTCAGGCTCATTTTGTGCTGCACCAAACTTTTTGTTGTAATCTTCCAATTTGTAAGCAATTAATGGTTCATCAGAGTTTCCTATCACCATCGGAGATTGAACTGTTGAAGGGAATGGACTCACTGGCTGACTGGAAGAGTTCACTAAAATCTGAGGGGAGGATTTCATTACGCCCTTTTGGTCTCCATTGTCTGGCATGATTTTATAGGAAGAAAGCACACCATGCTGTGCTTTTAAGAGACCAGACAATTCAGATACACCTCCTGAAGAAAATAAAAAAAACAAAAAATACATATGCTTTCAAAAGTTTTAAATAACTTAATAATATACACCTTGGTATAATGATACGTTCTTACAACAATATGGTATCTCAGGTGTTTATAACATACCAAACTTATATTAACACTTAATCCTTTACAGTAATCATTTTAGTCTTCTGTTTCAATACAAGACACAAGACGAATACCATTCTCATCTAGAATGGTTGTACATGTATCAATGATTTGATTAATAGTCAAAATTTATATTGTACCTGGTCTCATTTTACAGATCATATTATTAGTAAATATTGTATGTGGTGTTCATTATTTTTTCATGACATGATTTCAAAAGTCAAGTTATATAAGTAGTATGATGATAATAATCAAGCGTCTAAGTAAACTTTTTTTAAGAGGGCATACATTAATTTTCAAGAATACTTGTCGTTCATGAAAAACATGAACATTCCCACATTGTGAACTTTACCACTTATACAGTAAATCAATCCTACCAATAAACAAAAATATAACAAGAGGGCCATGACGGCCCTGCATTGCTCACCCGAATAAATGTAAGTCAACTCATTACTAAAAAGGTAATAAAGGTACCCTTCCTGGCAGATAAAGGGGAAAGGTAATAACCTTTATCAAGGACCATCAAAGGAATACTGGAAAGGACTGTAGGATGTTATAGAACAAATTTTGTAATGATACATCCATTGTTTCATGAGAAGAAGATGTTTAAAGGGATTTCTATTTTTTGCGCCAGCATCCACTAAAAGGAGCAAACCATTTTTATTTATGCAAACCTGATAAAGGACCAACTAAGGATGCTACAAACCAAATTCAGTAAAAATACATCAATTGATTCATGAGAAAAAGTTGTTCTAAGAAATTTCTATTTTTAACTCTAGTGGCCCCTATAAGGGTTGACCAAATTTATATGAGCAAACTTGACGAAGTTGGTTCATAAGAAGACGATGTTTAAAAGTATTTCTATTTTTAGCTCTAGCGACCCCTAAAAGAGGCTAACCATTTTTATTTGAGCAAATGTGATAAAAGACTATCTAAGAATGCTACAGACCAAGTTTGGTGACAATCCATCCATTGGTTCATGAGAAGATGTTTAAAGGTTTTTCTATTTTTAGCTCTGGCGACCCCTAAAAGGGGTCACCTGGTACAAATATGAGCAAACTGCAGTCAGGATGTCAAAAGGATTCATTGCAGCAAATCTGATGTAAATCTGACCTGTAGTTTCCTAGGGGAAGACCATTGTTGACACCAGACTACGGAGCATCAACCAAACCATCCTAACAGCTCACCCTGAACCTTTGGTTCTGGTGAGCTAAAAAATTAATAGACATTTACAATGTTTGATTAAAACCAAGAACATCAAAGATACAGAATTTTGTAATTTTCCACAAGTTTATTTTCAATATTGAATTACATGGCTGTTTTCTTTTAATCAAGTTCTTTATTTTGTGAACATTAAACAGATATCAGGAATTAACTACTTCGCACTAACCTGTAACACTTAAAGGAATACCAGCAGACAATGGCGACTGCACAGTTGTTATGGGGCTGGCTATCGGAGGTGTTGGAGTAGATCTAAACCTCTTTCTGGGACTTGGACCACCCCCAGCTGACTTGGTCACACCTTTACGTTTTGTGTATTTTCTCTTTACTGTAAAAACAGAATTCAAGACAGTGGGTACAAAAGTCAACCAATCTAATAAAAAAATGTGTTAAAGTGTCTTAACAAGGCTAAAAAACACAAAACAATAAAGGGCATGTACAGTTGAATCACAGAAGTTTGAAATCCCACAGGAAAATCTGAAAATTTCAAATGTTTGCACTTTTCAAACTTTTACATCTTTTCATTTACATGAAAAAGTCACGAATATAACATACAATTTTGAGAAGACTGCTTCTGCAGAAGTGGATTCCCATGTGTTTGTAATGTTTGTGAAATGATACATAATTTTAACCCTTTGACTCATAAGTATATTTTGGACTTATTTGGGTTATTCCTCTCTGACATAGTGGAAAACATTGTGAGAAAGAAGCCATTTCTCATTACAAGCAATGGCTTCTTTTGTCACTATGTTTTAAGAAGTCATCTGCTTCAGATGCAGGAAATGCAGTATTATAAGCTGTTTTTTAAATTTCTATCAATTCATGCACTATTAACAATAATATACAACAAATGTGATATATATATTAACAGTATTACTCAGACACTTCAGTTGTATTTAAATACAGTAAAACCCCGATTCTTCGACTACGGATTATCCGAAAACCTGGTGTATTTCGAAAAGAAATTTCAGTCCTGATTTTTTTTTAAATATATTTCATTGTAAAATAACCCAGATTATAAGAATTGTCTAATCCGAATACCATGGCTTATCCAAAGTGATAATCAGGTCCCCAAACTCATTTGAATGCGTATTTTCACACCTGTAATCTGTAATCGACAATTAACTCCGATCAATCAGACTTGTCCATTGAAGGGTTTCTTTTAACATGTTGGAAGGTGCGAACAACAACTTGTAAAACCTTAATTACTGGACAAAGTTTTGTTTATTTGATTCATTGTTTGCAATTTCGGGAACTTTATTATCATATTATGATGTGAATTCGGTAAGACGACTCACCTTTAATTTTGACTTGATTAATAAATTGCTTTAATGATATAATTTGATTTTAACATGCAATTAACATTAAAAGTATTCACTTTATTTTTCGGAGTTTGTTTAATTGTCACGAAATGCTTGAAACAATTCACATGACTTTTATAAATTACAGACACTTGAGTTCCATTCCGTTTTGGAAAATGAATACAAATACGTGAAAATATGTGCTTTTCAGCTTTCAAAATTATGCTAAGTTTCACTACTTATGTTATATGAATTTATATTTATCTAAGAATGTATTGCTTATTGTAAATAAAACATATAACATAAATTAACTTGTTCGTCATAATTTATTTTGGAGTGTTCTCCCTATATTTTCATATAAAACAGTCTAGATTTCCTTTACCCTGGATTACCCGAAATAATTTTTAGGTCCCGTCGATTCTGGATAATTGAGGTTCTATTGTATTACTAAACCATGTCATGAGACCTTGTTCTAATCATGGCAAAATGGCAATGTTTTGAAACTTATATGAATGTTTGCCCCATTCTTACATGCACAAACACTTTTTCACACTTGTCTGTTTTATGCACAAATGATTCCTTGTTTACAATAAAATGTGTTAAACTAAGAGGTAACTTTCTAATTCAACTGTACTGGATTTAATGTCATCATTCCGCTGATAATTTTCCAAATCTTTAAACATACCAGTATGAACAGAACCATCATATATTGTACATATATCAATGACAAATTCACAATTACAGATTATAAATTCACATACTGCTCATAGATACAAACAGAATTTTGATATGTTTGCTGAATTGAATACAAAATTCTACATTCAAATAAAAAAGCAATATGTACAATATTCATCGACCATCTATCAATTTAACTTTTATTTGAACAATGACTTAATACCTTTGTTTGGAAAAGATAGGTTTGAATTGGAAGCTCCTAAACTTGGCAAGGATTCTAATGATGAGTTTCCAGACAATGCTCGAGCTCTCAAAGCTTTTGCAATTGTCATACGTCCTTGTTGGTTAAATTGTGATGACTCAGACTGCAATATATATAAATATCAAAAGATTTGCCTTAATTGAATCAATAAATTACTTTTGGGTAAAACAATTTTATACATCATAATAATCACAAAGAATTCAACTTTGGATTTTGACATTTTTTGCATTTTAAATGGCAGCAATTCATCACATTAAGTAAAATATCTTACATTAATTGTGGAATAAATGATATGAAGAATTTGTTTATTATGTTGGTGTTTTACAGTACACAAAATCAAGTACATGGCTTCATTAAAAGCAACCAAGTCAGTTTTCACAAACACATGCAACAGAAATTAATTTTGATAATACAATAAAAATCTGTATTTACCAATGATGGAAAATCATGGCCATCAATATCATCCAATGGATCATTCTGTAATCTTCTCTGTTTCCGATGGTCTAGATCAGATAAGTCAACTACTATTGATTCCTGAACCATTGGACCTTGTGATAAAATTCCACCAAGAAACTCAGCCACTTCATCCTGAACATGAAGTAATGATACACATGTGTAATCTAAAAACATCTATACTAAATAACCATGTAATTTAATGCAATAGTGAACAAAAGTAAAGAAATAAACAGCAAAAACAAAGAGCAGCAACAGACAGCAAGTTCGGTAACTAGGAATTCTAATCACCATGGCAAGTCTGAAAACAGTGTGAGTAAAATGATTTTAATGACAAATAAAGAGGCCTCTATAGTCAAGTGTTTGTCTGTATCTAGTAATCACTGGCTCCTCCCTGCTGTAAATTCTAATCCTACACAGCTTACAGAAGGTATATATAATCAGAAAATGACAAATAAATCTATTAAATACAATCAAAGGCCTGAAAGCCTGAAAGGGGCTTATACCTGGACATATATCACTGAATCAAATTCACTACTTACTTCATGTAAGTGCCGTCATTTGTCTGTATGACTGAGTATCTTTTTTTATTCATTAATCAAAGATAATTTGTTAATGCTTTCATGGCTTTCAACTCATAAATGATTTTTCATTATAAAACAACATAACAACTGTGCAATTTAGTCCTTAGACAGAGAGTCCAAGTAGCAGTCACATGATAGACACCAACTCAGATTTTAAAGCTAATGAGTCAATAATTTCAGAGGCTATTTCTAAAGAGGCTAAAATTTTATAAACAACATAAGGAACTACTTTGTCTCATCAACTAATATAGCATTTTTTGTCAACTTTAGGATATTGAGTCAATTAGAAGTACCCCTGTAATCTACTTAGCAGTATGAGTTCTTCGAGGTACTGAGTGCATACCAAGTATTCCTTGACAAACAATAACAACTTATTGGTATAAGCTTCCGACATTATTTTATATTGTAGTAGGATTTCTATTGTATTTTTGTTTGCAATTTAGGATCTAAGGGTTACATTCTAAGAAATAAGTAGGACTATGGAGATGTTGATAAGGTTCACATCAGTAAGCAATGGTAGGCGAGAAATACCTCCAAAAACTCGATAGACTTACAAGAATCATTTTGTCCACCATAACTTGTGTCAGTGATTCCATCTTTTTCTTAGCTCTAGACATACGCAGGTTATCATCAGCTCCACCAACAACAAGTAAACTATTCTCAGCTCGAATCTTTTCACGTAAATCTTCTATATCATCAATAGAGCTTGTGTTAGAATGTTGACCAATCACAAACAATGTAGGAGTACGACTATCCAGTAATGGATCATCTGCATCCTAAAGTTATCATACAATGTGGCAATTTAATTCTTCATCCAATTGACAACATTTCAGCAACATGGAGACAGTATACAATGTAAAACAGAAAGTGTGCTTACACATGATCATATCTAGTGACAACAAACCAAGTCAAATTAAACAAACTCTTGTATTGAACATCATTCAAATAAAATACTGCAAGATTCAGAAAATTTTCCAATCCTATAGCCAGTCAATATTACAAAGAACATGCTAATAATGTCCAAAGTCAGTATTGCCAAGTTAAGCAGACAGCTTTTCAGCACCTTTATGCTTTTAGTACGTTAATCTGTAAAAAGTATAAAGGTGCTTAAAACCGTTTTTATGGCAGAATATGATTTACAGTGAAATTTTTCAAAACAATTACAATCATGTGAGTTATCGTCTACAGAAGTAGCCCATTTTTCAAAAAACACTTGGTAAACAAGAGGGCCATGATGGCCCTGCATTGCTCACCAGAATAAATATTAATTAACTTGTTACTAAAAAGGTAATAAAGGTACACTTGAGGGCAAATAATGGGGAACAATAATAAGCTCAATAAAGGACCATCAAAGGATACTACAAAAGAATATTCCTGATGGCTGAAGGATGCCACAGACCAAATTTGGTGATGATCCAACCACTGGTTCATGAAAACAAGTCATTTTAAGGTATTTCTATGTTTAGCTCTAGCAGCCCCTAATAGGGGCCAACCATTTTTAATTCAGCAAATCTGACAGAACACTATCTAAAGATGCTTAAAACCAAGTTTTGTAACAATCCATTGATAGAATCATGAGAAAAGTCATTTTAAGGTATTTCTATTTTTAGCTCTAGTGGCCCCTAAAAGGAGCTGACCAAATTTATTTGAGTAAACATGAGAGAGGACCATCTAAGGATGCTACAGACCAAGTTTGGTGATGATCAATCCATTGGTTCATGAGAAGAAGACGTTTAAAGATATTTCTATTTTTAGCTCTAGCGGCCCGTAAGAGGGGCCGACCAAATTTATTTGAGCAAATCTGATAAAAGTCCATACAAGGATGCCACAGACCAAGTTTGGTGATGATCCATCCATTGGTTCATGAGAAGAAGATGATTAAAGGCTTTTCTATTTTTAGCTCTAGTGACCCCTAAAAGGGGTCAACTGGTATAATATGAGCAAATTGCAATTAGAACGTCAAAAGGCTTCTGCAAAGCAAAATCGAAGTAAATCCGACTGGTAGTTTCTGAGGAAAAGACCATTGTTGACGCCAAGATGCCGGAGCATCCACCTACCCATCCTAACAGCTCAACCTGAACCTTCGGTTCTGGTGAGCTAAAAGACAGTATCAATCTAATCTTATAAGAATATAGGACACCATGCAATATCTTTAGAAAGTAATGTTTTTTTCAAATTTCTAATAAAGGCAACAAAGAAATTTTGAAAATGCCTAGTAAAATTTATCTATCATGGTTATAGTTATAAACATTTTAAATAGCACTGAGCAGCTACTCCAAAATAGTACAGTAATATAGATAAAATACCTTCCAAATAAATCATCAATCACGCACACAAAACACACATAATTTTTATACCTTGATATAAACATTTTTATATATCTTGAAATAGACCCATCTGTGAAAAATTCAAACCAAAAGAAAAACAAAAAGGCTAACTTAAAACATCAAAGTTCAAAGGACCTAAAAGATGCTCACTTCCTAGCAGTGTACAGCTTTAAATCATGATCATTACAAACTTCCTGAAAATGCAATCAATAGACAATATGCTATGTGTCTTGAATCATTAATTCAATTATTAATAATAATTTGTCATTGACACAAGCTACTTTTCAACTCAAATGTTACTTGAAAATGAATTTTCTGCATGGGATGCAACACACATCATTTTCTGCATTTTACTTTAGTCAAGTAAAATTTTCTTTGATTTTTTTACTGAATAGGATATTAATACACTGTCAATTCTTAATTGTATACTGTGTAATAGAATTTTTATGATGCCACAAAGTAGGTTTCCTTCCTGCAATAATATAAAGTCTGTGATTTAGGGTATTCAAATTGAGTTCCACAGGTAGCTTATTTACACCCATCCATATGTATTTGTGTAACAAGCTTATAGCACACTAATCAGGAAAATATGAAAATATTCACTGTGCACTATTCATAGATTCTGGGATTTCCAACATCAACCCCTTTGCTTACTTGAAGACATATTGATTTTCTCACACAACAAAAACACATATAGATTAAGTTGCCAAGTTTAACACAAATTGTATTTCATAAAAAAGCTTGAAAATGTTACCTTAACAAGAGGGCCATGATGGCCCTTTATTCACTCGCCTGAGTAAAAAGTAAGGTTTCCCTGTGATTTGACCTGGTGACCTAGTTTTTGACCCCAGATGGCCCATGTTTAAACTTGTTCAAGATATCATTGACACAAACATTCTGACAAGGTTTGCTGAAGATCAATTCAAAACTGTGACCCCTAAATGGTTAACAAGGTTTTCCAGTGATCTGACCAGGTGACCTAGTTTTTACCTCGAGATGATCCATGTTCGAACTTGTCTAAGATATCATTAAGACAAACATTCTTAAAAAGGTTTGGTGAAGGTCCAAACAAAACTGTGTAAATGTTAATAAGGGTTTCCAGTCATTTAGCCTGGCAACCTAGTTTGTGATCCCAGATCACCTAGGTTCAATCTTAACCCAGGTATCTATAGGACAATCATTCCTACAAGGTTTGATGAAGATCGAATTAAAACTGTGACCTATAGAGTGTTAACAACCCCAGAGTGTGGATGATGGATGCCTGCTATTGACTGATCCTAATATTCCAAAACAAGAGGGCCACGATGACCCAAAACTGTGACCTCTGGAGTGTCAACAACCCCCATGCATGGATGCCAGACACTGGAGAAAGTGAGATATCTATAGCTCACTCAGGTGAGCTAAAAATAACAACCATTCAGACTAACAAAATGTTGATTCAACTTGACCTCACCAGCTTTTTTGCTAGACAATGTTGTTTGGACATGCCTCAGTATCGAAGCCTGCCGGATCAGTGACTATTATATTATAACAGCTTCATATATTACAAGGAAATTCAGGAAAAAAAATTCAGACAGAAATAATCCAACATATGCTCAATCAAATGTGAATTTCATGTGCTATTTAATGAAGTTAATAAACCATAATTGTTCTGTTCCATTCCCTAAGTTTACATGTTGAGATGGCGCAACTGCACTAAAAATAGAAAATCAATACCTTAGCAGTCCAGTTAATAAATTTTTGCACTCACAAAAACAAGTGAGGTTTAAAGTTTTTGTAATAATGCTTTAAAGTGAGTTGTAGAAGAAACCCCAAGCATGAGTGTATCAGCTCTTCCACCTAGTCCAAGAGAGTACATTTTACATGCGTTTATTGAAGATCTGATGAAACTGAACTACTGCCTTAGAGTATAGTAGGGTAAGCAGACATTGAATTCAGTGAAACTGATGGCTATAGATAGATAACAAAATATCTTACACCTAAAAACATAAGTTTCCCTACATAATGTCTGATACTTACCCCTCTACCTCCACCAACACCAGTATATGGAAAACCCAGACATACAACAGCAGACACTGCATCATGTAGAGCTACCTGCAAATAAAGCATAAATTTTGTTTATAACAATACATTTCTTACTCACTAATTAGGTCATCAATCAAAGTGGATATTCAGAAAATCCAAGCCAGCAAAAAGGTGATAGGTACTTTAATATAACTATATACTTCTTTATATACACACAAATCAGTGATGAAAAACAGACGATAATCTTTACTTCTGTGTTTTGAGAACATGGTTATAAACTCTGAAAGTTGAGCCACATGTAAAATGATATACAAAAAATAATGTTCTATTAAGAAGTAAAAGTTATATTTGATACACTTACATGACAAGCAACAAGAGATCCAATATTCCAACCAAGCAGTACAATTGGTCTATTAGTGTAATGATTTTTCAGCTGTAATACATAAAAAACAAATGAATTATCAGTATTAGATAGCTACTGCAAGACTGATTCATTAGCAAGAATTATCAAAAGAAAAATTAAGAATCACTACATCATGAACATACGGCTAAGAGTGAAATAATTTCTTTCAACAAATCAAACAGATATTTAGAAGTGAAATATTTTTGACTTGATTGATGTATTGATTAATGAACAAAAATTAAGAACACTGCATCTGTAGTAAATCTTATTAGTAATTTGAACTGACCTCAGCAACTTTAGTTTTCACAGCAATGATCATATGCTCTAGACATTGTGCAATACTGACACCACTTCCATTGTTTACAGTATGCATGGTAACAGGTATCACCTTTCCAAGACTAGCTAGTTGATTTGTCCAGTAGCGCATACGTTTAGATTGTAAGCTGTTGGCATTTGTAGGTCCACTTGGAGCAACAAGTATCAGAGGAGTGCAGGGTAATTTTTGCTGTCAAACAATTGAAACAAAATTAGCAATCAGATAAAACTTAATGACAACAATTATCAATAGACTTTGATATAATTACTGTGAATGAATGACTGTTCATTAACATGCAATTAATGAATTTAGACAAAAGAACCGTCTTGCCAACAAAAAGTAAGACACAGCAGGAATACAACCAGGAGAAGCAAGTTTAAGACACTGAACAGTCATTTCCAGCACAATGTTACTTTTACTACAAAATTGACATGCTCAACTAACAACAAAGTCCGGAATATATTGTTTGACTGAAAGATGGGGAGTATTGAGCAATTTATGAACAATGAACAAGATATTTTGTCCCAGGTCATGGAAAGGCTGTTTGAACATCCATTTGCCAAACTACAGTGAGCTGAATTCCTAAACTTTCACTTTGTAACTTTGTATTTAATAGCACTGGAAGAAAATCATTGTACACACTCGGTTGATTACCAAGAGGACTTTTGATATATTCAATTGAACATTGACTTTGAACACTTGATTTCTTTGCACAGATTTATTGTCAGCATAATGAAACATAAGAAATAATTCACGAATCTGGGTTCTTTTCACATCTAGTTTTTCAAGGTGGATGTTGGACATAATATACAGAATAATACAGACAATATAACTAGGACAAGATAGGGAGTTCAAGTTGACCAGCGTGTCAAGGCAACCATGTTCCAGACAATGAGAGCCTCCTGTACTGTAAGTCTTTTTCCAGTTCAATTTCAAAAGTAAAAATTCTAAAATGAACCTTTGCTGAAAACGACAGGTAAATCTCACATGAGATATGAGTCAATGAAATGTCATATGAGATATCATACTCTTCAGACCAGTTAATGTACTACAGTAGGTTGACAGACTGGTTTTAGTGCAATACTACAAAGGTACAGAAAGACACCTGTCAATTCAGCTAGAATCTTCTTTGGAGATAAAAGACAACATCCTGATAAGGCAATACTTACATTTACATTAAAATGATAAAGGAATTTCTAATACAGACATCAATCAATTGAAAACAACTATAAACAACCAAATAGATGTAAATGCAAATAGAAAATAGGCACAGAATGATTCATAATTCTAGTACAAGAGGACCACAAATGCCCTATATATTGCTCACATGAATAAACTGATGACTCGACAACTTGGTAAGCAAGTGATTTCATAATTTGATCAATCTTAATGGAGAACCACCAGACAATATTATGCTCAAAACGATGGGCTTTCAGCCAAGAAGATTCAAACATTTTCCTTATATAAGATTACATTAAACAAGTGACCCCTGGAGAGGGGCCACTTTTGACCCCAGGGGCATAATTTGAACTATCTTGGAAGAAGACCATAAAACACATCAAGTATCTAGACTCTAGATCATGTATTTTGACCAAAAAGATTTTTAAAGGTTTTCCCAATATAATCTGTGTAAAACAAGTGGCCCCAGTGTTGGTCCATCTACCACTAAACCAATTGAATGCATTAACAACCTAGAATTTAAAGAACATGTCATAACAAGAGGGCCATGATGGCCCTTTTTCACTCACCTCAGAACAGATAACAACTTCAATGTTTTTCCTGAGATTTGACGACCTGGTGACCAAATTTTTATTCTGAGTCGACCCATGTTCAAACCTATTCATGATATCATTAATACAAAAATTCTGACAAAGTTTTGGGAAGATCCAATCAAAACTGAGACTTCTAAAGTGTGAACAAAGTTTTCAGGAGATTTGACCTAGTGACCTAGTTTGTGAACCAAGATGACCCATGTTTAATCCTGTCCAGGACATCATAAAAACAAATCTTTTGACACAGTTTAATGAAGATCCAATCAAACCTGTGACCTCTAGAGGGTTAATAAGGTTTTTCAGTGATTTGACCTGGTGACCTAGTTTGTGAACCTAGATGACCCATGTTTAATCCTGTCCAGGACATCATAACAAGAGGGCCATGATGGCCCTGCATTGCTCACCAGAATAAATATTAATTAACTTGTTACTAAAAAGTTAATAAAGGTACACATTTGGGCAAATAATAGGGAACAATAATAAACTTGATAAAGGACCATCAAAGGATACTACAAAAGAATATTCGTGATGACTGAAGGATGCCACAGACCAAATTTGGTGATGATCCAACCACTGGTTCATGAAAAGAAGTCATTTTAAGGTATTTCTATGTTTAGCTCAAGCGGCCCTAAAAGGGGCCGACCAAGTTTATTTGAGCAAACTTTAGAAAGGACCATATAAGAATGCTACAGACCACAGGGGGCTAGCACGTTGAAGGGATGGAGCATAATGGTGTATTAGGCCTAAAATGGCCACATTGACTAAAAACATGTATATCATATATATACATATACAAGGGTTACAACTACCGAAATGACAGTTTCTGCACCAAGTTTGTTTAACACAATGTAACTTTTCAAGGAATCGCTCAAATTTCTAATAACTGGTGTCTACAGATAGCCAATACATTATACTACACAAAACCAGTAAGCACTTTGTCCAATTCAAAACAATGAAGCAGATATTTAATCTTTTTCCTCTGAAAAATCGTCAATTTTGTTTAGTCGAACGCAACCTCGCAACACCAAATTGATCAGAATTACCATTCTAAATACACCTTAAAACAATATGTATATATGTAATATAAGTGATTTGGTCCGTGTGGCCATTTTAAGCCTAGCACACCATTATACACCATCCCTTCAACATGCTAGCTCCCTGTACTACAGACCAAGTTTGGTGATGATCCATCCATTGGTTCATGAGAAGAAGACGATTAAAGGTTATTCTATTTTTAGCTCTAGTGACCCCTAAAAGGGGTCAACTGGTACAATATGAGCAAATTGCAGTTAGAACGTCAAAAGGCTTTAGCACAGCAAATTTGAAGTAAATCCGACTGGTAGTTTCTGAGGAGAAGACCATTGTTGACGCCAGACGACGGACGCCGGAGCATCCACCTACCCATCCTAACAGCTCACCCTGAACCTTTGGTTCTGGTGAGCTAAAAACAAACTTTTTGACACAGTTTAATGAAGATCCAATCAAACCTGTGACCTCTAGAGTGTTAACAAGGTTTTCTGGTGCATTGACCTGGTGATCTAGTTTTTGACTGGAAATTACCAATATTCACACAATTTCACAAAATCATTAATACAAACATTTTGATCATTTTTTTTGATGAAGATCCAATCAAAAGTGTGACCTCTAGAGTACTAACAAAGTTTTCATTTGATTTGAACTGATGACCTAGTTTTTGACCCCAGATGACCCATATTCAAACTTGTCCAAGATATCATTGAAACGAACATTCTGACCAGGTCTGATGAAGATTCATCAACAACCCCAATGTGAGAACGATGGACAACAAACGTCACAGTAGACTGATCAATCACTATACATAGAATAAATACATACATAGAAGGGTGACAAAACATTAACATTTGAATTACCAGTTTGTTCTGAGCATATGTATTAGCCACAGGATCCCAGAATTTCTTTAGCATACTGGACATAAGCTCTCCTGTAAAACCGTGAGCATAATTGCTGTAACTCAAACCGGCTGTCATACGATCTACCAGATTAGGCACCTGATAAAAAAAACATGATTTTGAAGCCTTCTGATTGAGCATATTGCTAAAATTTAGTTTTCATTTATATAATTAATGACATGAAAGAAATCTATCACCATTATTTTCCATAGTGTACTTCATATATATCTGAACAAGATGTTTGATGCTGTACTCTACACCAATATCTCAACAAAAATAAGGCATCTTAAGCTACTTTCACTAAACCCTTTTTCAGAAATAATAAAAGATTAAAGCTGTCATTTTGGTGGATTTAATATTCATCTATTGCAAAACTTCAGCAATCTTATTTTGTTTTTGTTAAAAATCATTAGAAAATATTTCAAAATACTATAAATATAACTTCAATTTACATACAAATTTAACACAGAAAACAAACCTTAGTCCTCAAGGTTTGAAGAACTTCAATATATGTAGCCAACATTGATGTACTGAGATTATCCAGCAGTATACCATGTAACCACTGTGTCAGTCTAATATCC
This sequence comes from Lutraria rhynchaena, assembly GCA_008271625.1. Lineage (NCBI taxonomy): Eukaryota > Metazoa > Mollusca > Bivalvia > Venerida > Mactridae > Lutraria > Lutraria rhynchaena. The sequence goes on from VIBL01000050.1 coordinate 2,776,829, forward strand.
TGTGTTAAGATGTAAAAGCATTAATTATGATCAGTCTATTCAAAATGTAAGTTAGAGTTGTAATACTTGGTTGCCTGCAGGGCATTGCAAATCCATTATTTTTTTGTTTCAAAAATATAGATTATGAAAAGATTCCCAGAAAAACAACTTTTTCACTCACCTGAGTAAAAATTGCAACTTCTAAAGTTTTCCTGCAATTTAACCTGGTGACCAAATTTTTGACCTGAGTCGACCCATGTTCAAACCTTTTCACAAAATCATCAATGCAAACATTCTGACAAAGTTTGGGGGAAGATCCAATTGAACCTATGACCTCTATAGTGTTAAAGGTTTTCCGAAAATATGACTACTTTGTGACCCCAGATGACAATGTTCGAACTTGTGCAAGACATCATTAAAACAAACATTTTGACACTGTGTAATGAAGATCCAATCAAAACTGTGACCTCTAGAGTATTAACAATGTTTATGTGATTTGACCTGGTGGCCAAGTTTTCGACCCAAGATGACCCACGTTCATACTTGTGCAAGATATCATTAATACAAACATTCTGACAAGATTAGGTGAAGATCCAATCAAAACTGACTTCAAAAGTGTTAAAAAAGTTTTCCAGAGATTAGACCTGGTGACCTAGTTTTTGAACAGAGATGGCCCATGTTCAAACTTATCGAAGATATCACTAAGACAAACATTCTGAAAAGGTTAAATGAAAATTCAATCAAAAGTGTGACCTCTAGAATGTTAACAACCACATGGTGTAGATGACGGACAATGGATGCAGCAAATTGACTGATCACTATAGCTCAATGAGCATTATGCACTCAGGTGAGCTAAAAATACATAAAACATGCCAAGAGAAGAAAAAAAGGATTTTAATTCTATTAATAATTAGTTTATCATAGTTTTATTCATACATGACATAAAAAATAAGTATTTGATAAGCAGCATTTGACACTAACTTTTAAGCCAGGTATCCCGAAGGAACACCTGCTTTTAAATTTAGGAGTCCCTTCTGAAAATTAGGAATCCCTGGAACAGATTGGTAGTAAAAGTCTTATAAAAATAAAATTATAAACTTGACAGCAAAGAAATACATCAGAATAAACAGCTTTATTTAATAATACACTGTACATCACATTAAAAACAATTGCAATTTGTATGATTTTTGCTGTAACAGCAAAAGAGCCTGTCTGTTTAACTCCTCGTCATCAACATCATCGCTTGACAAGTTGTCACACTCGTAGGTGACATAATTGAGGCCCATGTGGCTGATAACTGTTTAAGGCCTGTATATCAGTTGGGACCAATATACACATATATGATATACAGGCCATATATATGTGTATATTGGTCCCAGTTGATATACAGGCCTTAAACAGTTATCAGCCACAGGGGCCTCAATTATGTCACCTGATTCAAGCTCATCTGCCACCTGGAGCTGTGCTGATGATAGACTGACCTTCAAACAAATATTTGTTTTAGTTAGGTACCTCACTAAAGTTTTACCAGTTCATGTTTGAATAATTGATTTAATGAATGAAAATGGAACCTTTCAAAGGAACAGAAACCATTAGTTCATGAACTATTTAAAAACATAATTCTGACACTAAGTGCTGTGAAATGTGCCAGAAAGGTCATATTAGGATTGGCCCGCAGAATAAACATGTCCATTGTCTTTTTTCTTTTTCGTAACTTCTTTGAACTTCAAGCTGTTCGTGTTTTGTTGGTTTTTTTGGTTTTGGTTTACTTACGCCATCTAAATTGTGTTTATTCACATTGTGTTTATTTATTTTTTTTTTTGAAAATAAAGAAAGGTAGCAAAAATATGGGACAAAACTTACCGTAACACCATTTCCTGTTGTGACAAGATGTATTGTAACACCGTTACCGCCTGTCTGATTTCATTTTGGACAACCATCTTTCGGATACGACAATATCATTTGTATTATTTTTTTGCCGAAATGAGGCGTTTTACCGAAAAGTGTTGATAATTAAATGGTTTTATAGTTACTAAAAGGGTTTTTACAGCCTATTAGATAATTCTACTTAGAAAATCAAGTGTCCCAATGGAACACCTGACATGTCAATTTTGGAATCCCTTCCCAGTTTCTGGTGTCCTCGGGATCCTGGGACACCGTTAGTGTCAAACGCTGATAAGTTATGGATTATTAGTTTTTCACTTTCCATTGACTGATTTTGTTTTTATTAAATTAAGTTCAATTTCACTGTACAAAACTTTTGAATTTAAATTCACAATAACTAATTTCGATTCTTCAGTGTTCAATCTTAATTGTTTAATTCCAACTTAAAACAACACATAACATATAAGAAAAACTCAGAAACAGAATGTAAGTCGGAATTCATATTCATATAAGTAGGTACAAGTAGTGTGCATATTTGTCTTAGCTCGTATCTTGGTAACATAGGATACATAATAGAAGACCATCTTTTTAGCACCATACAAATTTCTAAGGGAATACATGTACATATTTAGATTAACAGAATATTATAATTCTACCTGGAATACAATTTACATGGAATTGTTACTCAGCTTTCAAACTGTAATCAGTGATTTGAAGAACCAGTATTACTAACAGAATTCATATCTAGTGCTTTTCAACACTAATAGTGTATCTAAAGTGAATGTTACCATCAACTCAAGCCATTTACTGAAGGTATCAGCATTTGCTTGATAAAATCTGAGTACACATGAGATAAAAATGCAAAATTTACCCATCTAACACAAGATAATGCCTGCCGTACTCTCTTTGCAGTCTTGTCAACTTGATTTCTTCTCAATACTGCCTCATTTACATTCTGTAATTAAATTAAACATGAGATATTACAATCAACAGGAATAGCAGTAAAATGCAGATATTTGATAAAGTGATTCAGATGATACAGCACCATGTTTGAAAAGACTTGACTATCTATTTAAAGTCTTCTACAACTTCACCTTGAAAATGACGCTTGCATGTGTCACTAAAATGAATTGAAAACAGGATGAGGAATTTACCTCAACCCAATTTAACTCCAGGTAAGCATGTGACATATCCACTTGACATGTAGTCATGTCATTCAATAATGACAACATAATTATATTCGAGTAACAAAAAGACCCTCATTACATCATGTATCAGAATCAATATAAGTAATGTTGTTTTATTATGAAGGTTCAATCAGTTTATTTGACACATTATATCACATGTACCAAACTTCAATTGTGTAATACTCACAGATTCAATTGCTAATCTAGAAAGTCTGTCACCATTAAGAATCTTGTTAATTTTGTTAAACAATCTATTTTGTTGAGGTGACCATCCAACTCTGAAAGTAAAATATGTTGTATAAACTTCAAAATCCTTGTCATTGTCAAAACACTCGTGTACGATTGAATAAATCTGATAAAAATATTTTGAGTACAGAAACAAAAGGAGACAGGGCTTACTGCACACTAATTATAGTAACCTACCTCCCTACTGAATCTATGAACTGCAGACCAGTGTTCTCTACTTATCAGTCAGACAAGTTTGTGACAAGAGATTGGGGATAAGCTAACCTTGACCTGCTGACATCAAAATCAAATAGGGTCATGACAAACACTCATACAAATTCTGAGGATTGTACGCCAAGGCATTCTCTTCTTATTGATTGGACAAAGTTTTTGTTGTTAAGGTCATTATAACCTTGACCAGTCGTTATAAAATTTGACTTAGTCACCTTAAAATCAATAGAGGTTATTTACTGGTTCAGACAAACATCCATACCAAATCTAAGAAATGTACATCAAGTCATTGATTGAAGAAGCTTTGGGTTGTCAAGGACAAGGTGACTTTTGACCAACTGACCACAAAACCAATACAGGTCATCTACAGGCCACAAATGACCTCCCTACTGAATATATTGGCTGTAGGCCAGTGTTCTCTAGTAATTGATCAGACATTTTTAGTGGTCAAGGATACAGTGACCTTGACATTTTACCAACTAGCCACATAATCAAAAGGTGTCATGGTGACTAGAACTTTGACCAACTGACCACAAAATCATATTAGAAGTCACAAAATGGCTCCTATTGAGCTCGCTAAGGCACTTATTATCGTCCTGAAAAGGTTGTCCATTGCTTTTTCAAGGAATGACCTTGACATTTAGGACGGGCCCACCAAGGGTCATAAGAAAAGGAGAGATGGGTTGAATGCCCAACATAAACCAAAGTGTGACCTTAACCGTTAAGATATGGACATGGGTCTTGCACACGACACACCGTCTCATCATGGCGTACAATTTTGTCAAGTTATTTTAAAATCCATAGGTGCATGAAGAAGTTATGGTCCAGACAAAGACATACTAAAACTTGCCAATTTTTTAGCTTTAAACCCTAAATGTGACCTTGACATTAAAGATATGGACCTGGGTCTTGTGCATGACACACTGTCTTCAATTATGACATGTTGTTTCAAAACCCATAAAAGCTTACAGTCCGGACAAGGTAAAACATGCCAATTTTTGCCCTTTAAACCAAAGGTTTGACCTTGACCTCTAAAATATGGTCAAGAATCTCATACATGACACACTGTCTAATCATGGTGAACAACTATGCCAAGTCATTTCAAATTGATTGATACATAGGAAGTTATGGTCCAGGCAAGGTTGGATGGACTAACACAGACGCACAAATCAGCGCATGGACGGATGCACATACATGGAACCACCATTTTAACAACCATTTAACAACCACTATGGAAATAAGGGTTTACCCTTTCTTGTGTTATCCCTGGTATTGGTATGCATGCCATGGTGTTTATACTCCTGCTGTGTCATGTTATGTATCACTACGTGTTGTTTTATTGTTTTATTACCACGTATGTACTACATGCCAAAATAAATCTTATCTTAAATCTTAATCTTAACTTTGTCGAGCTCAATGCAACATGGCTTGACAAAAATCATTCATAACCCTTTTATACATACATATATATAATAAATATGCTTTTGGTCCATGTGGCTACTTTAAGTCATAACAACCCATTATACACCATCCCTTCAATGTGCTAACCTCCTAGTCTAAACTGGTTCACAACCTGCATACAGATTATTGGGAAAAGCCACTGTTTTGACTTAACTTTTCATAACTTAATTACTGAGCTATCTGTTATCGAATCAAATTTGAATGATAAAAGTTAATAATAAGTGTGTTAATAACCTTTCTAATGGTGCCAATTTTGTAATTATAAGACATATACTACGTGAAATAAAAATAACTACAGTCCACTCTAATTATGGTGAAGTTGGTTAACACAAATTTTCCATTATGGCAAAGTATTTTTTAAGTCCCGATTTTTTCCTTCTAAAAGTATATAAAATTCTGTCAGTAAAGATGAATTTTGCTCTCGAAATTTTTTGCTATGTCGAACTAATTTTGAAGTCCAAACTTCGCACCTAATTTGCGTTGTTTATTACGAAGTCAGACAATATCATGCACTTGCCCCCAATGTTTTTTCACACCTCGCTGAACGTATCAGTTCAATTTAATTTTTAGTCAATAACAATAGGGAGATTATTACTGTTTACTCTTAAATGCAAACATATCATCATATGTAACTTAATAGCGGACCAAACACTTGGGATTCGTAAAACATGTCATAACATAAGATATTTGTAGTTTAGTATATTTCTATATAAATCATCATACATGAAGTAAATATCATTTATTTATTTACTTCTAAATAAAAATACAAGAAGACCCACGATGGCCCTGCATTGCTCACCAGAATAAATGTTAATTAACTTGTTACTAAAAAGGTAATAAAGGTACACTTGTGGGCAAATAATGGGGAACAACAATAAACTCAATAAAGGAATACTACCAAGGAAAATTTGTGACGACTGAAGGATGCCACAGACCAAATTTGGTGATGATCCAACCACTGGTTCATGAAAACAAGTCATTTTAAGGTATTTCTATTTTTAGCTCTAGCGGCCCCTAATTGGGGCCAACCATTTTCATTTCAGCAAATCTGATAGAACACTATCTAAAGATGCTAAAAACCAAGTTTGGTAATAATCCATCCATAGAATCATAAAAAAAAGTATTTTTAAGGTATTTCTATTTTTAGCTCTAGTGACCCCTAAAAGGAGGCAACCAAATTTATTTGAGCAACTTGAGAGAGGACCATCTAAGGATGCTACAAACAAGGTTTGGTGATGATCCATCCATTGGTTCATGAGAAGAAGACGTTTAAAGGTATTTCTCTTTTTAGCTCTAGTGACCCCCAAAAGGGGTCATCTGGTATTATATGAGCAAATTGAAGTTAGAACATCAAACGGCTTCTACACAGCAAATTTGAAGTAAATACTACGGGTAGTTTCTGAGGAGAAGACCATTGTTGGCGGCGGACGCCGGACAACAGAGCATCCACCTACCCATCCTAATAGCGCACCCTGAACCTTCAATTTACTTGTCCAAATGGCGTCAGGGGCAACCATGAACAAATCAAAATTGAAAACAACTTTTATTTGACCCAGTGACCTACTTTTTGACCCGGATGACCCATTTTCGAACTTGTCCAAGATATCATTGAGACGAACATTCTGACCAGGTCTGATGAAGATTTACTCAAAAGTGTGACCACTAGAGCATTAACAACCCCAGGTGTGGACGACAGATGCCGGTGTAGACTGACTGATGACAATAGCTCACCGAGCACTACGTGCAGGTCCTGGCAGTTTAAAAGAACTTTTTTGTGATGTGAAATTTTGTTGTCAGGCTAATATTAAGGTTATTATAGGGAGTACAAATTTACATAATTAGGTTAACAAATAAAAGCAATGCATAACCATAAAACCATAGGTAATCCATGTGTTTGATGATACCTAAGGACCCATACTGTTTTGGGGACTTAATCCCCTTGATAATATGAGGCAATGTTCAATCTAGAGTGCGCCGTTTGCTATTGTTAACAGCTGGGACCCACAAAAGGTATTCTGCTAGGCTCGACAAGTGCATTCGTGCCGACTATTGTAGTAAATTCCCCTCCATTCACTTGTTTGGGAATCTATGCTTTCCGCTTATTCACCATGCTCTTGCTGACTATACTGTGTTTATCTTGCCATACAGCATAAACCAGTCAGTTGCTATTGCTATTTTTATCATCTTTGTTACAGCCAAAACCATCTAAAACGGTGGTTCCTCCATAAACTGATTTCCCCTCTAAATCAGCCAAATGTTCTGGTCCTGACTTCACTACTATATAATTCAAAAACCCCTCTGAACTGGCATCCCCTCCAAAATGGCCAAATGACCTGGTCCTGAGCTCGGCCAGTTTAGAGCGGTTCCACTGTACTAATTTTAGATCACAAAATAGCTCATGCAGACTTTGGCAAAGATAGCCAAGTCTCCTGCCATAGCAACTAAATGTGAAGTGTCAACCCAATCCAGATCACAGTCAAATCCTGGCCCTTCCCAACAAGTCAACAAAAAGGTGAATCTCAATCGAAGTGGCTGAAAGATGATTGCTACAAAAACTGGTTGTGTATGACCTGTATAACAATGCCACATTGAAAATGAAACTGTTCTCTATGAGTGAAAACGGGGTAAAAATCTGTTAGTGACAGGTTGTGACAATTACAGAACATCCACACTGGACAGACACATGTTTTGCCCTCCTTTTTTTTTTCAAATTACCCCCAAATCAGAAGACAATGGGCCCATGGTCCCCCTTGATGGTCAGTCTAGATTGAACACTGAGGTGTGCAAGGATCTGCCAGAATGGGGCAAATTTTGTACAGTTTCAGAGTTCAACCATAACGGTGTCCCAGGTGCCCAAGGATCCTAAATCTTGAGGAGGAATACCTGATTTAAAAGCTGGGTATTCCACATGGATACTTGATTTTCATAGTCAGTGAGAAATGAAAATTAAATAAATACCAATTCAAACAAAAAAGAAAGTAAGTACTTGATTATAAATTATTTGAATAAACGGAACTGTTCTCATTCTGTTCGTCTACGGTAATGGCAATGCTGCGATCTTCTGTGGGTGCGCTGAAATCCTGTCATCTGATCAGTCAATTGGCTTGTCAATCAAATAATTGAGTAATGGTAAACAAACCTATTTAATTTATCCTCCCAATTATCATGTTTATCATCTTTCAAACTATTCAGCTGTTTCTCAGTTTCTTTCATGATAGATTTAGCCTTATTAACATCATAAGTTGTTGGCATACGCGGATGTACAGTGACAACATCAATTGGAATATCTGGTTCCCTGTAATATAGAGAAACAGTGTGTAGATAACAGTTCCATTTTAAATTATACAAACATTTCAATAAATAATATTTCAATCCAACAAGCAAACATTTATCAACATTTAAGTAATAATAGGAGAAACATTTGTATGCAATTGTTTGACATATGTTATCTCAACAAGATATGCAAATGGTCAAAACATGTGGTCAGAAAACATATTCTGGGCAACAGATATAGTAGAAACTCATTATATCAAACTGGCTTTTATTGAAATAATTATAAAGTCCCAAATCTTATCCTTTTTACATATAAAAAAATGCACTTATTTGACTTTGTTGTTCTCATTTTTTTGTACATCAGAGTAGATTTTCGGACCCAAACATCGATTTTCAACTATCTTGTGACCATCATTTTTCCCTCCAACAAACACCTATTTCTCACCTGATAGGATATTTTTGCATTGGACTCAGAAATCAATATTTACTTAATGGCAATAATGGCAATAATGTACATATGACAGAGTCCATGTGCTAACATGTAAACACAGTCATCGAATTTCTCCGACAATTTTGCGAAGTCCCTTGAACTTTGATACAGAGTTTCTACAGTAATTCTATTCAGATATCTTGTTCCTTGCATGGCACAGGCAAATGAGTCTTTTTAGACAGTTTATCAATTAGAACATAAATAATATGATACAAGGTATAATAATCTTACGGCATTGACTGTTCTAATGTTCTGTTTCTAGGGAATTTTTCCATAAACAATGTTCTCAGCGGTCTGGCATTACTGGCATCTGGATGAGCGCTCCATGGTTTAGAGTAACAGTGATCTACACTGACAATATCTAACACAGATCCAGACATCATCTCAGCTAATGATCCATAAATTATGAAAATACAAAAGTACAATCAATTTTAACAGAATAAATGACAACAGTTCACCAATGTAAAAGTCACTGAAAGAGAACACACCCCATATTAATAATATTATTATACATACTGGAACCCAAGTGATTAGACATTTTGAATACAGTGCAAAAAGTTGAGTGCATGACAAAATCTCTGCCAGACAAAACCCCCGTCACCCACAAGGCTCTACATTAACTGTTCAGCTAACTTGTCTTGCTGGACAAGTGCTTAGAAAATTCACTTGCCCTGTCCAAAGTTAGACTTGTCTGGACTACATTACATAAACTGAGCTTTAGCCTTTACCTCATGATTTATCTTCATTTATCTTCAATGAAAAGCCGAAAGCAAATGTGCTGGACAAATTGCAATCTTTTCAAGCAAAGCCGCCGCAAAGCAAATTCTAATTGTCGTTATAAAACGTGATAGAAGATAGAAGTTTGTCTACTTGGGGATTGATCAGACAAATGAACATAAATTATTGGTAATTATATTCCAACATAACACAGCCAATTCCTTTCCATGAATTAACAGTTTTGCGCAATAATAACATGAGAATTTTAGACTGAATTTCATACTGTGCTAAAATTTTATCCGTAGAAAGAATGGAAACAAAGGCAATTTCAAGTTCCTCTATATGAATCAACGGATGACATGAAATTGCCTTTGTTTCCATTCTTGCAATGGATAAAGGTATTGAGACCCTGAAATATCGCGTCGTTGGGTAATTTCGATGTAGGGGTATTTTCGACAGTGCACCATTTAGCCCTATAAACAAATCCTTCGCGCATGCCCGGCAGATGTCACGTGATTTTTACGCTGTACGCAAGCAGACGTAAACATTGTAGTAATTTCATGAGATATGGAAATTAGACAGGCAAGTAAAACATCAAATGTATGTGGACATCGTTATATTGACCCTTTTCACTGAATCCTGAATTATGACCCTAAAAAATCATTGTTTCTACAGTTTCTCAAGGCTGTAACATTTTGACAGATCTTCTGCTTATTTAACATTCTCCCAACATCAATGTCACGTGATTTTTCATTCATAAAAGTATACCACGCGCAAAAAAATACAACCCAAATTCTTTTCATCTCTAATGTCATAATTGAGAAAATTAATTTCATCAGCACCAGTACATTTTAATTCCTTGAATGTAATTACAGGTTAAACCTACTTCTAGGGGTAATTACCGTAATATGACTTAGCAGATCTCACAGATGCTTATCATGCTGTTATTGATGAGGGTATTCCAGTAGAATGGGCAGCCAGAAAATATTCTGTACCCATCAGCACACTGAAGGACCGTGTTAGAGGGAGAGTCAGTCTTGATACAGTTAGATCTGGTCCCCAAACTGTTTTTACCCAAGAGCAGGAAGCATTTTTAGCACAATACCAGCTTACTATGGGAGAAGTTGGCTTTGGGTATTCAAGACAGGAAACCCTAAATCTAGCATATGATTATGCTTTTCATCTTGGAACTAGAGAAAGAGCTCATCCTCTTGGATTTGATTGGTTCTATGGTTTTCTTTCTCCAAGGCCTGACTTGAAAGTTATCAAACCCAGGAGTCTAGAAGCTGCTAGAGCCAAATGTGCTACTGAAACGGCCATTTCCAACTATTTCAAAGAACTTGGGAACATACTGGAAAAATACAATCTACTGAATAAACCCAACTGCATCTTTAATATAGATGAAAAGGGCCTAAGCTCTGAACACAAGCCACCTAAAATAGTGACTGGTAAAAAATACAAAGCCCAAGCTGTTACATCTGGTAAATCAAAAAATGTAACACTTATTGGCTGTGTCAATGCTGTTGGACAGCAAATACCACCATTTTTTATATTTCCTGGCCACAGAATGTTGGATTCGCTGCTGGATGGCACTACACCTGATGCAAGTGGCACTGTTACAGAATCAGGATGGTCCAATTCCATCACTTTTGAAATGTACACGAAGGAGCACCTCATTCATTTTTTGCCTCATAGGGATCATAATTCTGTTGTACTCATCCTATATGATGGACAAAAAAGTCACATCACCTTTCCTTTGATTGAATGGGCTAAACAGCAACACAGTATACTGTTTGTGCTCCCCCCACACTGTAGTCATATACTACAGCCACTTGATGTCTGCTGTTATGGTCCACTTGAACAAGCATGGAACTCGGCTTGTCATAGACACTTAAGGGAGTCAGGGGGGAAATTAATCACCAGATATGAAGTGTGTGGGATAGTTTGTAAAGTGTACACTTCTACCTTAAATGTTGCTAATATTCAAGCTGCCTTCAAAAATCTGGTGTGTTTCCTTTCAACCCCAGTATCATTAATCCAGTTTCTGTAGCACCTTCTGCAGTCCTTCAACAGCCATGTCAGTCTGTGGTAAAATCATCTCTGTCAGCAGAAGCATTTCTTGAGGCCAAAGGAGGTGAGATTATGAAAAATGTACAAGCATCCAAAACCAGAAAGACGCTCAGTAAGGTGGTTGGTGGTAAGGCGATTACAGAGCCAGCAGTCCTTGAAGCTGTTCAAAGTCATTTTCTTGCACAACAATCAAAGATTGCTAAAAGGAAATGTCCTCCTCCATCAGTCTCTAAGAATAAAAAAAAAAAAACATGTCATGTATTGTAGTTCCTGGATCTTCAGGTTTACAGAAGAACCAATCTCAGCCTGGGTTACAGAAGAATCCATCTCATTCTGAAGATTTATCTGATTCTGATGAAAGTGAATATCCTGAGTCTGAAAAATGAATTGTATGCAAACAGTTCTATCCCAAGGACAAAAACTTACTTCCTTATCTTACAATTGTGAAGTGGGGATGCTGTGATAAATGCAATGGTTGGGTTCATCTGTCCTTTTGCTCCACAGTGAAAGTAATAAGGCTTGGTGACTCATTCCTGTGCCTAGTGGTGTTCCGATTGTCGCTAATAATCGAAAATCGATCGAAAAGATTGACGTCGCCGACAATCGAGTCGAATTTACGAAGTCGCCGACGTTTTTAGTAGTTTTTTATCCGTATGGTCTTTTTTCTTCTTTGGGTTAATTGAATGCGATCCGAGTCATCAGGTGGACGCATGAAGTACATGAATAAGCGTTCTTGGATACGGAGCAATTCTAGTCAAACAGTTTGAAGTAACAGTTATTAATGATATTAAGAGTTATTATTTGTTTCACATTTGTTAACTATTGTTCAACTGTTTTATCTCAAAGTATAGTTTTTGTTCCAGTAAAGTTATAGTTCTTCAGACTTCTTCTTAGTGCCATATTCTTCTGTATAGAACTAAGCTTACTAATTAAACTTATTTCAGACAGAAGTTCACAGAACTCCTGATGTGAACCTCTTAACCTAAATATATTTAGAAATTAGAACTGAAAGGTCCGTTGCTGAAACCCTGAAATGTTTGAATCCTTCACAATGCAACAGGCAGGCTAATTAGCACAATGCACATATCAACTATTAAAACAATAACAAAAGCCTAAATACAGAAGTAGGCTGAAAGCATTTATTAGTATATTACAACAAGTAACAACTGTAAAACAAACAATACAATTCGCATTGGGAAAATAATCGATTATAATCGATAATCGATCGGTTGGGACAAACCGATAATCGATTATGATTTTGTCATCCGATTCCAATCACTACCTGTGCCCCATGTGCAAGAATGATGAACAGTAAATCTTCAGAAATAAAAGCATTGTAAATAAGTTAAAATTTTTTAGCAGTTCAAACAGTTAAAACATTTTATTAACAGTTACAGACCATTTTAAAGTCAAGTTAAATCCAGTTACATTAAATTTTGATTGAGACGCGTACCATTTGTTGTGCAGTATAGATATAATGATGTTTAACCTTCAACCGTTGAAATTACCCTACGTGACCGGATAGGGCATGCGCAGTAAGTACTCGCCATTTTGCATCTTTTCTAAACTTTAAAAACTAGGTCAAGCAGTTTAATGTGATATCATCAATTGTAAATGGTTGGTAGATAAAATTCATGAATGCAATTTGTTGATGTATTGATTTATAGTAGAGCGGCCGTAGAAAGTATGGTTGCACCGTCGAAAATACCCGACACGGGGCTAGTTTTACGATATTAATAGATATTTGTTGTTGAAAGATTTGATTCACAGGCGAAATTTTCTACTTGCCCGAACGGTCAATTAATTGGAATATTCACTTGTCCGAGGTCAACTTTTACTTGTCCCGAACAATCGGACAACCGTTAGAGTAAAGCCCTGCATCCTTTTGTTATAAAAAAAACGTGTGACTTAATTTCATTTCGCTATGGCCGCTTGTACACAACATACCGGTATGACTAAAGTACGCAATGGAGATTTTATGGCAAAATGGGCGAAAAGGGCGAAATGGAGATAACATCGAGGCAAAATGGAGATTTAAATAGGCAAAATGGAGATTTTGCGGAGCACTTCATTGAAATCTTCGTTTAATTACAATCTTGGCTTTGCAATGTTTGCAAATTTAAGATATTTCTGGTTATGATCATATCTTTCCTATAGATATTCATGTCTATGCGATGAATGGTAACTGAACGCTCTTGTTACTAACAGAATTCCACATATAATAAAAAATTAACATTAATTTGCTTATACAACAAATATCATAAATTATAATTATTTTTTATTTTAAATATTGTAAATGCCAACATTGTTATTCAATCAAAATTTTGTATGAAATGCTCCACAAAACCTCCATTTTGCCACAAAATCTCCATTTCGCCATCAATAATTCTCCATTTTGCCATTTCAATATCTCCATTTCGAAGAGAAATTGATATTGTTCTATATATTTTATATGTATTTCCATTAATTTTTCCAAATCTCCATTTTGCCGAGGGAAATCGCCCTCCATTTTGCCGAAGGAAATTTCCATTTTGCCGAAGGAAATATATATCTCCATTCGCCAACTCTGTTGGATCTCAACCCCAAATTATTTTGCCGATATAAATCTCCATTTTGCCCCGATGTAATCTCCATTTCGATTTTGCCAAAAATCTCCATTGTTTTTAGTCTACCCCAACATACCACGAAAAAGTTGCTAATGTGGCAACAAAAGTTGATTGATGAGATTTAAACGTATTTATAATACACTTACTGTCACAAATGGTGGACAAAAAAGTTAACGAAGAGAAAGATGTTCATGATTTCCAAACGGCGCCCTTCGCCCCATCACGACTCGCCCCTTTTTTATCACGAATCGCCCCACATATTTCCAAAACATTTATTTTACAACAATGTTTAGAAATCAATAATTTTCGAATAAATTTAGACGTGTGTCATGAGTGAACATGACATATATGATATACATGTATATTGATGAATTTGTGTTCTCGTGTAGGTGACTTTAAATTTCGCTTATATAAATGCATTCAAACATGCTTTATTTTAAAATCAATACGATCATCTGATAGCTATGGTGTGGATACGGATTTTTGTCACACTTTACACAGTACATTTTATCAAATTAATGACTAAATTCTCAGTAAAATAGACGCTGATTTTACTAAAAGAGCATTGGATTCAAAGGCAGTGCACCTGCGCGGCACAGCCGACGATATATTTCGGACTAGTCGCCCGTTCCCACTCCCTGTGTATAATGGCCCCAGGTAATATTAAATCAGTCTTAAATTTCACTCGTACATTTGTTTGAACACCGGAAACAAATAGTTTAAAGATAACTACACATTTTCTATAATCTGTACGCATAGTCGCATCAGAGACATAGATTACATAATATATATCTGTTAAACTTGGCGCGCTACAGCAATAGAGGGGTTCCTGAATAGAGCATTTCTGAGTGAATGCCGGGATCCAGGCTGAATACTGTCGCTTCCGTCAATCGAAAAAAATGGCGAGGGACTTACCTTTTAGTTTTTATGATACGCAGAGTAACGAAATGACTTTTTCTTTGCCGATTTTCGTTGTTTGATGAGTTTAGATTAGAACATTAGGTCTGTTCGGGAATATAAATCACGGAAATCGAGTGCCCATGTATTTGATGTTTGATTTCGAACACCCAAGTATTCGTTTAGAGAATTTAACATGTAATTAATCAACTTCTTTAAAATCATAAACCCCCGTAAAATCTCACATCCGTAATGTAAAATAGGTACAATTAATGTTTCAAATAGAGATAATTTCATTTTAATATCAAGACAAACCCTGCTAAAAATATGGAGTAATTAATTGTAGGCTTTTAAAGCTTGATCATGCAGAGCTATTGCAGCATGCGTCATAGATCCAGTACAATAATATTTAATACCTAGGTAACAAAAACTGTCAACAACTTCAACATTTTGATTGTTAATTAACCAAGAATGACGATTATTGCTCTTTTTTTCACAAATACAGATTTTAGTCTTATTTACAATAATTTTTAATCCCCATTTATGTATGTGGCTATATTATCAAGTTGTAATTGAAGACTATGAGGGTCGGTTGTAAAAAGAACCATATCATCAGCAAAAAGTAACATATAAAAAGATAACACGTTAAGATCGTCTTCGGACAATCCGTTCGGATTTAACATATTTTTAATATCGTTTATAAATAGAACAAATAATAACGGAGATGGAGGTTCGCCCTATTTTATTCCAATAGAAACAAAAAAAAATCAGTATATGACATACTTGTTGCTTCTTTGACACATGATTTAACGTTTCTGTAGATCGATTTGACCATATTTGCCGCTTTACAGCTTAGACCCAAGTCAATTAATTTAATCCACAAGGCGTCATGCATTACGGTATCAAAAGTCTTCATAATCAATGAAAGCACAGTATAGTTTTTTTTACAGGAAGCTAAGATATTTTGAATAACCGAATGAAGGATAAAAATACAGTCAGTGGTACTATGTTTACCTCTGAAGCCAACTGAGCTTCGGAAAAGATATTTTCAGATTAACACCATTTATTTATTTATTCGGTTTCTTAAAACTAATGAAAATATTTTAGCCATAATATTATAACTGGTGCGAATCCTCTGTAGTTAAGGGCATGTTTACATCTCCTTTCTTATGTATAGGTATGATATATCCTTACACCAAGATTCAGAGTAAATTCCTTTATTATATATAAAGTTGAATATTTTTGATAAATGTGGAGCGATAAATTTATTCGATTCGATGAAGAAATCAACAACATTGTAAAGTTGCAACTTTTATGCCAACGAAAGGTGACTATAAATTTACCAATTTCATCGACTGTGAAGGGTTTTTCAAGTTCATCAATCTGTAATTGTGTGAAGACAATATTCTGTTGGTCAGCATTGAAATTACCATCATTTTGTGTGTTGGAGACTTTACAGAAATGATTGACAAAATTATATGTATATACGTTGGTATTTTTATGGTTAGATTTTCTTCTATACTTATTAATATGCTGCCAAAATTGACGAGAGTTCGTTTTACTGAGTCTGGAGAGAGTACGTTTTTCTTTCAAATGATAAGCGTGTTTACTTTTGCTTTTGATACTACAAAAATGTTTCCTAGAGTTCAGAAAAGTGACCGATTCTCGTCGGACTTATTATTGGTTTGTATGTTTTATGTGACTTATTGTCACCGATGTTTAACGCTGTTTTTCAACAATTTTTCAGTTATATACGGCGACCGGTTCACCTAACCAGCTTTCCTGGACTATATACTAACCAGTACTAACTTACCCTTCCACATGGAGCCGGCAACTTCTCCACATATGGAGGAAAATCGACATTTTTGTCAAATTTTCGTAGAAGAGAGATGTATAATCACCATAAGCACTTCGCGCCGATTTTTGTCAGATTAAGTATGAAGTGTATAATTGGACACTTTCTGTGGGTTCAAAATATAAATCTGAACATTATAATTGTGTGTTTTGGGATATTTGCATGGTATAAATAAGACAGATAGAATTGACTAATAAACTATGAAAAATGTTGTTTTTATTTATTTTCATATTCAATTATACTGATAATAAATAATGTAAAACCGGGAAAATTAGGAACTATTCATTTGCAGTAGTAGAAACAAGATCTTGACATGGTGTAGAACTCAGCATATGAGAAAATGTACTCTATGTAATTCTTTAATCGGTGATGAATATCACTATCTTCTAGAATGTCAATATTTTGATCACCAAAGGAAAAGATGTCTGCGGTGGGTGGCAGCACCCTGGATGTGATCGTGGTGAGATGTAATTATAACATATATTTGATATAAATACAAGTGAATCTAAATCAATATATTTTTTGTACACTTTACTGTAAGGATTTTTCCGATTTTTTTATGGATTTTTGTTTTACTAAAAAAAATAAGAGCTCTGCGATTAAAGAAATGTGATACTATTGATTTAATTAACACATACACAGTTTATATTGTCGACACGTGGCAAACACACTCGTTAATCTAACCAATACCTGCACATGTTTAACTTAGCGACAAATATCACATTGATGATCATCGATTCGTTTAATAATATAATTATTAATTTAAGATCAATAAATTGCATGTGTATTATTTTTGAAATTTGTTTTTAATTGCACTAACCGATGCATGTTACACCACAGTCAGTGATCTTGTCAAAGGGAAATTATTGAATTTTTCACTATTTCATTTTAATGGAATTTATCAAATCCTACATCCAGGGTTGAGCTATCCTGTTAATTAAAGCGAAACTATTTCTATCTCTATTAATTTACATTTAGCGTATTTTTATTTTTGAAATATAAAATTTAAAAAAAACAACACTCAAAACTACAAAACTAATCTGCAAAATTTTCATCAATAAGAGTTATATCAAATTTTACGCAGAATCTTTTTAATTCCAGTGTTATTCAGAAAAATGCGATTCCAAACATAATACTTAATACATGTTTCTTTCATCACAGTAACATTTACAAACTATGGTTACGAAATAACCAAAATTTACAGGGTACGAAATGACTAGATCTCGAAAGGAACTGTCGGCGTGTACTTTTTGCATTTTATATTACTTTTGCTAATTTCTCAGCACATGCGCAGTGTGCTCCAATTTGTGTGGGAAAACAAAAATGGCGGAGGAACAGGTGAGTTTAAAGATATTTTGCATCTTTTCCAATACTGATGTTAAAGCAGATATTGACAACAGATGCATTAGGTAATATATAGCTCCCTTAAAGTGAACATCACCAATAGTCTTTCGAAAGCTTATTTGGCATTGAAAATCTTATCGTAGTTTCGTTTCGAGGGTCAATTTTTTAAGACGGTTCATTTTGTACAATGTCTGTAAGGATTTAGTTTATTTGATTGAACTGAGTGTATCGTTTCCCCGCTTAGTGTAAGTTAAGCCCAATTAATAATTATAAGTTTCCGTTAATGGTTTTCCTGTGTTTCATAATGGGATAAAACGGCTTAACCTGTGGCTATGATCATGACAAATTCATGTAAACCTCAGACTTCCCGGATGGACGATTTCATAATATTTAAACCAATAATCGACTTGTAAATTCTTTTGAGTGCTTATTTCTGTGAAAACCTTGAGTAACAGGTACAACTTATTAAATTAATTGAAATTACAACAATCTTGTGAATGCGCGTTGAAACTTTTTAATGTAGAACTTGAAATTTAATAACTTCTACAGGTATACTCTCAAAAATCAATTTCTGATTACGCTGAGAGGCCAGGGACAGTCTTAAAAGTGCTATTTGACAATACATGCGGTTGTTGTTATTACATGTTTCACAGTTTTCCCACTCACGTAAAATCTTGCGTAAATCCCGCAATAAAATCGGAAATCACGCAACACATTTTGATCTGGTGTGAGATCGTACGCGTATGAATATGTTTAGGGATGGATCTCCGATTATTTGAAAACACCCATTATGATGTATGCGTAGAAATATATTTTTAAAAAAAAATGTTCATACCCCCAAAATACTTCTCTTACCCCCAGATTTCAGACCTAAGGGGTAAGCGTACCCCCAATTTCAGAAGTGAGTGGGAACACTGGTTTCATGCTAAAAGATAAAATATACTCTCTACATGATAGTGAAGGATGGCAGTTTCTCACAGGTCTTAAGATTACTTGGTAGAGCATTCCAATGTCTGATAGTTCTCGGAAAATATGAGTAAGAATGGTAGTTGGTAATAGAGTATGGAAGGACAAAATTTTATGGTTTTCTAATAGATGGAGTAATATGATTGTGATCGACCATAACAAGTTGATTTGAAATTTTGAAGAGCATAATCAGTGATGAATAAATGTGCCTTTGTTCGAGTGTTTGCCATTTTAGTTTTTCAAGCATGGTTGTTACGCTGCTATATCGAGAATAATCATTCAAAACATATCGAGCAGCATAACTGTTGTCAAGGTATTTTGTGCTGCTTCCATATATGTTTAGAAACTTGTGTATTTGTTGGTGTTGCGGTAACTGGAGACTGTTTATATTTATAAACACATCATATTTGAAATACCAACCCAAGTTTAAACAGAAGCTTTGAAGGAATGATTCATGTGCAGGGTGTTCATTTGACCTGGGTTTTGACGCACAAAAAATGCAAAATACCCTTAATTTACCTGTATCGAATATGCATTTTCCGCTGATGCATTTACCAATACTTGCATGTTCAAAAAACAACACATTTAAATAAATTCATGCAGATTTTCCCTAAAATTCAGTTTGCTTCAAGTTTTTTCTTCCCCATTTGCAAAAATACTGTGTTATTTTTTCCCCAATTTTAAGAAAGGCCCCTTCCCCTCCCTGTGAAAAAAAAGCCCTGTTGCAACCCCAAAAGCTTTAGTGGCTTATCAGTAAATCAGTTGAAAATCAATGCTTTTTAGTTTGGGGTTGCATATTTAGTTGTAAAATCAATAATTTTGTTGTATCTGTTATCTATAAAAACCATATCAGGCCTTTTTCTGTACATACCACGGGCCGACTATTGGACCCATTCCCAAAGCCAAATATAGGTTGTTTTTCCCAACCCCATAAAAAAATCCTAAAATACCGCTTTGGTTATTTGTCAAAACCTCAACGATTCATCGACTGACAATGCTATTGGCCTCCGTAAATGACTATCCCTGGGCGTCTCGAAATACACTTTCCTCTGGAACAATTTGCCAGCACACCATTTCCGTTAAACTAGTCCCCATTCCATGTTGCAGTACACCAAAGTACAACCAGAGTCAATGGGTACCAGTTTATGTTTCCGTTTTCGGTACTTGTTTTTTCTTGGATTTTATCAATGTTGTAACAATGTTGCACAACAAAAAATATTGTGCTTGCAAAATATGAAGATGCACACACATAGTTCAAAGTCCTAGTGGCCTAAGCCCCAAAGCACTTCAATTTCAGGGTTCGAAAATTATTGAAGGCCCCCTCCCTTCAGTCTTCAGTTAACATTTCTGTTGAATATCAACAAGTCAAAATGTAAAGCCATCCAGTTGAATATGCATCTGATGTGGAAAGTACATTGACTAAATCCCTGCATCCAACCAAAAACCAAACTGCTTCAGACTCCCCTCGCCCTGAATCTTAGCTAGCCAGTCTAGTAAATCAATATCAAAGGATTTCATTGCTGAAATACCAGACAGGTGTCTACTTGACTCACTGAAATTGAATTTGAGAGGTCATACCCCTGTTAGGGTATGGGCAAACTGACTGTTTTTTTTTTGTAAACTATTTGTTTATCACCTGTTTTTACTGAGAAAAAAAATGTTAATAAAAAATTCCCAAAATGGCTTTTCGACTGATAATTTTTTTCCCAAATTATTGGATTTTACTACTCAAGTTTTTAAAATTGGCCAGGGTCTTTTTTTCAAAAATGGCTAGAAAAAAGGCCTGCATATTAATGCTGATAAAATTCTCAGTAATCTGATAAAAATTTCAGGCATGATGAGGGAAAAAAGAATTATTTACTGATGAGTTAATTATCTAATACATGTCATATCTGGCCCCTTGGTTGTTCATTGCAATTTTACAGCATCCGCGTGACTCCTACTGTGTATGTGACCAGTGGAGCGTGTACGAATTATGATTCTTGAAAAATTTTCCAAAACTAGGCACTGTTACAAATGACTGTATTATTTAGTTATGTAATTTTATACGAAATAGAAATTGGATGATTAGTCAATTTGTTGGCATTCTTGATGTAAAACTTGCTTCAGTGAATGTGTCAACTGTTTCTTCGAGAATTCAACGAAAGAAATCTCTTTACGCATTAAGAAAATTAAGTGAAGTAAGAATCTTGATTCATTGGGACGTTAATCATTTTTCGTGCAAGTTGTTATAATTTAGCCATTCCAAAGATATTGGAAAAAGAAATACCCTTAACTGATTGTTATGATGAATTCCCTTCAGAAAATGTGTCAGTGATGTACCCCAAAATATGAAGTCTCCCAAACAATATGTAACAGTGAAATACCAACAGACGTGTGGAAATGTAGTCCCCGGAACAATTAATAGCATTGAAATACCCCAAATGTGTAGAAATGTAATCCCCAGTGTCATATGTGACAGAGAAATACCCCCAAACTTGTGTAGAAATGGAAGTCCCCCAAACAAAATGTGGCAGTGACATATTGCTGATTGATCTCAATCATCAATGATATTGGGAAAGCTGTAACAGGACTTGTTGAAATACTATTTTCAACGTAATTTTAAATTTAGTTTATTTCTGTTTATTAAAGCAGAGAGCATTGTTGTTTGTTATTTTCCAATGTTGTTAATTATGTTTGTTTATACACACGAGATGAAAACGATAAAATATTATTCGATATTACTTTCTGGAACATCCGCTTACTAAACAGCAATCTTGTTTCATTCAGCACTTACCAATCGTATTGCTTAGCTGAAATATAGGTTAATCAAATGGCTGCGTGTCCAGTTTAGGATGTAATCATGACTCATATGTGATTGATTATTCATGTACAGCTAAATGATAAATCTATTTCAACTATACTGTATATGTGAAAATGCATATCATCGGTCATGAACTATTCACATGCGTAATTATGTAAGAATACAAATATGCATACAATTTTTACTGACCTCTAGTAGATGTACCAAATTTTAACATCCTTTTATCACAGATAAATAAATTATTAAAAAAGAATTGGCAACTATTTCTAAAAAGATTTCAACAACTATGCGCATTGGATATGTCTCAGTGCATTGGGAGTTTTCTGCTGTGAACTTAAATAATGTCATCTGAAAACACACCCAAACGCTGCGGGTGTTTTTGTCAAGGAAGGGAAATGGTATGTTATATGGGAATGCCCACAAATTCTTTATCATATTGGTGTAGAATAGTGTAGAATAGTGTCTATTATCACTGAATATACTCTTGTAGTTGCATGAATCTCGAACTTGCATTGAATTTCAACATTTGTTCTCTTCTTTCAACCAATCAGTTTACTGGACCAGTCTCCCAATTTCAACAAATATTAATACAATGAACACTGTAAAGTGTCAGTTTGTTAATTTAGTACCGAAACATGACTTAAGTAGTCACAGAAATCGCCCAAAACGATGCATTATTACCAACAAATAGCCCTGATAGTGCATGAAATGTTGAAAATAAGTTGCATTTCCTCATGTCAAGACATTGTTATAATTTAATACAGCAAATTTTGGATCACCTAATATAAATAAGCACCATAAAAACATAATTGTGAGTGTTGTATTGGAAATTTTAGATTTGCTCCCGAAGTCATCTGCTAATTTTTGTTTGAAAAGGTTGTGGAAACTGGAGAAAATTCTTACATATTTGTATCGTAAAAAAATTGTTATGTATCCAAGTTTTCCACCCATGTACCCACATTCTTCACAACATGTGGATACACGTACCCAGGTTTAAAAAATCAGTGGGAATGCTAAACTTAATGAACTGAAATACCATTAGCTTCCGGGGCTTTGCCCCCTGGTTCCCAACCAGGGCTCTGCCCTGGTTCTGCGGGGGACCTATGAAGCCCCCTTGACCCACAGCGAATTTTCTTTCTTTTCATTTTCTCTGTTGGCAGCCCTGTGTACTCAGTATGAAGCCTTCATGTATGTTGCATAACAGTTCCATAATAATAGCATGCCATATTATTCACCATGTTATAGAAAAGTAAAATGTGATCTTGTCTTCAGTGTTTGTATATGTCATTGTAGTTGATTGGTCGTCATTATGACTGATGTTGATTAAGAAAAACACTACTTTTATACACTGACTTATTCACTCAAATTTGTGTGTTTCCTCTTTAGTGAAAAAAGCAGAAATTGTTTCATAGTGTTTGAGGCTTAAATTATTTCTATTCACTATGCAATCATATTAACAAAAGAAATTACTATTATTAGGTGTGAAAGTAACATGAAAACATGGCCCCAAAAATGATGTTGGCACATCCAGAGTGTCACCTCTACTGATGTCGACATAATGATTAAAATTTTACATATAATGTATGGAAAAAAAATTGGTACTTACAAAATGTGTTGTGTCAACAGGAGCGTGTCTCAAAAAATGTCAAGACTATGAGTGCCGACTGTATTTCAGATCTGTTACTGATAACCATCTCTTTAGGGCCTGCTCATAACCATACACATCACAAATTACATCCTTGATTCTTAATTCAGGAGCTGCTACAGCTTGAAAGTCTGTGTAAGCAGTTGTATGAGACAGCTGATACAAACTTGCGCACCGAGGCAGAGAAAGCATTGGTAGCATTTGCTAATACACCAGACTGTTTGAGTAAATGTCAACTTTTGTTAGAGAGAGGCAATGTAAGTAACTGTTTTCTGCATCAGAAAAGTTTGAATTGACTGTCTTATTTCAATTTCATGATCATTGATAAAACTTCTTAGATTCTTAGAATGTTTCATGAATGTGATTTTTGACTGGGTTTTCTGCAAAGTTGAAAAGCCTGGTTATTATATTGGGGTATGTACTGACTAACACCAATAAAGCTAGTTTAGATTGGCCTATTGCTGCTAAACTTGCTATGTAACAAGTTGTAATGGAGACCTTGTTTGAAATGTATTAGGGGATTCTGTAGTTTGGGTCACTAGTAGTGGAAATGGGAAAGTAGGATGAAAACCTGGTTTGATGGCATTGTGACATTCTTTTTGTTCTCTGACTTTAAAACTGTGATAGACTAGAGTTTCACTTGTTATTTAATGATATGAGATTTGATTGATTCTTAGGTTTATTAATGATTTATCCTTAGCTCACCTGAGCATAAAGTGCTCAGAGTGAGCTATATTGATGGGCCTCTGTCCTGTGTCTGTTGTTATGCGGTGTTGGCATTCACTTTGTGGACATTCTAGTGGTCACAATTTTGATCAAAGGGTTATGAAAATTGGTCAGTGGATTAGTCCTGATGATTTCTTGGATAAGTTTGAAAAAAGGGTTATGTGGGGTCAACAACTAGGTCACTGGGTCAAATAAAAGAAAAGCCTTGTGAACACTCTGGAGGCCACATTTTTCATGAAAGGGTCCGGAAACTTGGCCAGTGGTTTAGTCTTGATGATATCTTGGACAAAAGGGTATGTGGGGTGATAACTAGGTCACCAGGTCAAATCTTTGGAAAACCGTGTGAACACTGTTGGTCCCAGTTTTGATTAAACCTTCACCAAATTTTGTCAGAATGTTTGTCTTAATGATATCTTAGACAAGATCGCACATGGGTCATCTGATTGGATCTTCATAAAACTTTGTCAGGATGTTTATTCAATGGTATTGTGAACAAGATTGAACAATGGTCATCTGGGGTCACAAACAAGGTCACTAGGTCAAATCAAATGAAAACCTTGTTAACACTATAGAGGTCACAGTTTAGATTGGATCTTCATCAAACATTGTCAGGCTGTTTGTCCTAATGATATCTTGGACAAGATCGAACTTGAGTTGTCTGGGGTCAAAAACTAGGTCACCTGGTCAAATCCTAGGAAAACATTAGAAGTTGCAATCTTTACTCAGGTGAGCGATAAAGGGCCATCATGACTCTCTTGTTTATTTTTCAGTCTCCATATGCACAGCTTCTTGCTGCCACTACATTGACAAAACTTGTTAGTCGTATCAACATAACATTGCCGTTAGAGCAGAGAATTGATATCAGTAAGTTCTTATAACATGAAACATATTATATTAATACATGGATGAAAGTTTTCCGCATAGTCTGGAAGTTCTGGATTTTTCGTCTTGGCCGGAACCATTTTTCCAGTTTGTGTAAATCCGGTGTGATAATTTTTTTGAATGTATCGGCAATTCTCATTGGTTGGTATTGTCTTATTCCACCAATGATGAAGACTGGCACATTTCTGCATTAGAGGTCATTTCTTTGTAAACAATGTACATGCATATATTCAGATCATGAGATGTAGCAATTCTTTTTGCAAAAATGAAATTTCTTCTGCTAGGATATAACACAAATGACTTGGAGAAAACAGAGCAAGGGGCCAAATAAGTGGAGATGGCTGTGGTTGGGCGAAATTGACCCCTGGGCCCCCAGCATAATTTTCATGGTTTTTTAAAATTTTCAAATTTCACCCATATTAATATGACGGTGTTTCTTTACTACTTATCCTGTCAGATAGCATTTATTGCTAAAATCTCTACAATTTTTGACACATGTGATCACCACTATTCTTTCTTGCAGTTTTTAGCTCACCTGAGCACCTAGTGCTCAGAGAACTATAGTGACTAGTCAATCTACTCTGGCATCCGGTATCCACACTTAGGGATTGTTAACACTCTAGAGGTTGCATTTTTGAGTGAATCTTCACCAGAATGTTCGTCTCAATGATATCTTGTACAAGATCAAACATGGGTCATCTTGGTTCAAAAACTAGGTCAACAGGTCAAATCAAATGAAAACCTTAACAGTCTAGAGGTCACAGTTTTAATTGGATCTTCATAAAACTTTGTCAGAATGTTTGTACTAATGGTATTGTGAAATTTTGTGAATGACTAAGTCACCAGATCTACGTCTCAGAAAACATTAACACTCTAGAGGCCACAATTCGTATTGAATCTTCGTCAAACATTGTTAGGATGTTTGTTTTAATAATATCTTTGATAAGTTTGAACCTGGGTCTTCTTGGGTTACAAACTAGGTCACCAGGTCGAATCATTGAAAAACCTTGTTAACCCTCTTGAGGTTGCATTTTGATTGGATCATCACTAAACCTTGTCTTAATAATATCTCGGATGTAAATTTGAACATAGTATCATTTGGGGTCAAAAACTAGGTCACCAGGTCAAATCATTGGAAAACCTTTTTTGACTCTCTAGAGGTCACAGTTATGATTGAATCTTCACTAAACCTTGACAAAATGCTTTCCTTTATGATATCTTGGACAAGTTCGAACATGGGTCAACTTGGGTCTTAAACTAGGTCACCAAGTCAAATCACAGGAAAACTTGAAGTTGCAATCTTTACTCAGGTGAGCTAAAAAGGGCCATCATGACCCTTTTGTTATCAGGTCATACAATAATATGATCACTGGCTTTGATATTCTTTGTTTCAGGAAATTACATCCTAAACTATCTTGCTACCAGACCAAAATTAGTTCATTATGTACTTCAAGCTCTAGTTCAGGTGAGGTCTGATTTACTATTAGTCTTTATTGTTGTACTGCCATTAGACAAAATAGTTGAGCTGTGACTGTGGTCCAGTGGTTATAGCACTGGACTTGTGATTAGGAGATCCGGGTTCGAATCCTGGTCGCAGTAGGTAATACCCTTCTATGAAAATTTGACAAAAATGTTGATTTTCCTCCATATATGGAGAAGTTGAGGCTTCTTGTGGAAGGATAAGTTAGTTCTGGTTAGTATATAACACAGGAAAACTGGTTAGGTGAACCTGTCGCCATATATAACTGAGAAATTGGTGAAAAGTGGTGTTTAACCCCAGTGACAATGTCACATAATAAAAAAAATGGAACAGATTGTTCATATTGCTCTTCTTTGCTTCATGTGAACTTTTATGAATGCATATTTAGTGATTTTGGCATGTCTAATGTCACTTTTTTGCCAAAGTAAGCAAATCCCAGATATGAATATAATTGGTTTAGTGCAAAATCCAAAGCTGCAGTATGTGATATCATTACTACTTTTGAATTACAGCTCTTCTCTCGAATTACCAAACTTGGATGGTATGATGGTACTAAAGATGAATACGTTTTTAGGAATGTTGTTACTGATGTTGGGAAGTTTATACAAAGTGGTTCTACTCAGCATGTGATGATTGGTGTACAACTCCTGTCCCAACTTGTTGTTGAAATGAATAGGGTGAGTGAGGTGAGAGGCTTTGTCATGTGACTTTTGTGTTACTCCAATGTGTGAATTATTTTTTAAACAAGTTACTTGAAAGGATGACTGACATTGCTATGTATTTAATTTCAACTGTGTCATTCTTTTATGCTTGCCTGAAAAAAGATGACACTTGTCAGTGGCTTCAGATAGCTGGTTAATATTAATGTTTTGTGTTTTCTATGTGTCACTGAATTTTTCAGCTTTGAAACTCTTTTGAATATCTCTGAGTGCTGATACAATACTTCCTACATGCATGTTTAATTTTCTATGACCTGTACTTTGTTAATTCTTTATATTTAGCTTACCTGAACTCATAGTGCTCAGTGAGCTATTAGGATCTGTCAATGTCCGTTGTCCGCAATTTGGGGTTGTTAACACTTGAGAGGTCACAGCTATGATTGGATCTTGGGTCAAAAATTATTATGATGTTACATACAAAAGAATATCGCGCACTACAAGATATCTATAGCTTACTACTGAATATAACATTCTATTGAATATCAGATGGTACAGAATATCACATGCAAAAGAATACTCACCACATTATACATAATATCTCATACTGTAGAATATCATATACAACAGAATCACATACTACTGAATATATCACATACAACAGAATATATCACATACTACTGAATATATCACATACTACTGAATATATCACATACAACAGAATATATCACATACTACTGAATATATCACATACTACAGAATATATCACATACCACTGAATATATCACATCATGGAGAATATCAGTTATTTACTATAGAAAATATATCACATACAACAGAATATCTTTTACATACTTCATGATATCTATCACATGGAACAGGATATCTGTCCCACAGTAAGTCCGTAGATTGCTATTTGGTAATATATGACTGGTCAAATTTCACTTTTTTGTTACTTGTGCAGGGTTTGACATTAATGTAGCATAAGTGACTATTTGGTGATATCAAGTTTCACCAATTTATAGTTTTAAAAAGTTAACCATGATTTTATGCATTAATAAACCCATTATCCAGAGTCCATTGCAAGTGATAAGAAATAAATATTATCCTTGGTCGGTTACCTATAAACCAATATATTATAAATTTACATATTTTTGAATGATGATAATTAATCTGTATATCGGGAGGTCAAATCGCTGGAAAACCTTGTTAACCCTCTAGTGGCCACAGTCTCTATAGTGGCCTCTAGTGGATTATCCTCAAACATTTTCAGAATGTTTGTATTAATGATATCGTGAACAGGTTTGAACATTTGTCAACTCTGGTTAAAAACTAGGTCACCTGGTCAAATCTCAGGAAAACCATAGATGTTGCAATCTTTACTCAGGTGAGCGAAAAAGGGCCATCTTGGCCCTCTTGTTTGATTAAAATAAAATTGGTTTATTGGTTATGTTAATGAAATATCGAAACTATGATATTCGTTTATTATTTCCACAATGGAAATAAGAGGAATCCTTTCCTCTTGTTTGCTCATCAGAACCGAAGGTTCAGGATGAGCTGTTAGGTTGGGTAGGTGGACGCTCCGGCGTCTGTCGTCTGGCATCAACAATGGTCTTCTCCTCAGAAACTACCAGTCGGATTTACTTCAAATTTGCTGTGCAGAAGCCTTTTGACGTTCTAACTGCAATTTGCTCATATTGTACCGGTTGACCCCTTTTAGGGGCCACTAGAGCTAAAAATAGAAAAACTTAAATCATCTTCTTCTCATGAACCAATGGATGGATCATCACCAAACTTGGTCTGTAGCATCCTTAGATGGTCTTCTCTCAAGTTTGCTCAAATAAATATGGTCGCCCCATTTAGGGGCCACTAGAGCTAAAAATAGAGATACCTTTAAACGTCTTCTTCTCATGAACCAATGGATGAATCATCTCCAAACTTGGTCTGTAGCATCATTAGATGGTCCTCTCTCAAGTTTACTCAAATAAATATGGTCGCCCCATTTAGGGGCCACTAGATCTAAAAATAGTAATACCTTAAAATGACTTTTTCTCATGTTTCTATGGATGGATTATTACCAAACTTGGTTTTTAGCATCTTTAGATAGTGTTCTATCAGATTTGCTCAAATAAAAATGGTTGGCTCCAATTAGGGTCTACTTGAGCTAAACATAGGAATACCTTAAAATGACTTCTTTTTATGAACCAATGGTTGGATCATCACCAAAATTGGTCTGTGGTATCCTTCAGTCATCACGAATATTCTTTTGTAGTATCCTTTGATGGTCCTTTATGAAGTTTGTTATTGTTCCCCATTATTTGCCCACAAGTGTACCTTTATTACCTTTTTAGTAACTAATTAATTAATATTTATTCTAGTGAGCGATGCAGGGCCATCACGGCCCTCTTGTTTCTGTCATCCCTGGTATTGATGTGCATTGCATGGTTTTTATTATTTGAATATGTATAATCATAAATTTTATATATGTAATACTATTATTTTTTCGACTGATGAATTTCACAGTTGTTATTGTATTTTATTTATCTATCCATTCAATTTTGTTTTAAATTGCCATGTTGTGTATACTTGCCAAATAAAATTATTATTATTATTAATTAATGTACTGGCAATTTAAGTATGCTGTAGTTCTATATGTTGTGTTAAAATGTACTTTAAAAATAAATGACGCTGGAATAGATAAATTTCAGTAAACATTATCAGTTTAACCTCTTAGGTCAATACTATGCTAGCGATACTAAGTTATGTATTAATTAATAATAATTCATACCTTACGGAGCCCCTTACAGCGCCATCCCCTAGATGATTCTCTCTGATGAAGGAAGAAGAAATGCAATTTTTGCAAGTTCGTTTAAATTTTTTGTTGCATCATATGAAAGTATATTTAATATTTGAAAATAACTTAAAATATTCTTTTACGTTTTTTTTTTACATATTAAGCCAATCACGCCACCTTAAGGCATGTCTGAATGACAATCTCTAGCTGTTTACCGGTCTGGTTTTGTGCATCGAATGGCCATGCTCTTGAAAATACCTAAAATCCATTTTCTTGTGACAAAATTAAAATAAATCATTTAGTGCCTCTAAACAACTATATCTTACAATAGCATTCTGATATGGAATTCTGAGTTTTCTATATTTAGCATTAGCAGCAGCTTGATAACTGGATATATGCATCATTAACACAGACTGTGTTACTCAATGTAAACCATTCTGTTAATCCTGGGCTACAAAAAAGATAATAAGTTGAGTAATTGAAGAGTATTCAGTGGTCATAATGAAATTTAAACATTGTTAAGGTTTTTTATCTTATAATTACTATCATTGTGATGAAATTGATATGTGAAGCCGGCTTTTTAGTTTTGTGGTAGCGATTTTCTTTCCAGTATATTTACATCACAGGCAAGCAGATGACATTAAAGCCAAATTCATGTTTAATATTGATATATACTTTATATTATTAAAAAACAGTTCTGTTATACATTTTTATCACTTTGTTTTATTTTATAACTTGGTCTAGTAACAATGGAGTCAGGTCTAGTGAATTTTCAGGCTGCCAAGACCACTGGTCTGCCTGTCAAAAAAGTTGAACCCTGTTGTGTGACAAAGAAGTAGATTTACTTTTAGATTCCACTGTGCTTTCGGATTAAAACTGATGTAATTGTTGTTCATGTAGGCAGAAGCAAGTATTTCTCTCACCAAACACAGGAAGATAGCTTCATCTTTTAGGGACACACAATTATTTGAGATTTTTCAACTTGCTTGTTCGTTGCTCAGAAATGCTGCTGGGAATATCAAAAGTCTGGATTTCAGTGATGAAAATCAAGTAAGTTTTTGTCTAAGAATTCTACCTTAAAGCAATCACCAATATATTTTGTTTATGCTAATCCTTAATGTTAATTCTCTGTGTTGGACTTAAAAAGATTTAAATCACAGTTATTTGATGACTAATCATTTTATTAGATGTGACATAATAATTTATTGTCTTTCTCTATAGTCATCATGTGGACTGAATTCAATGCCTGCTTATCCTGCTATACAGGATAGATCAAAGAGTTAATGCACTCACAAAGTTGGAAGTTTATTCTACAGCTCTCCTATATGTGTTACTACACAAACTTAAAACCCCACTTTTGTGAGTGCAAATATTTATTAACTGGACTGTAAAGGTATTGACTTACTATTGTTAGCACAGTTGCATCATGTCTGCATTGAAACTTATGGAATGGAAAATAACAACTGTGATCTATTTACTTCAATATACTGAACATGAATTTCACATTTAATGAAAAGTATGATGGATCATTTCTGTCTGAACATTTTTCTGAAATTTTTCCTGGATTTCTTAGTAATATACAACCCTGATTTTATAGACAGTGTCCCAGCAGGCTTCAACACCAAGGCATGTGCAAACTACATTTCTAGCAAAATGCTGGTCTGGTCTAGTTGAATCTGTATTACACTAGTACAAATTGTTGTGTTGTTATTTGATTAGTTATTGCTATCCAGCATCTGCTTTGTATAAGAATGATTATTTGTGTGGAACTTGTAACTTAATGCATTTGTTTCTTCATCTTGTGAGAAAATTGATGTGTCAACAAGAACTTTTAACGGATT
This sequence comes from Lutraria rhynchaena, assembly GCA_008271625.1. Lineage (NCBI taxonomy): Eukaryota > Metazoa > Mollusca > Bivalvia > Venerida > Mactridae > Lutraria > Lutraria rhynchaena. The sequence continues at coordinate 2,808,841 of VIBL01000050.1, forward strand.
TCCCAGAATCTATAGTGTGCAGTGAATATTTTCAGCAATTCTGATAGGTGCTCGAAGTTTATTTTATGTAAGTGTGTGTAACTCAAACTTAAAGACGATTTCGGTAGTTTGTAACGCGCAACATTTCTGCACATAAGGGAGACAATAAAGCTCTTCACGGAAGAAACACTTGCATAGTTTTCGGACAACTAATGTATCCGCGAGCGCGCTAAGTATGCAACCTATAATGTGTGCTCTATTTTTTAATAGTGACTAATTTATGTGAAACACCACATGTACAGTTCAAAATTGAATTACTTCATATGACTGTAATGGAGGTTCATCATTTATTGCAAATATTTGTTGATGATGTAGCTGATATTAGGACTCTGAGCTAACATTACCTCAAAGACTCAAATGTTCTTTTAAAGTGAAATATGTGGTACAAAATTGTTCTAAGATATATATCAAAACTAAAAAGTTTTATTGGATGATAAACAGAAAACTAGGCTTTATTAACTTTATATACACATTACAAAATTGTTCTACGATATATATATGTATATAAATTAGAAAGTTTTATTGGAAAATAGGCAAAATCTTTATTAACTCGATATGCATATTTTTGATATTAATCATATTTGTCGACTATTTTTGACAATGTAACTGAATTTCAGAGTTGAGACTGAAATTAGCTCGGTAACCTCATGTTTTTATTACTGAAATATGTTTATTAGACATTGTTCTAAGATATATATCAAAATTAGAAAGTTTTGTTGGAAGAATATCGGAAAAGGGGGAATAAAAGATGAAAAATAATATTTTTTTTGTCGAAATTGCAACCCATTTTTTCATGCATGCAGTTGAAAATAAAAACATAGTATGACAGAATTAAATCATTTATGGTATAAATTGTGTTAAATTAACACAATATATGCCAAATGAATACTTACATGTAAAAACAGTATGTTTGAGCATGATTTTATCATGATATAACAGTAATAGTATGTGTTTAGCGATAAGCTCTTTATACACATCAAATCTTAAAAAACAGCTGCACACCTACACAAAGTATGAGCTGTTATCTCGAAAACGAGTTCGGTGACCCCTGTTTTTCTTTCCATTTTTGGATTTGTTATACTTTTTTCTATAAAATATGAAAAAATGATCACTTTTCCTTGAATAAAACAAAATGCAGAAATCGTCTTTAAGTGTGTGGCTCAAATACGACATGGAAATTTGTTTTCAAGTATCATTAGATTTGAAAGGCAGCTTGAATGCATTGGCAGATTATCATTAATCATTGAGATAATGATTCAAGACACTTAGCATACTGCTTAGTGATGGCATTTAGTGAAGTTGATTATGATCAAAGTGGTACATGACCGAGAAGCGAGCATCTTTCATGGCCTTTGATTTAAAATATCTAGTGCATGCATTATGAACACAAGTTTCAATTTACGTGTTTGACTGTGTATAAGATGCACATTTTTTGCCTTAGAAATATATAAAAAGTTCCGGTTGCATCTTATACACCAGAACAAACCAACAAGGTTTGAAATGAGATGAAAGCATATCATCCGAATGTACATACAGTTTCAAAACGTTCTTGATCCGTAGCTGTTTTTGGCATTGCAGCAGGTCTAAGTGTCATTAACGTTGCAGAAATGTGTATTTAATTTTAATTAAATCAATAAATATAATATAGATAGGGTAAATAAAGTGAATTTGGCAAAAAAGATTCCGCCGCTGTTTTCATATTTATTCAATACTGACTCTTATTTTTTGTTCCTGTATGACTTCAATAAAAAATAATTCTGTAACATGCATTTAATGAGTGATTCTAAGCTTGATTTGACCTTGACATTGAATGGATTTGGATTTACAAAACCTACCCACTTAGTAGAATGCTTTGATACTTATGCAAATGTTGCCTTGACCATTCTCAGTCCACCTATAACAGTCCACCAACTGAGATTTTGACCTTGACCTTGAATGGCTGTAGACCAAACCTTGATTTGACCTTGGCTTTGAACGGATTTGGACTTCAAATGTTTACTTGGGTTGTTTCACTGTTTCATCTAGCACCAACAACGATTACTAGAATACTTTGATACTTACGCAGTTGTTGTCTTGGACCTTGACCATGTTTGGACTTCAATGTTAAATAGGCTATTTCTTGGTTAATAACATTTGACCCCTCTCAATTAACCTGATTTGACCATTTTTGTCTTGCGTCAACCTGAAAAATTTGATAGTTGGGACAGTTGTTGCCATATACTACTCACAGTCCACTCATATCGCCCAACCTCGAATTGACCTTGATCTGATTCGGATATTGAAATTTAAAATTTACCTCATTTACAATGGAAATGTCTTGACAAGCATGCCACCTGGGACATTTGCATTTATTAGGTAGATGTTAGGTGGATCTTAACAAGATCTGATTCTGTAACATTATACTCAGTTGCTAAAGAGAGATTGGTATGAATACTAACAACATTCACTTTGTATTTTGCCTTTTTTTTCAGCATGGTTTACTACTACATTCCCTCCGTTTGGCCCACAATTGTCTTACATTTGACTTTATTGGAACATCTACTGACGAATCATCTGATGATCTGTGTACTGTACAAATACCAACCAGTTGGAGAACTGGTAAGCTGGCTATCATCTTATCAGCTATAGTCAACAATTACAAACACTTCATTTTTAGTACAGGACTTATTTATTAACTGCTAGTATAGGTCTTTACAAAAGTGGTGTGTTTATTTACCCTTACTAGTAAAATCTCATAATTGAATTAATTAATAATCCATTAGTTCATTACTTTTGATAATGCCAAAAGCTTGACAGTTTTGGCCATTGCACATACAATATTTCAATATTGAGTCACAGTTTAAGAAATTAATTTCCTTGATTATCACAAGGGATGTCATATTAGATAATGTTCAGTGTAACCTCTGAAGACCGGACTCTGTCAGGACCGGATCAAAAGTCTGGTTTTCAGAGAGTTCCGGTATTCAGAGGTTTTCAATTGAATTTATTACATGATCATGAACCAATGATATTTGTGTGCATGTTACATTCAAACTGTATATAGTAATTGTAGTGTATATTACGTATATATGTTAAGCCATTTGTATTTGCATACACCACATAATGCTTTTTGTTTTAAAACATTTTACAAGAGTGTCAGATATAAAAAGATGTATTTTTAACTAGCACCAGTAAATTGGTGTAATCAATAGTGATTTGGCCAGTGTTACGCATCGAGTAGAACATCGAAGTCAATTAACTTCCATTTGTACAGTTAAGTGTTTTTCACACATTAGCTATTAGCTTTATGTTAACAATTGATGACTGACTGTTGTTAATTAGGGGACCAAGATCATGTTATTTCAGTAATAATGTGGACCCTCCAGGTCAGTACACAAAGTTTTGACACTACAATATTCAGAGAGTACAAAAGATTATATAGGGAGAAAATTGGGACTTTGAAAATTGTCCGATTTTCAGAGACTTCCGGTATTTAGAGAGTCCGGTATTCAGAGGTTACTCTGTACAATGATATTTATATGCTGATTTTTGTCAAGCCCATTTGCAGTTAGCTTGACATAGTTGTCAAAATGGTGGTCCTGTATATGTGCGTCCATCCGTGCATGTGTCAGTGTGTGCGGTTTTGTGTTAGTCTGTCCGACTTTGTCCAAACCAAAACTTCCCTATGCATCAATGAATTCTAAAATGACTAGGCGCAATTGTTCACCATGATGAGACAGTGTGTCATGCACAAGACCCAGGCCATATATCAAAGGTAAGGGTCACATTTAGGGTTTTAAGGGGCAAAAATTGGCATGTTTTACATTGTCCAGGCTGTTACTTCTTTTCAGCATTGATGGGTTTTAAAACAACATGGCACAGTTGTTCACCATGATGAGATGTTGGGTCATGTGCAAGATTCAGGTCCATATCTCAAAGGCCACACTTAGGGTTTAATGGACAAAACTTTGTGTGTTTTACCAGGCACCATAACTTCCCTTTTATTTTAAGATGACCTGGCACGATTGTTCACCATGATGAGAAGGTATTTCTTGTATGAGACCCATGACAATATTTTAGAGGTCAAGGTCACACACGATGGTTTAAAAGGCAAAAATTGGCATGTTTCACCTTGTATGGACTGTAACTTCTTTCAGTATTGATGGGTTCTAAACAACATGGCATAATTGTTCTTCTTGATGAGACAGTATGTTAAGCACAAAACCCAGGTCCATATCTCAAAGATCAAGGTCACACTTTGGTTTATTGTCAGGCATTCAAAACATATCTCATTTTCTGATGACCCATAGTGGGCCCATTCAAAATGTCAAGGTCAACCCCTGAAAAGCAATGGACAAAATTTTCAGGACGATATTTGTGCTGTAGCGGGCTCGACATGTTGCCATTTATCAACTTTTAGTGTTAATTTTAAAGCACAAAAGACTGAAATTTCTATTGAGTACTTTTTGTATGCTGTATTATTTAATATGATATGAAATATGAAATGCTTGTTAGAATTTTGCTATAAATATTAAGATGAGAGACCAATGTTTTAAAAATAAATATGAGAATTTTGGAGATCCTTGTGAGATTTATGAGATCCTAATTATGAGATCTTAATGACAAGTTTGAGAAGTACAGTCAAACTTATACTAACCTTCGCCTGCAAATAACGGCCACCTGTGGTTAATGACCTCCTTTAATTCCCCCCAGTGAAAAAATGCTCTTTAAACGAGTACGAGTAGTGACCTCTTGCTGATGGCAACCGGTCTAATTATGTCCTGATCGGTACTTTGTACCATGAACAGCAACCAGTCAGTAAGAATGTCGAGCATAAGGTTCGGTTACTTAACTCGAGATGTAGATCTGCCCGATGATCAACCATTTTGATAAATAGAGCGTGTAAATTGAACTTACTTTAGAAGTCTCAGCCCCACACCTCTATTGTTTGAGGTTAAATTTGAAAGGTCAAATGATGCCACTTGTCACAAATAAAAATTAACCAAGCGTCGATTGATTTTAATTGAAACCTTAATTGAAACCTTAGTTGTTTAAATGCAATTACCATGCATGGATTTTGTGGATTGGCACATCCATGAAATCAAATTACCACAAATATAAATAACAAGATATTAGTCAGCCATCAAAATTAGTATTTACCATCTGAATTTTGCTACTTGCAGTATAACTTATAGCTGAGAAATAAGAACCTCTGATGATCTGTTATTGTCCGAGTAAGCATCAGTTGGAAAAATGTGTCAACATGATTCAGTAGAAACGAAACAAGAAATATGAGAGCCATCAATAGTGCTAAAATAATTGATCCGATGTACATGTATGACATGAGTCTCTGTAAATTTGCAGATGTCAGGTGTCAAATTTTACCATTAGTCTCGACATTACATGATGACAGATGCAAACAAAGATCACCTGCGAACAATGATCACTTTGCTGATTTTTGTTCACAGGTTGGTCTGGAATTATTATTTATATCTCAGATAATCCTATTATTCACAGCCACAATTTCACTGAATTTTGGACACAATATTGTATATTTGAAGACTAAGAGCATTCATAGAAAAAAAAATTAATTTTCATTATCAACTTAATTTAAACAAACAATGTAGATGTATATTCAATCCTGAATTCATAGGGTAAGCGCCTGGTTTGTATGAAACATTTTGTCTGTCCATATGGCTCCTTATGTTGATGAAGTTTTACTGTACTTAAATTTTATTTTTTGGTCTTTTCAGCTTTTCTGGACTTTTCAACACTGCAGTTATTTTTCAACTTATATTCAGGACTTCCATCATCATTATCACCAATGGTATTATATTGGAATGATATACTGTCATTTAACTGTCTGTTCTGAATTACTCTGTTTTTTAGCTCACCTGAGCACCTATAGTGATCAGTCAGTCTACTCTGGCATCCGTCGTCCACACATGGGGTTGTTAACACTTCAGTGGTTACACTTTTTAGTGAATCTTCACCAGACCTGGTCAGAATGTTTGTCTCAATGATATCTCAGATAAGTTCGAACATGGGTCATCTTGGGTCAAAAACTAGGTCACCAGGTCAAATCGAATGAAAATATTGTAATCACTCTAGAAGTCACAATTTTGATATGATTTTCATGAAACTTTGTCAGAATGTTTGTATTAATGGTCATGTAAAATGGTGTGAATATGGGTTATATCTGGTCAAAAACTAGGTCATTAGGTCAACACGCCAGAAAACCTTTTTAATGCTCTAGAGGTCACAATTTTGATGAATATCCATCAAACGTTGTCAGAATGTTTGTTTTTACTTCTTAGAACATGGGTCATCTGGGGTCAAAAACAAGGTCGCCAGGTCAAATCATTGAAAAACCTTTTTAACACTAGAGGTCGCAGTTTTGATTGGATCTTTGTTAAACTGTGTTAAAATGCTAGTTTTCATGATGTTTTGGACAGGTTCAAACATGGATCATCTGGGGTCACAAATAGGTCTATTGGTCAAATTTCCTGAAAACTTCGTCAACCTACTAGAAGTCACAGTTTTGATTGGATCTTCCCCAAACCTTGTCAGAATGATTGTATTAATGATATCATGAACAGATTTGAACATGTGTCAAGTCAGGTTAAAAACTAGGTCACCAGGTCAAATCAAGGAAAACCATAGATGTTGCAATCTTTACTTATGAGAGTGAAAAAGGGCCACCATAGCCCTCTTGTTTTTGGTTTTGTTTGTTGTGAAAGAAAGCATGAACTACTCGTAGTCTATGAAGCAACCAAATAAAATTGGCTCTTTTTCTTACTCTATAAATTAATTGTTTTTGAGACAATTTCTTTACCTTAAATGGTATTATTAAAGTGATCTATTCTTTTGCCATCATAAATTAATTTCTGAATTAATTGTTTAGATTGTCTCTTTCAATTTTGGAAATCATCAAGACTTTTTTAACTTTCTGGTTTTATTTCCAGGCTTTATCATGTTTGGTACAGATAGCATCAGTTCGTCGTTCATTATTCAACAATTCTGAGCGTGCTAAATTCCTTAATCACATTGTGACTG